>CM048059.1:12555000-12852500 GCA_026259375.1 Verasper variegatus
ATCCTTCCCGGCCCAACACATCCCATGATTCGTTGCGCTTCCGTGACAAACAGTTTTCAGAGAAGTAATGGCAATAGGAAGACCAGACTGTCTCATTTTGGTTCTTTAGACGTCGTCTATGCAACCGATGAAGGCTGCAGCCGACGTTGGCCGACCCCTGAACTGAGACCGATAGAGTGAGAGACCAGAATCTGGAGATACGGTTCTATGAGGTTCTATTCCTCCTGTGCTACTGTAGCGTGTGTTAGAAACTTGTGTTCCACATTCCAGTAACTTCAGTTCTGCCAAGATGAGAAGAGTTTAAGGGTTTAAGTTTAGACATAGTGTGCGAAGCATCATCTGCTTTTTAGCAGCGGAGGAAGAAGATGACACAGTGTGTTGATCTGCGGAGCATCCGTGGTCACAGTGTATTAGAGATATTAAAGAGATGTTGCACACGTCTCACACACACAGACACCGGCACATGATACTTTATTCACATGAGGGCGTCGCGGCGTTGTTGGCACACGCTGCGTACACCTTTTAGCAACATGCAGAAGAACCTGGCGTGTCATTAAAAACCGCAGAGACGAAAAGGCCAAAGGAAACACACACAAACGCACCGACGCACACTCGCATGTGCAGCCACGGAGGTAGCAGCTGACAACGCTCGGACGTCTGTGAAATCTCTGTGGTCGGACCGTCCGTTATTAAGCTGCAGCTGAAGGCGGTGGAGGGCCAGGGTGGAGACAGTAACACTAACCACAGCACCAGAGGAGCCCCAGTCAAGGCTGAGCTGGATATTTTACCCTCAGAGAGAAGGGGAAAAAAAGATCCTTCAGTCCTGAAAACGGTATTTTAGAGCAGGACGCCTGGCGTACGCTGCCCTGAACTTCCAAATTACAGATGATTCTCCTCACAGGTGTTAGTGGTTTCAGACGTTTAAAGCCAAACTGTAGGAATCATCTTCTTCCCCTTTGTTTTTCCCCCTGAAACTTGACTCTCTGATAGCAGCCATGTTTCCTGTTCCGCCACATACTGTTCAGCAAAGCCTGCTTCCTGCCGCCACATCATCGGAAACTCCCGTGAACCTAAATTATTCTTGAACAACGCAATTGGCTTGATTTGTTTCCTGTGTCATTCTGCCACCATCTTGGGGCGATATGCACTTTACTCAGATTACTGAGGATCACTCAGGTGCTTTGTCTCTCTCGTGTCTGTTTAATGCGTCGTCCTTCTTTATTTACCCTCTGTGGTAGAGCCTGACCAGAATGGATGTTTAGATACCAATATGTATTTTAAATGTAAAAATATAATGTAAATTAATGTCAGCAAACGTCACGTAGAAACTCTTCTGTAAATGATGAAGCAGAGTCACTTGTGGACTCTATGATCACACTTGTGCGACTGTAGCACAGCGTCGTAACAGTCACCATCGTCGGAGCTGGTTGTGTAATGTTCTCGTTTTAAATCTACAAGATAGAAACTAATCTATGAGACAGATTTATTTACCCCAAAGTATCAGATTTAAGACATTTTCACATCCAACCTGGGGTCAAGAAACTTTCGGTACCAAAAAATGAGTCATGGCCCGAAACCTCAGAGTCGTCCCGGTGCGCGTTGAGGTGCGGCGGATGATCTACGAGGTGCACATGGATGATTCTGGTGTCTGCGTTCTTATATCCTAACAAGTGAAATGACTAATGTCCCAGTTTCCCCCAAAAGCTGAGCACGTCCCTTTGAAGCGTGACGTGAATAACTCCACCATTACGATGCTTTATATCGCGAAGGAGAGGTTTTGTCGAGGGGTCAAGGTCAGGATTAGGTGAGAGGTAAAGGTAATCCTGATACGCTGTCATCAAACACACACACACAGGCACACACACAATTGAAATGAAAGTCGGTACTGTAGGAAGTTTAGAGTCGATGTGGTAAAGAGGTGAAAATTATTCTCTACGTTGTTCAAACACACATACAGAGGTCGTGATGAGGTTATGATGACACTGCCAGCACACACACACACACACACACACACACACACACACACACACACACACACACACGGAAAGGGTCGAGGGTGGTGTTGAAGTTAAAGAAGATTTGATTTTCAGTTGCAGTCCAGAGACTCGTAAATACAGACCTGGTGCACACAGCAGGGGAGCAGGAGTGCGCACACACACACACACACACACACACACACACACACACACACACACACACACACACACACACACACACACACACAAACACATGCACATACACACAAACACATGCACACGTACAAACAACACATGGTTATTTGGTCTTTAAAGTTATAAATATAAACCTGAACTGTGATACTGCCGCAGTTAAGGAGGAATATTTGAGGAAATCTTTGAATGTAATGCTGATATAAAAGAGATGAATGACGCTTTGCTTTCCAGAAGTAATGTTCATCATAAAAGTTTCTAAGCCACATCAGAGGTCTGCAGTGGAAGCTGAACACAGGAGTTTGAAGGACTTTGATATGTGAGATTTTGAGAAATAAAGGATTTGGATTTTTAATAATGAAAAACGTGTTTGTATCGCCAGGAACAAAATGTGGGGTCCCGCGAGTTTTATATGTAATTTAACACTAACCCTCAAACCCCTCATCATAGTTTGCATTGATCTGAGGTGCAATAAGTCTAAATAACCCTAAACTTCATCTGAACTGTTTTAGAGGCTTGGAATTATGTTTAGAAACTTTCTGTTTAATCATTTTTTATTCTTCTATCCAGTTATTCCCAGTAAAATAAAGATCCCACCACAATACAGTTATTTTTTTTTCTTTCTATCTCGTCATCTTGCAACCCAGAGTCTCTCCATTTTATCGTGTACAAATTTTCTGGCACCACAAAGGTCTGCACCACATTTTTCAGAGCAGTAGTTATTGGGATATTTCCTAACTTGACCGACGTTGACGTCCCTGGAGCGTTGCCGCTAACGTGTCTAAAAAAAAGTTTTCACAATAACTGTGGTCGGTCGTTACAGCGTGCGGGTAATTGTGTAGTTTGGAGATAACTGCTGGGAAATCAGAGGGTCGGTCGACTGAATGTGTGGCGGGGTGGACGAGAGGGCAACGCTGGGGGCCGAGCGAGGCGTTGGGCTCCTACAGGATCCAGAGAGTCGTAAATGTAAAATAGTGCTGCAGTGTGTGTGTGTGTGTGTGTGTGTGTGTGTGTGTGTGTGTGTGTGTGTGTGTGTGTGTGTGTGTGTGTGTGTGTGTGTGTGTGTGTGTGTGTGTGTGTGTGTGTCTGTCTGTGTGTGCGCCTGAGCGGGTGTGTGTGGGTGTGTTGGTTCCGCGCAGCGAGAGGTTATCCAAACAAACCACTAGAATGTCAAGTTACATGCCGACGATTCCTCTGTGTTTTATTGGCGGACTTCACTGAGTTACTCCTAGGTCAGTGTGTGTGTGTGTGTGTGTGTGTGTGTGTGTGTGTGTGTGTGTGTGTGTGTGTGTGTGTGTGTGTGTGTGTGTGTGTGTGTGTGTGTGTGTGTGTGTGTGTGTGCGTGCGTGCGTGCGTGCGTGCGTGCGTGTGTGTGAGACGGGGTGAGATGTAAGAGAGACACGTGAAGGTGAGACAGGCGGCCTGGGTGTCTATTTTAATGTTTAAGTTTGGAGAGAATCTGTTTTTCTACCTGTGTGTGCATGTAATGTGAAAATAAGCATTAAGTTACGGGGTGAGAGCACGAAGGAGCGAGGCAAGGGTCACCTAGAGAACAAGGGTTGGACAGAGGCTGGCTGGAGTGTGTGTCCCTGTGTGTGTGTCCCTGTGTGTGTGTCCCTGTGTGTGTGTCCGTCCGTGTGTGTGTGCGCTCGCTCCAGTATTCTCAGAATCCATAAGACCTCTTGCCCCTCGACTAACATCTGAGAACGTGATAACTGCGGAGAATGTGAGAATATATTGGAGAGCGGTCGGCTGTGAATTGGGAGAGAAACCCGACGGATGTTTCACGAGCGCGTGACCTTCCGACGACCACAGAAGAAGAGGGGGAAACGGACGTCACACTGAAAGTGAGATGATGTTCATCTGTCGGCCAAAACAAATCTTTTTTGATACCCCTTTGTTTCTGAGAATACTGGAGAGGAGGAGGCGAGAGAAAGACGGATAGAATCTGACAACAGGCGACTGCGGCTCAGGAGGTAGAGAGGGTCGTCCTCGAACCACAAAGTCGTTGTATCCCTATTTGATACCGTACAGCGCCTGGAAAGACCATTTCTATTTGAATCTGCACAAAATTGCTCACCTGAAGACATCGCGTGGCTTTACAGTGCGAAGAGATGGCCTCGATAGAGTGTGATGCTGCTGTGTGGGTTTTTTCCAGCGGACTCACTGTTTCCCTACATAGTGACGGAGTGATTGATCTCAATCACAGCCTTTGTCTGAATCCTTACTTCTTAGGCAACATGTTGTGTAACAGAGGAAGACAAGATCGGAAGCGTTTGTGTGTCCTCCTTTGTGTTTGTGTGTGTGTGTGTGTGTGTGTGCACATCTGTGTGGGTGAGAGAGGCGGTGTTCGGGGCACAAGTTCAGCTCTGTGTGAAGTTATGGGAGAGTTAAAATGCAGAGGAGGCAAGGTCAGGCCACTGGGCCGGCTCAGGGTGAACTGAGGTGTGTGTATGTGTGTGTGGGGGGGGGCGGGGAGGCTAACAATGTTTAAAGGTACGTTTTGGGTTACAGCTGGCAGTGGGAGGTGGGGGGGGGGGTATGGTGAGAAATTTAGAGTTGGACAGAGGGAAGGGGTGAGTCGAGTGTTAGGAAGGCACGGAGGTAAAGTTTGGTTTACGGGACAGGACGGAGAAGGAGTGGGGGGGGGGGGGAGCAGGGTGAGAAGTTATTGGGGGAGCGGAGGAGTTGAGTTTCAGGTCAAAAGGTGGAGGTGGAAGCAGAGAGGAAAGGTTAGCGAGCCAGTAACTGAGCGTCGGGACCGAACCCAGCAGCGCGCTCACAGAGGGAACGAGGCTGCGTTGTACCGAGCATGTTTCTTATCGACAGCAGATCTGGTTTGAGTAACGGATCCGAGGGTTTAAGGGATTTTCACACGGCAAAACACCGCACAGCAATTTGTTAGACTACAACACAGGGATTTACAGCCCTGGAGAAACAGTAGAAGCACCCGAATCACAATAAAACATCGTGCCTGTGCACTTGGGTTCGTACGGCAGTGAAAGTCCTATCGGCCCCCGACACCCGGGTTCTGTTTTATCGCTGGAGTGCGGAGTCAGAGCAGCCTTTGTGATGTCTGATGACGATGTCAAGGCAAACATGTGTGCATCCTTGAAACTGCAACAAAAGGAGCGTTAATGTCAAACAGGTCTCCACTCCGAGAACAGGGCTCTCTGTAATAAATCCATCCGTCTGTCTCCCCCCTCACGTGGGTCTGGGTCACAGGCTGGTGGCAGGAAAAGCCAAACCGCCCGTTTGGCCTTTTCCCCTAATCCGATTCCTCGAGGTTCTTGCAGGGGATCCCTGTGTGTTCCCGGGCCAGATGGGATAGATGATTCCTCCATTGTGTTCTGGAACTACCCTGGGGGTCTCCTCGCAGTGGGACGTGCCTGGACTCCACAGGGATGAGTCCAGGAAATGATACGATCTCAAGTGGTTTCTGTCATTGTTGTAAAGTAGCACTTCTCTGAGCCGCGGTATGGATAGGATGCATATGTTTGTCATCCAGAAGAATTGAAATGTATATTTTAGGGTTTTAAGGAAGTAGATCTTGGTGGTTTTGAAGGATGTTCGTCGTCAGATGTCTGAACAGTGTCGGATTGTGCTCTTACCAAAGAGAGTCACACGAGGCCCAATCTTTGTATTTTAAGTCATTAGTGATCTCCAGTCAGGAGATGCTGAAGCTCTTGTTTCTCCTGGTTTTGCTCCGCTGCCGCTCTCCGTTAGCTCTGGCTGGCCTCGCAGCCATTTCTGCCCCCCCCCCCCCCCCCCCACATCCGTTCCAGGGGGTTAAGTAGACTGTTGACATTTTTGTGGCCGTCGTCGTATTATGTTGGGACTATCGGATTTATACGGACACGGTTCACCAACGTTTACACCGACTACCCTTTTGTCTGCGCGTGTATGTGAGTTTATATGCGTGCGCGTGTTTTATGGACTTGACCTCGCTGAGAGGGAACGATGTTTGGAAGCAAACCGAGGAATTCCGGCTTCTGAAATTTCCATAATTCCGATTCTTTTGAAACGGTGGGGTTGCTCATTTTGGAGGCATGCTTTTACATGCAACACACACATAAAGAACACACACACACACACATGGATCAATGGAAATATGCATTTGCACAAACGCATACGTTCAGACATCCATCACTCTCACACACACACACACACACACACACACACACACACACACACACACACACACACAATTTCAAATACAGGCATAGAGGCACGTACGGTTCCACGCCTGACGGACAGACATTTGGACACACACAGTTGTTGTGTTCGCCTGTGCTCCAGATCTCCTAACTTTCTGGTGACATTGTTATGATCATATTGGAACAATTTAAACACACACACATGCACAGACACACATGCACAGACACACACGCCCACAGGGGTCATGCGGGAGTGATCGTGCCTTGCAGAGCCAGCCTGGGCTCGTACACTTTGATATAAAATGCTCCCCTACTGTTTCACCTCCTCTGCGAGTGAGTGTGCGCACGTACACACACTCTCAGAGCGGCTAATAAATCGGGAACAAGTTGGCATAGAAACCAGCGAGAGTTTGTCAAATATCTTTGAGCCTAAAGCTGTTCACTCCAACTTTCTCCCTTTCATCCATATTTTAATCGTATATCTTCACTTCTCCATCAGAGACGTGTAAAAACAGAAAGGGCCCAGGTGAGGATTCAAAAGCAACATGTGGAGTTTTTGGTTATAATCAAAAGGTATAATTTGTAGTTTCTTAAATTTCCTACATTTTTTCAAGTTGTCAACTTACGTTATCACGGATGTTCGGAGAGATTTTAGAACCAAAGTAAATCTGTAGTTTGTTTTAAAGTACCTACGCATCCAATATCTTCTTTGTGTTTGATTCAACATTGTGATTATTGACCAGAAGCATCAAAATGTACTTTGTATAGTTTCATAGTTAATATTCACATCTTGGTGGTTGTAAAAGATTCTATTCTTCAGTTATATGTCTCTTAAGCTATCAGAGAAACAAGCTGAGTAAACGTTAGCGGCCGTTCGGCTCGTAGACAACATGTGCCGGTTCAATCATGTAAACGCATCTTTAAAAGTCATAATGCACAAAGTTGTAATCACGTATAAAGTTTCATGATGAAAGGATGAGAAGAACAAGCTCTTATTCTCCGGGGTAACGTTGCCTCGGGTCTATTTTTCTCTTTTTATTTTCCTTCCATCCATCTACACTTTGCCCTCTGGAACACCTCGGCCCGTCTGTCCTCCGTCTTCAGCCATGCATTTCTCTCTCCTTAACTATTCCAGTAATGTGGAAGTATTTATATGCTCTTCTCTCTCCCAGTGTGTGTGTGTGTGTGTGTCTGTGTCCTGTCCTACAATAGTATTATGGTTGGCAGAGGGAGCACGGAGCCTGGCATGGAGCGGAGACGCTGCACACCAATTCACGGAGGGTGGTGGAAAGAAAAAAACGGAGACAGAAAAAGCAAATGAACAAGGGAAAAAACGGTCCAGAAAGATGAGTAGAAATGGAGAGAGGTGCCGGGAAATTGACAACAATCAGGGCCAGTTTTTTGGACTCCCCGGCCGCTCTAATATTTCGCCGGCATCGCTGGCGTTGCCTCCGCTCCATCGCTCTCCGTTCGCCCCGCGATGATGAATGAAATCAACAAACTTGTAAAGGCCTTTTGGCTCTGGCAGCGAGCCGTTATGTAATCAGTCATGTTGGCTGAAGGAGCCGTGCTCTGTTTTCTCTCTTCACTATCAAGTGGAGAAACAGTGTCTCCATAAACGATCCTCACTTATATTTATTTATTGCCAGGACCTTTAAAAACACATGTGTTCGGCATTATCATGTGACTCCCTCGCTTTGTCGCTGCATTAAAAACAAGCTGCCGCCGCCGCGGCATAAGTACAGACGCAGGACAGACCGTAATGAGTTTAATGCGACGTGTAATTACTGTAATTTCAGATCTTTGTTTAATTTATCTGTCTGTGCCGCTAAGTGCCCTTTGCTGTGGTGCTGGTGCTTTTGTGTTTCCCAGACATCACCTGTCAATCAAACAGCGTGGGACTGCGATGGTCGGGTGTTTCTCTGGATCGTTTTCAGTCTAGACTCTTTTTGTTTGTCTTCTCTGTCACGTGTTTCTGATTTGGATACAGGTTTGATCGTCGGGTAATTCAGCAATCAAGCCCCAAAAAACGTGTTTTTAAAGGGTTATTTTCCCCATCATGGGCTCATTCCCTGATGTTACTCCCTAAAAAGGGACTTTCACATTAAAACTAAGCTGTACACAATTAAAACTGGACTCTAGTCCTGCAATTAATCCAGTTTGCTTGGGTAGAAGATGACACGTTGGTCAACAAGGAAGCCAACCCTAACCCAAACCCAATCCAGTCATTATTTTTATCCTATTCATTAATATTGTGAGACAATCTTTTGATATTTTTACCAACATCCCAGGATTTTTTTTTTTTTACGGATCTTGTTGAAATAAAGGCGAATTAAGGGGATAAGAGTTCATGAGTGTTTGTGCACTGCGGTGCAGCTTGATTGAATTTAAGGGAACAGTTGGGCCTTGGCGAGGAGATGCGCCAACAAATAGCAGGATATGAGACACAGATATTTGAATGTCAGACACTTATTAACGTCATAAACTACTTTATCATCTAAATCGATTCAGTAGTTTTTGAGCAATCCTGCTGAGAAATGGACAGATTTAGTAGAATAAAGAGTAAAGTTGGCACATTCCAGAGTAAAGTCTGCGATCATACACATGCATATATTTATCTTTATTTGGTTGAAGAGTCTGATACAGGCACAAGAAGAAGGTCTTTGTGTTTCCCTGTGTGAGACCTTTCCTTCGCTGGGCTGAAGAGAATCTGGAAACTTCCCTGGAAACCAAACAATGAGGTTTAAATGATTAGGTGAACTTTTTAAAATTGTTCTAAAATGGTCTGTTGTGTTTTTTTGAGATAAAACGCCGGAGCGCAGCAGTAAACTCTCCTCACATGCAGCTGAAAAGCGTCCGAGACGTGGGAGAGAAGGTTTAATCAAATCCACTTTGAACCAGGGCCTTCTGTTTCCCACTTCATCTCCTCCTCCTCCTCCTTCTTCCTCTCTTTTTGCATCGTCTTCAAAACAGATGCAAGTTGGAAGCCCCGGCCACGACTCCCCGTGTCCGCACATATTGAACCCGCAAGTTTAAATATACTAATAAATAGCACTCGTCGGTGAAAAGCTGCCAAGCTCAGAGTGAAAATGTGGAGGAGGGAGAAGCCAGCTGCTGTAAAGACGACGTACAGAAGATCTGTTTCTGTCTTTTAGACGAGTCATTAGTTAAATCACTGCTTTATACGACGAGTTTATACCTGAAATCCAGAGTCGGTATTTCAATTTTACGTACATATTTGCACAGGTCAAAAATTTGAAATACTTGCGCGCTCGAGCATTCAGGGACAGTGAACTTGTAGGAACCTGTGTGTGTGTGGGGGGGGGGGGTGGTGTTCCAGCGCAGGGAGCCATGTCTTTAGTGCAGACAGATGCTGAATCAATTGAATGATAATTAAAGCAATAACTGGCTCTTTACAGAATTGTTGGCCATGTGTGTCCGAATTCTGTTTCCTGCGAATTAACATGGAGAGAGAGAGAGAGAGAGAAAGAGAGAGAGAGAGAGAGAGAGAGAGAGAGAGAGAGAGAGAGAGAGAGAGCGAGAGAGAGAGAGAAACAAGCGGAAAATTACAAATCAAAGAATAGAAATAACACAGAATGTGAAATTTTTTTATACCCTTGTGAACCACCCAGGCATGACTGACTTTTTAACTTTTGTCTGCTTTTTATGTGTGTGTGTGTGTGTGTGTGTGTGTGTGTGTGTGTGTGTGTGTGTGTGTGTGTGTGTGTGTGTGTGTGAGTGTGAGAGAGTGAGAGAGCACAAAAGTTTTTCATGTTCGACTTGGTTTCATTTCCCATAATTCCCGCCCTCCTTGTCTGTCTTAACCCTCTGGCTCAAAGCTGATCACCCTGCCGCAGAACACACACACACACACACACACACACACACACACACACACACACACACACACACACACACACGTGGACTTATGCAAGGAACAACACACGTGATCACGTGATTTTCGGTTCGTGTTCGCCGGGTTAGGGTTCCAGGACGTCTTCAACACCTCAAACTGGTGGTCCTGCTCCACAGGGAACACACACAAACCCCCATCCAAAAAAGGAAGTTAAATGAGAGAGAGGGAGGGGGGGGGGGATGATAGAGACATTTTGGACAGGAGGCTCGATAAAGACGTCAAGTAATGATGGGAGAAAAGAAAACATGACAAAATATTAAATGTAAAGATTTAGAAGAGATGATTCCAGTTCCAGGCCTCGGCCAAAACATGAATCTATGCACCGATCTGATACCACGTCTTCATAGTGTATTAGTTTTAAAACTGTCTTTACTTTGCGTTAATTTCATCCATATTTGTGCACATTTTTCGAGCAATACCCGAAACTCTCGCCTCTGCGCTGCCCTCTTGTGGATTTCTGGCTTAAGAGCCATGCTAACGTAAAGACCGTATGGATGTATATGGGCAGTGTCGGTTATATTGTTTGAAATCAACTATTTTACTTACTTAAAGGCAGCGTAAATTACAAAAAGACAAAGCTGCGTGTCTTGGGAGGTTCGTACTTCCGCCTGATTTTATTTTTCGCATGGTCGATAACTCGTGGAAACAAATAGCGACAAAGAGCTGCACATATTTCTGTGGGTTCATCGGCACATCTCAGTGTTTCCAGATGACAAATACTGTGTTTGCTATCAATTTATTAGGAGGACGGACGACTAGAGCAATAAAAACTGGAGCAGACACAAAACAGAAAACAAAGCCTGTAAAACAATAAGATGCACAATAAGACTCCCTCATAATCACATTCAAATGTTTTATGAAACAAGTTTAATCTCTGATATTTCCTGTCCAACCGTTAGCAGATGCCCACGAACATATCAAACGTAGACACAACATCTGTGCGTGTCCGTGGTCGAAGCCACGACAAACCTGAAAATGTGTTTTGATGAAAATGTAACAATGAGAAGATCATCAACACGTTTTTCAATCAACACGAGAAGAAAGTGTTTTTAATTTGCGTTTATCTGCAGTGGTGTTTTCAAAATGCTTTCAACGTATTAAATTATACCTTTAAACACTGTTTTGCACAAAGCAATTCAAGTTTGACACTTTAATTGTGATGTTGTGTGAAACTGAAGCTGTTTACAGACGGGACAGAGGATTTTCTGTAGTTTGTGTTTCTCATGTGAAGCAGAAACTACGTCCGTCACGAGTTAGAATCCTCATCAACACGTCGACTCGCTCGCTGTGAGTCTTCCTGCTGTTTTTGTGCTGCTGTTAGCCAGTTAGCAGTGAGGCAATCCCTTTCACAGATGTTTGGTCATCGACCATATTGGTACCTCACCGATGGTGTTGGATGAAAAGTAGTTCTGCTTTCCTCTCTTTCTCCTCCTCCCTTCTTTCCTCCTCTCTCGTCTTTCATCAACTCATCCTCTCCGCCCTCCTCTTCATCTCAGAGCCACATTGAAAATATTCTACAACAACAGAACCCCTTGTTCACGTTTTCGTTAAATGTCAAAATGTGAAAGTGTCCAATGTGAATGATGCTGAACAGCTTTCTCTGCTGAACACATCCCCTCTCTCTCCCTGGTTATGACAGAATGTACTGAGTGTGCCTGAAGTCAAAGATATTGACTCCTGTGAGTTGGCCTGTGTGTGTGTGTGTCTGTTTCATGTTGTGTGTGTGTGTGTGTGTGTGTGTGTGTGTGTGTGTGTGTGTGTGTGTGTGTGTGTGTGTGTGTCCCCTCAGCGACCCAGAACTTGGCCTTGCCGCTCTCTAGTCGCTCGACTTGCCAAGATGCTTTCAGATGCCACACGCACAAAAATGCAGTGTAAAAGTGTAAAAAGATTGTGTGTGTGTGTGTGTGTGTGTGTGTGTGTGTGTGGGTGTGGGTGTGTGTGTGTGGTAAGGCAGTTGATATTGAACAGACCGTTGTGTGTGAGTAAATTGAACTGGAGTCAGTCTACCAGTTTTGGATTTGGATCCATTTAATTCCATTACTTTCATTTTGTTGTTAGCGCCACACGCTAAACAACTATCTCCTCCAAACGTCTCTTTTTTTCCTTCCACTCCTTCACTCAACTCGTTCTTTGAGCTTCTCTTCTGTCTTTTCTCCAACATCCACTTCCCTGTGATCTCACCCCTCTTTTAAACACTATATGTTCTTTTCCTTGACAATGCAACTGGATTTTCAGGCGATTTTTATCTGAATTTGAACCAAATGCTGTTTTAATTTCCTTTCGTCACCATAGCAACGGCACGATTGTTGGTTGCGCTGGTCTCAAACCCCTCAGAGGAAGGACGTTTACTTTGTGTTGATAAAGTTTCTTAAGAACGTTTTCACATCTGCCTTGTTTGGTTCAGACCTTTTAGAATTTTCAGTTTAGGCTGAACCAAAAATATCAGATGTGAAAAAGTGCCATGGACCACCACTTAAAAAAAAAGCTCTGGGCCCGGATCAAACTGAACCGCTCCACTTTATTTTCTGTCGGTCAGACAGAAGTTCGGGAAAAGAAGATCCAGGACTTTATTCTCGTAATATTATGACTTTTTTTGTCTGGTACCACTATGACCTTTTTCACGTAATGGTTATCCTTCTTTCTCGTAATATTCTGACTTAATCTGAAGTTCTGAATATCACTTCATTGTTGTAATATTCCAACTTTATTCTTTTTAGTCTTTATTCTCTTAGTTTCCCTTTTAATGGAGCGACTACTCAATCGTCTGCCATAAAGTCAAATCACTTTTTATACGACAGACTTTAGTTTGTATCTGTTTCCATTTAATGATGTTTCATTTATTATTCTACATCATTTACAAAACAAAATGGAATTGTCAGTCCATAAATTCAAAGTCTGTTTAAATGTAATATATATATATATATATCCCTCAAATAAATGAAAGCAGCAAACTTTAAAAAATACTTGCGTACCGTTTTCTCAAAGCAGATTTCTTATGTGCAGCTTTAATTGCAAAGACATCATCGTTGTATCATTGTTATGCCAATAAAAGTTTTTTTTAAATCAAATAAGTTGGACCAGAGTGAAGGCAGAAGAGAGTGGGGTGGGGGGGGGGGGTGGGGGGGACAGACAGAAAGAAAAGAAGTAATAAAAGTAAAAGAGAGAAATTCTGGCCTCAAATAAAAGCTGAGTACTGAGGCCTTGTCATCACTTTCTGAGAGAACCATGAATACGCACACACACACACACACACACACACACACACTGATACGACCTCTGGAAAACTGCTTAGACCAAAATAGACGAAGTAAAAGAGCAGAGGAGACGCAGGCCGGAGACGTTCAGACGTTAGAGACAACTCGTCCCAATAAATATCAGACTGAGAAGAAAAAGACAAAAGCATCACAAGCAGGTTTTAGTGGAGAATACACACAACACAATATGTACTATAAATATACATCATTAGTACACAGCACGTGATGAAAATACATGTTTTAATACATGGAAGGATACAAATCTTGGACTTTCAGTGACTTGTATTCAGTCAATGAAATTACTTCTTCCTCCAGAACAAGAAATTCTCGAATGACTCAAAGAGCAAATCTGTGGTGAGTTAATTGTAAATAAGGAATGAAGACATCACGGATACTTAGATCATATGAAACTGAATTATCCCCCCGAGGGGTTTTTGGGTATAAACACGATACCATGTGGGGAAAAAAAAACTAAATAGAAACAGTGAAATAGAAAGTGGAGGCAGAAACAAAGGGAGCGAAAGAATGTGAAGAGTCATGGTTATTTGAAGAATGTAGATAGTAGTTAAAAAAGAAAAAATAAGACTAAAACGGCCTCAGTTACGGGAATCCAACCGACAACCCCCCCTGGATACGACCGACTGCTGACCGGCTAATTTGAGTATCCTGACCACAGCGCAGAGGAACCTGTGTGTGTGTGTGTGTGTGTGTGTGTGTGTGTGTGTGTGTGTGTGTGTGTGTGTGTGTGTGTGTGTGTGTGTGTGTGTGTGTGTGTGTGTGTGTGTGTGTGTGTGTGTGTGTGTGTTCGAGGACCAACTCTGTTTGCATGACTTCAAGTATTTGGCAGAAGCAGGAGGATAAAATTCTCTCCTCATCTTCTTCTTGGACTGTGTGTGTATCTATGTCTGTGTGTGTGTGTGTGTGTGTGTGTGTGTGTGTGTGTGTGTGTGTGAGAGAAAGAAAATGAGACTTAAACCAAAGAAAAATGTTCTTTGGATGTGATCCCTTCTAAAAATACGTGAACTGGTCAAAGATATGGAGGCATTATCCAAATATGTGGGGTGGTGTCTTCTCATCTTACACTGTGTGTGTGTCTGTGTGTGTGTGTGGAGGTAAATGGAGGTACTAAGCCAAATCAGACACTGCACTTACTGGAATCGAGGCCACCTAAAAAGACGGAGGAAACACACAGACACATTTATACTTCTATCTTAGTGAGGACTCTCTTTGGCATAATAAGCTGCTTTCAGTTGCCTGAACGTTCCCCACATGTTCCTGCTGTTGTGAACGAGTCGGACCCGGACAATCTCCTGCTGCTGCTTCACATGACAAAGACAAACTGCAGAAAATGTCCAGACACTATTTTCTGGACATTGCCTGGAGTGTCCCTCATGTTTGAAAATGCCTTTATATTCCCTTGCCCTTCACCCAGTGTCCCCACTCTGTACGCTATATGCCTCAAACTGGTCCTCGCTAACATAGAAGCACCAGGACACACACACACTTGGCCTCTATTTGCCCTGAGCTCAAATTAAACACTGCTGTCTAGTAATCCTGTTATCATAGGCTGCGGTCGCTCTATCTGTATCACTTACACTGTGTGACACAGTAGGAACAGGAATAGGAATAACACAGTAAAAGAAAGGGGTAAGAGATTTTAGAAAGTAGTGGACAGAGAGACGGAGAAAGAAAACTGGCGAGACAAGGAAAAAGACGTAAATGCAGCGGTGCAGAGATTTGAATACCACACTTTTTGTCGTCAATCAACCTAAGAATATTCACACGGGACAGAAGAACTCAAAATAATCACCTCGGATATCGATGATGTGCCTTTTATGCAGCTCAGTGGATTAAATAGGTATAAAGTCGTTGTATTCAAGATATATTTATATATAATGGATATACTCAACAAGGCAACACATTCATTTCATTCATCATGAAGTAAGGACTTATGAGAATTGCAGAGTTCCTCAAGGAACCTGCTGTGATCCCATACGGTTTGTTTCACCACTAACCAGAAGGTTGATTGTTCCCCCCCCATTCAGCCAAAGATTCCTTGAGTGTCCTTGTGCAAGATTCTGAACCGTGCAATTTCCCCGGTCGGCTGTGTCGCAGTCTATGAGTGATGTGTGATAGAGAAAATGCTGCAATGCTGTAAATCGTCATGGCTAGAAAAGCGTCAACACATCATGGCTGCCACGTGTGTCCTGCGTCTGTTTGGTTGTGCATGTCCTCAACAATCTTGAGAAGTGTGTGATACCTTTAAACCTGATCTACAGGATTAGTTCTGCGCTGCAAATCAGGTCCATAGTGACTCTGAGACGCTACAGTTTAATAGACTAAGTTCTTTTCAGGACGTCTTTTTGCGTCCAGTTCATTTAAGTATCTGTGACAGTGAGTGTGTTTTGGTAATCCTGAACTCGTAACAGGCTCTCGGGTTCATCCACCTCTTTGCTCGCCCGTCGAAGCCCTAAATCACCCTAAACATCCGAATCAGATCCTCTGCTCTGGCGAAGCAACAAGCACAGGCTGCAGCGGCGGAGCCGGAGCTTTAGATCCCAGGGAAAGGGTTTGAAGATGTTTACGAAGGGGAGCCGCACTGTAAGCGGGAAATTATGATCTTGTTTGACTTTAGGTTTATATGAGCTTTATGTTTCCTTTACAATCTGACATATGTCGAATTCTTTATTTTCTTCTTTCCAATCCATCCACACTTCCTCCTCCACTGTTCCAGTAAAGTGTAGCTGTATAAACCATTCTCCATCCTGTGTGTGTGTGTGTGTGTGTGTGTGTGTGTGTGTGTGTGTGTGTGTGTGTGTGTGTGTGTGTGTGTGTGTGTGTGTGTGTGTGTGTGTGTGTGTGTGTGTGTGTTCTCTTATTTAATTATAATGACTTGGAATGATTTCTGTAAGATGCTGACCTCTTCCAGGAACAGAACCTACACACACACACACACACACACACACACACACACACACACACACACACACACACACACACACACACACACTAAAATCATCAGTAGCATTTACTGAAATACCTTGTCACTTACAGTAAGAGAGGGTCGACCCTGTAATCTCCCAGTGACACATCCCAACCAGGCATTCTGGAAAAAGCTTTATTTCTATATAATAATCATTATGAATGTGTGTCTACGTCTGTATTAGTTTTGTTTCTTCCACAGAACTCTGAAACCCTCCTGCCTTTTGTATATTTTATGTTTCATTCAATTCTTTTCTTTGACTTTGCCAAATTGTCCAATGATTGGTCGGTTTGTTTGTTTAGCAGCAAGAAAACATTGGTTTTTTTTTGCCATTTTCACTGATTTTCCAGGAAATAACTCATGGATCTTGATAAAACAAAATTCAGGCATATTAAGAGAGGCCTTAGTGGAGGGAAACTGTTACGATTGAACTGACACGTAGCTGCTGCACAACGAAGTGCTAATGTTCGTTTTTTACTCTAGCAGCTTCCTACAGATAGAACACATGATTGAGTTTCGGCATAAAAGACCTGAACCTCCGATCAGATCTCGATACTGATCTCCAGGATGAATCTGGTGTAAATCAACACCCTAATCCTCTGGTGTGTGTCCTCGCCATGGCTCCTGTTCATCGCCCTTATTCGTTTCATCTGTTTGTCATTCCTCTCTCGCCATAAACGCTGCAGCGTGAGCTCGTACGGACACAAACAAAAACCTGCGTCAATCTCCGCCGTCACCTGATAGCCCCGCTTCTGTTCTGATCCTCCCAGAAATCCAGATTTCAGAAATCCAGATTTAATTAGTTTGAGTGCGAAGCTCGCATGAACTGAAAACCTTTTCAATCCCAAAAATGATCGAAGCTCATCGTGTAATTCTTTCCTCCCTCTGTTGTTTTGTTCAGGGCGAGCGGGGTTATGCTGGTGTTGACGAAGACGAGCTTCAAACCCACAGGAGACGAGCTTCCTCTCATGAGGTATGTCCTTCTCTTTCCTCTTTTCCTCATGGTTTTTCTCACTCATCCTGACGTTTGACATAAAAAAAAAATCAGTTTATTTTTCATTTTTCTTTCTATTTTAAGTCTTTAATGTTCCACTGAAGAAATTCTGCAAAATGTATTAACACAAATAGAAACGTTCTGGAATAAAAGCTGATATTTCTGATGCTGCCCACAAGAACAGTATCTCTGAATTAACAGTTCCCCTGGTGGAGGTTATGATATTCACTCCCTAATTCCTCTTGTGTTGCGCTTGGCGGATCCTTGCAGGGTTTTATGAGGTAACAGCCTCAGTGTCGGATATTCTCTGATAACTCGCATTCTGAAATGATTTGAAAGTTATGGACGTTTTTTTAAGGACTGATGTCCCGTTTGTCTGGACCGTTGGTCCAAGACAAACAACGCGGATCAGTCATTTCAGCGAATACCTCGGACGGACATGTGTTTCATTCGAGGGGACAAAAACCTCCAGCAACTGTTTTAGTTATGACTCGTCTCCGTAGCGAAGGAGGAAGCGGCGACGTGTTGTTATAGAGCCACAGCGTCTGCAAGGAGAGGAGGTCAGGGAGTTTCAGTGGGTCAACACAAATGTTCAAGACCTTCTTTCTGCCAAATATCAGTTAGTTTCTTTTACTCTGTCCAGGATTTTTTAACGTTGTCCTCTGAAAACGTGTCTCTTATCGACTGAGCGTTGGTCAGCGGGAACATCGTCTGGGTCTGAACCGTCCTCATTGTTATTTTCATTTCGTGCTGTTTTCGGCTTGGTTTTTGTGCAATGAGAGGAAGTGGAGACGTGTCTAAATATTGTAAACAACTTATTTCTGATCATACAAATGTATAGTTTGAAAACGTTGAGTTGTTGAGCGAATGTGTGTGTGTGTGTGTGTGTGTGTGTGTCTGTCTGTGTGTTTACATGTGTGCCCACCACTTTACTTGTGTTACATATAGTCACTGTGATGCATTCGATGTCCCATAGGAATGTGTGTCTCTGATCTTTGTGTCACTGTGACACATTTGTTAACGTTCAAACGGTTAGGTTGACATCATGATTACAGACTGGGACACACACACACACTCGACCTCCATCCCTCTATTCCTGTTCTCTCTCTACATTCAGCATAATAACGCATTGGTGGACACAAATCGTGCATTTCTTGCTGATGCACGTGTCCACGCACAGACACACAACACAGTGCTGAGTGATAAATTTGTGGCCTTCTATGAATAGAGAGCTGAATAGCAGAGCTGACCAAAAGCATGCAAGCGTGTACAGATGTTGGCCGAAAGTCACCTCGGTGAAATGGAGACAAGCAGCCACGTCTGTGGGGCTGAGAGTGTAAAGAAAAAGCATGTACTTGCAGGTTTGTGTGTCTGTGTGTGTGTGTTACAGTTGACAGTAGCGGGCCATAGGTCCTGCAGAGTTCACGAACAAAGACCTCATCATCATTATAATCATGTTGTTTGTCAGCGTTCCTATTGTGTGCATGTACTTATGCTGTCATGGGATTGGCGTGTGTGTGGTGTGTGTTCTCCTTGACCTTGGTGGTGCAAAGGTTGGCCAGAAGTCATTGGTTCACATCTGTTGTGCTGTGTGTGTGTGTGTTTGCACATGTACATGTTTGCATGTGCACGTTGGTAATAAAAATTGAAGGTGAGTGTCAGTAAAATGAAGATCATGCTTACGTGCGTGGTTTGTTTTGATACAACAAAAAGTGCATCTTGTGTGTAGGTTATTGAAAGGATAAGTGTGTGTTTGTGTGACAGAAAAAGAGAAGGATGTGGAAAAAGGAGGACAAGGTAATGGAAAATAACCTTGAGATGGTTTGTTTGTTTGCAAGATGAATACCAGCAGTGGTCGGTTGTGTACAATTCTGTTGTTGTAGTTTACTGCGCGGGCGTGTTGTGTATGTGTTCATGCACACATGTACTGTGAAATATGCATTTCACTGTCCAAAAGATTGAATCACCAATCTCTGTGCATTAAACTGCAAGTTACCATGGCAACAGCATCAGCAAACTTCTTTGTTGATCTCTGTTTAAGTAAAGAAGATAGAAAACCGGATAAAATAATTAATGCAACATCTAAATATTGTGACTTATCGCAGGACAAATGGAGGGAAGGAAAAAAAAAGATGGCGAGACGTAAACTTGGCGTTATCGAAGAAGAGCTGGACGAGTGTAAAACAGGTGTTTGTGGTGTTTTATCGCAGCCTCAGTTGACCTCTGGCTGTCGTCCACAGTCAGGTAGAAAATCCCTTAAGTAGACAGACAGAGGGGGAGGCGGGGGGGGGGGGGATCTGCTTGTACTGTACGCCTGTAACTTAACGCTGGAAGTATTGAAGCCGTAGCGATACCGTATCCCTGACTCCTCACTCTTTTACGTTTCCCTGTCATCTTAAGCTGCAGTGGAATGTCCGCCTCACTCACGCTTCCACGATGTCGCCAAGACTGTGACTTACTGCGTCTAACCTGGGATATTTTTGTCTAACTACATATTCAGATGTGTAGTTAAGGGATCGAGGCCTTGAACTTTCCCCCTTTGTCCCTTTTTTATCTACAAAACTCATGTCCACCAAACCTGTTCCTTTTCTTTTAGAGGTTCTGTCCATCAAAGGATTTCTTACCAAGACTTAGATGTCGAGATGCTCCGATATAATTTGGACCGTAGCGCCAGTACCTGTTTGGAGCCAATTAGCTATCGCAAGCCAACCTTCCAGTGAACGACCTCTCAATCCAAGACATCTTTTCATTTCTGCTACTTTTTGTCTTGGTGGGTGTGTGAAACAAAGACGTCCTTATAACGAGCAACCAAACGAGTAGTGAAGTGCTCTTTCTCCACCTCCCTCCCCAGATCTAGTCCATGCAGAAGTCACCCACTTGTGCCCCACTCCCCTTCCCTTTGACTTTGTGTGCGCTCGTATCTCTGCAGCATCTGCTAACCTTTGGCTGCCCTCTTGAATCACTTGGATTCCCCGAGTGACTGAGAAGAAAAACAGAGAGAAACATCTTCATTTCTATCTAATAGCTGTCGCTCACTCAGCCAACTTCAGCTGCGTCCAAACACTGTCCAACGTCACACTGTTGCTTTCTTGGCTGTTATTGCAACCCTAATGAATCCTAGCATGTGTTAAGTTTTTGATTAAGTCAGACGGGAGTTATTCTAAGTGCGTGCGTGTGTGCGTGTGTGTGTACTCACCCCAGTTTGCAGTCACTTGCACTTCTTGTAACCTCCGTCTGTCTGTATCTGGCTGTTGTTTCAGCTTGTAGCAGCCTACCTCGAGCTAACCTCTGGCTAATGGTGTATCTTGACAAATGGAACCTGGTGAGATTCTGACCTCCAAACTAAAGGGATAATTAAGAGTTACGGTTACACTTGGCATCCCTCTCTCTCTCCCTCTCTCTCTCTCTCCCTGTGCTGTTTTTGAGATCCGATTCTGCAGATTGGATTTTGCTGTATGCGATCACATGGCTGTGTGTCGAGACTTGGCCCCGAGAGCAGCTGTTTTGTTTCTGCTGTGGCTATAGCGATATAAATCTTTGTCCACACTGGAGGGAAGTAGCGCTCAGGGGTGCAACCGCAAATACAGTACATGGTCGCTGTAATCCTTGATTTAGCCAAGAGGGCCTTTATCAGACAACAATCTCATGAGGCATCCGACAGACTGAGATTTCAACAACCTTGTAAGTTTATTGAAAGTCAAACTGTGCGACAACGATCTAATAAACCTGGGTACATCATCAAGTTTGATGTACGTAGACTGTACGACAAAGAAATCGACTGAATCTCAGACTGTGACACAAGTCAATATACGAAAATAGAACCTTCGGTTTAGTTTATTTGTCAGATTACGTGAATTTGGAGGCAAATAGGCATGAGGCAAGTTATGAGGGACGGCTGATAATTTCACATTTCAGAAAACAATGTCAAGTGTTCCCACTTCTGTTGAGGATTTAGTTGTTTTGCACGTATTTCCTTGTGTTTTCATACTTTGCATCGTTCAGTATTTGTCTTGGGAAGAATCTACCAAACACTTAATCTAGATAAAAAAAATACTGACTGTCTTGGACCAGAGCAGATTTTTTAAAACCATAAACATGAAGCTCGTTCGTGTGTCACTAAGTGATGAGACGGCGCCGTAAAACAGCCTCATCATGGTAATAAAAGGTGAATCATTGCAGTTCCTGTAATTGCCACCTTCTAATTGGACGTCTGGTATCTGACATGTTTCCCCCTCGGGTTGTGTCT
Organism: Verasper variegatus; assembly: GCA_026259375.1. Taxonomy (NCBI): domain Eukaryota; kingdom Metazoa; phylum Chordata; class Actinopteri; order Pleuronectiformes; family Pleuronectidae; genus Verasper; species Verasper variegatus. The sequence continues at coordinate 12,576,719 of CM048059.1, forward strand.
TTCCTCACACACCAGTCATGTACGCAGCCGACGAGGCAGCACAGTAAAGCAGAACCGAGCGAGCACGCACTGACCCTTGAATGTCCTCTTTAGGCAGATGGACAAATCATTAGCGAGAGTTTTTTATTGCTGTCTGTGGGCCTGCCAGAAATTTCCCTTTCAACCTTCGCCAGTGGCCTAAACTTTCAAAGGTACCAAGACATCAGTATGAAAATTCATAATTGTCAATAGCAGAGCTAATAACCCAAACCGCAGCAGAGCAGGGAGGTGACAAATCATGCTAAACATGTGAATGTTAAGTGGAAGTACACACATTTGGGTTCATATAGCACATGTCGCTGTAAACCTCACTTGGCTTCTGTCTAAAAAAGGACGAACCATCAGAGACATGGAGACATCTTCATATCTGTATTTTATAGCCGCCCTCTCTCTTGCCAGCAGTTTTCATCTCAACTGAAGCCAGCGTCCTACTGTGTCTTCTGGACTCTCCCCAGCAGCATGGTTTCCACCGCAGGGCCAAACCAGTCCTAACCAGGGCTTAGCTACTTACCATTTATCCCAAGCTGCTCCCCTCAAAACAGCATATCTGGGATTCTCTTTGCTCCCGTTCGCCAAGACGAAACACGTTTGCCAGTTTGGCCGCAGCTTTAAAGGATTGATAATAGAGAATATGCTACATGGTCTGTGTCCCTGACATTACAGCATGTCTCTGAATTGTCTGGTTGTGATTACACTGGATTTTATCTGATTATCAAATGGCTGCTGCGATTTTCTAATAGTATCAGAGGCTAATGCTGTCTACCTCCATGTGGATGCTTTATTATCGAAAGTGGAACATAAAAAGTAGTTCCTCTGACTAAACAACCACCTTTGTAGCGTCTAACCTCGAGTATTATAAACTCAGATTAGTATCTGCAATGAAAACCTGGAAACGCTGCCTTTTGTGAAATGTTTTCAAATGTACAAAAACTATTTAAGCCAGTCTGTATTACCGTCAAACTGCTGGAAATGAGGCTACTGCATCTTTGCTTCCTTTAGAAGACATCACATCGGATGTCTTGCCTCTAACACCAGGCGGTTGCTCTCTGGTTTGAGTCAGTGATGCACCTGTGATCCGAGCTCCGTCCTGTCCACATGCAGACCAGCTGTGGACGTGTTGGCGAATGAATCTCTGTCAACAGCGTTTTCTCTCTTCCAGGAAAACCTAAACCCGTACGTCCTTAATACAATTAGTTTGTTTCCAAAGATAAGCCTCGGGAAATGTAACAATAACTTTTAAAACAAAAATGTGTAACGCAATAATCAAACACTGGTTGAACAGCGATTTCTGCTCAGGAGAAAATGGAAAACTCTCGTTGGATTGTGACACACATGTAAAACTGGCAGCTGCAGCAGAAGATGACACATCTGGAGTGTTGGACAAAGAATTCAAGTTATTTTGGCTTCATTTTTAGAAAACGAGCGGCGTCCATCTTTATTTACATGGAATTCTTTCTTTCAAGTATCGCCCCCACGTTGCCCTGAAAAGAACTTTTCTAACTCTGGACCAATGTCGTTTTGTTGAAACACGACTCTGTAACCGCACCCAGTAAAGTTCATGCCGTCTTCCAGAGTATCTGCTTCACATGTACAGACACATCTGTAAACAGTGAGACAGGACATGATGCTCTGACCTGAAATCTTGTGGCGCCCTGGTCACCTCCTGGTTTGGACTCTCCTCCCTGCCCGCTGGATGACACCGCTGTTGGACTGCGACAGCATCACAACCAATCAGCAACTGGAAGGGGATCAGACAGCCAATCAATAACTGGAATGTATAGGCCCCCATTACTGGTTCCGATCAATCACACACTTGGCACAGCCGTGCCGTCTGTATCACTGTCTTGTGTACTTCTCCCTTTCTCTTTTGCTATCGCTCCATCTGGCTGTTTCTCATCATATCCTCACATCAATGTCCTCTCCACACTCTGTTTATCTTCCTTTCTTCTGCATGAATTAAGAAGAGAGAGAGAATAAACACCTGTGAAGAAAGAGAGAAGGAAATGGGAAGAGGATGAGATACAAGGACAAGTGCTTCTCTAGCCTTTGGCTGACCTGGGAGGGTTCCAGCCGACTCGCATACAGAAGTTTAAAGACACCATTGGACTGTTACAGCAGCCACTGATGTCACCGTCTCCGTCCTCTTTAAACATTTCAGTGTGACACACAGATGTACACGTAGACCCACACACTGACTGCAGACGCTCCTGATTCCTCCGTCTCGACCCGTGTCTTGAACTCAACGACACCAGAGGCCGAGCTCGGGGGACTTGATCCAGCAGTTCCCGTCTCTTTAGAGGCTTAGATGTTCCTGCCTGAGCTGCGACACAAGTCTGGGGCCTCGTCCACGTCACAGTGTTTCTGAAAGTGAAACTTGTGGCTTCAAATACAAAGACTTTTGTGTAGTGTCATTTTGTCGACATGCTATAGCAGCTTGGCTTGAAGAATTGGAAATTTCACTTCGGTGGGTGGTCCACCATTTTGTTGCTCAGAGAATAAACGTGATGCCCTCCTGGGGTCAAAACTTTGACTTATCGTTATCATGGTGCAAAGTCTGGGTCATGGGCGGGACAATGCTGTGTCCGTTGTGTCCTTACAACAACATATTCAGCAAGCATCTTAAATCTTTATTTTATTGTTCAACTTTCTTTCTATGATTTGTTTCCTTTCTCCCTTTTCTCTCCACCCTGTGAAACACCTTTTAAAGTCTCATGTGCATCAGGTGAACACACTTGCCCGTTGAAGCAGCTGAGAATGATCCTCCTTTTAGTTCCACCTAATTTCATTTCTTTTGTAAATGGTACAAGAATCCTTCCGGTCCCGAGCCACCTCCCTCCACGGAACCAGGATGAATGACACTATTACACTGTAAAACGAGAGAGCGGGGGGGGGGCAGCCAAAGGTCGGACGTCTTTGTTTACTTTGTGTTTATACAGTGACGAGCCGCAGCGCTTTGCAGCCAGCCCGTGGCAAGCCTGTCACACACACACACATGCACGGGAAACGTGTAGGATAGGCACTGAATCACTAGCACACACACACACAATAAGCAGCAGCGGACAGTCACACACCGGCACACACACACATAGACAAATGTGCGGTTTAACCCCGGATTCACCCCATTCCCATCCCATAATAGAGATGACACAGTAACAATTGTGCTGTCATGGTAACAAGGCAAACCTGAGGTCTGGTACCAGGATGTTTAGTTGTGGTTCCGATGACCACAACATTGCTCACTGGGGTGTTGTTTGTGTGTGTGTGTGTGTGTGTTTGACAGAGTTGTGTCTTGTTTATTTCACTGGTTGAATTCACAACCAGACAATGAAACAATAAACAGTTCCGGGCAACACACACAACAAGATGAAGCTTGTGCACATCCCTCAGGAACCTTCTGTTCATCGGAGAAGCACAGAAACGGAAAGAAGAAGTCAGTTTTGCTTGGAGGTTTCGAGTTTGTCTACAAATTCCACTGAAACAAGCACGAACCAGAATGTTGAGTAATTCTAGTCGGTAACGTCGTCATCGTGTCTCACGGTCGTGGATCTAGAACTTTGCTCTCTGTGTTTCAGTTGCTGCATCACTAAGTGACTCCTCAAGTGCATTATGGGATAAATGATGATAAAAACTTCACCTGAAGGAAACAGATCTTCGTCCGAGCTTCTGTTTATTTTTAAAAGGCATCACTGCAAAGCGTTTGTATTCTCAATCAAACTTATTTAGAAGCAACACAACTTTTGATATCCGTTCATCGTGACACGACGTGTAATCTCCTGAATTAGCGGATCTTTGTTCCCTGACCCTGTTGGAGAGGAAGCCCTCTGTGGTTGTCCTTTTTTGAGGACGCGGGCACATTCGGTGCAGAGTGTCAGTGTGTCACGTAGTCAGAAGAGAAAAACACGATGCGGTTGCTTTGTGGGGTCATTGAGTCACCGAGGAATGTTTAGGAGTGGTCAAAAACAAATACATGAAGCTACTTTCTGCTCGTCTGTTGGCAGCTCGGCACAGCGAGAATCCCAAAAACACATTTGGAAGACTAAAGGCCTGTGAGGACAATCTTGGCCTCGAGCATAAAATCCTCTTCTTACTCAGCTCTTAGTGTAATTTAATTTAAATTCTACACTCGCATGTTGAGGTAAGGTTCTTCTTTACAATAACATCACCCAGATTCTCTCCTTTGCCAGAAAAAGACAACATAGCTTGGATTTGTTCTGCTTATCTTTTCCTGACATGTAACTGATGCCGTTACTGTTCTTGAGAGGAGCTTTTCAAATCTGCTGCCAATCAAATGCAGGAGTCCTCAGGAGTTTTTCTACAAGCATTCACGAGCCAATCCAACAAAAACGGGGGAACCTCAGAAAAGCCCTTTTTTTTTCTTTTAAAAGACCTGTGATGTTTTTGTAGATGTTCATCTTTCCATCCCTGTATTGATTTAGTCTTTCTAAAAACTGAAAAATGAGATCAGGGTGGACATGTGTTCTTCCTGCGCGGTTACACAGGCAACCATCAGACGGACCAGGCTTATACACTCACTCCACCACTGGTATGTGCTGGTAGCTGACACACAAAGAATAATAAGCGTGGCGAACCCTTCTCTGATTCATCATCCTCCTCCCTTCCCGCTGTCATTCATCTTCAGCGCCTCGGTGCTGAAGCTCGTCCAGAACAAGCAAACGTTGGCTGGTTCCGTCTTCTCCGAGCTGAAGGAAATAATGGTTTACTTCCTTTGTTAAAAGTATTTGGCTGGAACCGGCTTTTGACTGTTAATGAAGACGGAGTGGATATGTTGTGGATTTCAATGAGACGTAATGGCCCGGAAACGAGAGCACGGAGCTGTGACACGAGTTTAAGCCGTAGTAAATTATACGTTCGCCTTTCCAACAGTGTCCATCGTCGGTATTGGTCGGCAGTTGTTGTTGCACCAGGAAAATAGGGATGGGAAATGGGAAAGTATGTCTCAGAAGTTGTAGCCTTGGGGATGTATTTCACAGTAATCAGGGTTCATGTAGAACAACTGGTTTCCCTTTAAATTAAAGACACACATGCAGCCTCAACTGACACTTCTGGTTTCTTCTTGATTACACTATAAAACTAAATGATGTGAGGAATTGTAACACTACCTATTTTATCAAACTGACAACCTTTTGACTCATCGTGTAAAGGACGTACTTGCTTCAGTCAGTGTGGAAACATCAGCGAGATTTCAGGCCGTGAGTTTATTCCGTTCTCCTGAATCATCCCGCAGAGCTTCCTGCCGTTACACTTCATGACGTCATGCACGGACACGTTACCACTGGTGATCCAGGTATATCTCACAGACACACACACACACACAAAGCAGCAACTCGCCAACACAACATACACAGGAGGGAAACATTGTGTAAACCACTGCATTCCTTGTTCAGGGTCAGGGCTGCCTTTGGTAAGAGCACCTCGGTTAAATCTGTTTCAGGATGTGTGTTTGTGTGTGTGCGGTGTGTGTGTTTGTGTGCGCGGTGTGTCTGTCCCCAAACTGTATATTTGAAGTAGAAACCACCACATAGCCATAGAGCTGCATCATCTGTATGTCAGAGGCGGACTCGCGCTTTAAGTGAGCTCCAGTTCCAACGACCACCACCGTCTGATTCCAGACACAACAGACGTAACACTGGACGGTCACACATAAAGCGTTCTTTCATACAAACTTAATGCACAACACATTAGAGGCATGTGACTCCACATACACAAATTGTGTGGAAGTGTCTCTGTGTTTGAAAGGTGCAGTAAAAAAAAGCTTTTGCTTTCAGGGCAAGTTTTGTCGAACTCCTTCGTAAACACGCACACGCATGTAGTTTGGATCCTGTGACGTCCTGTATACATTAGCACGAGGCTCGGACGTTGTACAAAGACAAATTATCCACTGAACACGTACATGGGAAAGTTCAGCTTGGTCCTAGGGTGAGTCATTTGGACAGAAGTCGGTCTCGCACACACACAAATATACACAGTCCCTGCAAATGTGATTGATGGGTGGAGTGACTTTTTGACTCACCCGTCTCCCACTCACCCTCGAACTATTACCATTGTAATATTAAGATTTTAAACAAAGACATAGTTGTTCCCCCCCCCATGTCATTTTGCACGGTCACACGTGCACATTTCAGAACAGCTGTATAAACGAGGTGGAGGTGTGTCGGAGGGAGTGCGCTCTCTGCGGCCGCCGTCGTGGCAGAGCGTGTCACTGAGGAGAGAGGTTAACAAAACCATCCAGGTAGAAAGAACAGAAGTCGAACATCGTGTCCCTTCACATTTTAAAGTGTAACATCAGGTGAATTTCCCATAATCCACCGGAACCCGTAATCCCGCCTCCTCCCGTCCTACATTGACCATAATTGAATGTCTGCTGCGGCTCTAAGCTCCAACAAGTGTTTCCAGTTTCCTACAACCTTAAAGCACCCCTCGGCCTAACGGCGTTACTTAACCGTGCCTGACTCATGCGTTTGAGATCCACGGGACAGAATGATGTATGTGCAGCGTTCGACACCAGGCGTTTTAACATTGATCTGCTGAATTACATCGCAGTGGTTTGCAGGGTTTTTTTTGACATCGGGGGCCAGTGTGGGAGCCAATCAATCATGGTGAAATATGCAGCCTACGTAAAAAAAAAAAACGCCGCTGTGGTGGCCACATAATCTCTGGTTGGATTATGTTCAGCCGAGTCGCAGCAAGGGGGGCGGACGCTGGGTAGAGGACAAGAAACCGGGGGTTTGCATCCCGAGTCCAGATTGTTGCAAAAAACACTGAAGCTGCATTTTGAGCAAAAGTGTCTGAAAGTTTGAGTCCGTCTGTTTTCAAGGAACTAAAAGTATTTTCTATTTATCCCTGTGTTTTAAAAACCGGGGACTCCATGTTAGATATTTATTCACCGTCCGCACTTATTCACACTTCCACACACACACACACACACACACTGTTCTCTCCCACTCACACACCCTCACACTCAGAAACCACCCAGGTCGATGTTGTAAAATTACAAAAATCAACAGAAACGTAATGAGATTTTTCCATTTAATAATTTATGGCCGACTCCCGGGCACATATATCACTGGATGAGTGTGTGTGTGTGTGTGTGTGTGTGTGTGTGTGTGTGTGTGTGTGTGTGTGTGTGTGTGTGTGTGTGTGTGTGTGTGTGTGTGTGTGTGTGTGTGTGTGTGTGTGTGTGTGTGTGTGTGTGTGTGTGTGTGTGTAGACGCAAAGAAAGCAGAGGGAGAAAGCCGGAGCGAGGGACTGGGAGAGATTTTGTGTGTGTGTGTGTTGGGGGTCATTGAGCAGAATGACCCTGAAAACTGCTGAACTATAAATGTAACACAGCATTTACTGTTTCCTCTTCCACTCCTTCGCTCGGACCGTCCATCCGTCGTTTCCTTCTCTGCCTCAGACTTCTTCTATTCCTCCCTTTTCATTGCCTTTCTCTCTCTCTCTCTCTCTCTCTCTCTCTCTCTCTTTCTCACTTTCTACATTTTCATCCTCTTTCTACATCTTAAAAATGTCTTTATTCTCTTAATCGTCTTTCATGGCTGTTTACTCTTCTTAGACAGGAAACACTGACCTTTTGGATTCTGCCACTTCCTGTGAGTTGTATGTGTCGTGGTACTTATTCAGATATACGTAATGTCTGCGGAATATAACATGTTAAAGCAAGTGTGCGTAAACTCTTTATGTTTATAACCGTTTATTATTACACTTTGTGTACTCAGAATATTTCCAGGCTGCTTCAGTAATAAACTGAATATTTGACGTAATGTATTGCAGTATCTGAAAATAATACGACCATGTGAGCTTTTATTACATTTGCGGTTCGATAGAAGTATTGCAACGTGTCATGCCATGTCTGTGTATTTAGTGTAGGTTATAAACCGTGCACGCGCAGACACACACACACACGCACTCCTCTCCCTGTCTCGGCGGAGTGCACGGGCCTGCTTCTGTTCAGAGAGCGAGGGTCATGGAGAGAGTGAACAGAGATCTCGGGCTCTGATACACACAGACGACCAGGACAACGGATAGAAAACACATGTTGGAGGAGCTGTCGAGCGTGTGCGCTAACAAAGGACAATGCGCTGGTCGCAGCTCCGAAGAGACGAGCGAGCGCGTGTGTGCGAGAGCGGGAGCGACCTGCAGAGAAGGAGATTCGATGTTATTTCATTCTCTGCGTCATAGAACTCGCTTTTCACTTTTTCCAACGGTGAATCTTGTTGAAAGCTTTTGGGCTTCGGTGTGTGGACGTATTGTTCTTTGGGTTTTGGCTGTTTTAACTCCCTTTAACTAAATGTTCCTCCACTGTCTACATGTGTGTAGACATCGTGTTTTTTCTTATTGTGATATCATTTGAAGGAGAATCAACAAATCTTCATATCTTTAAAACATAATTATTAAGTTAATAAAAGGTTACATACGTCAATAAACCATAATTAATGATAAATAGACTATTAATATTAATTAATAATGTAATTACCTCACATTTTGCTTTTTGTTTCGCTTCTTTTGACACCAAAAAACCGCAGCTGTACACGGAGTCCGAAACAGTTTCTGACGGGGGTCCATGAACGTGTGCATGAGCACATTTTATTATTCTTCGTGCGTATTTCTTTCCATGGCTTAAAAATGCTGTTTCAGATGCTTTTTTGCTGAATACTTGTAATTTTGTGGCAGATTTTGGCGTTTTCAAAGATACTGTTTTAAATCCTGGCTGGTGGCGACACCAGGCTTAAGACATCAGTATCGGCCTTCAAAATCCCACAAGAGATCTGCTGAGACAGAGAGAGTAACTGATATGTGTCTCTTTCCAGGTATTAGCCATGCCTGAGGCCAGAGGGGAATCCTCAGCCAGTTGCTGTGGTTTTGGATGAGGCTATATGCTGGAATAGAATACCGTGATACTGGCTGTGACAAAACCCAGACAGATTTACATTGAGGGCAGAAAACTATTCTCGTCTTAGCGCTGCTCGCAACCAGCCACCGTTTCAACCACGGTTTCTGTGATTTTATCACCCGCGGACAGAGTTTCAACATTACATGTTTGGTGGCTGCTGGTAATTTCCTCTGTTTTCTTACTCCGACCTGCAGGCAGACGTCTTTTGTGCGCTCTGTCTTCATCGCAACCGAAGGAGGACAGTCAAAAACAACAGAGAGACACAGAGAATCCTCAGCCAGCTGCTGTGGTTTTTGGATCAGACTATATCCTGGAATACAGGACAGGAATATGAGCAGAGAGCTTTATGTTGAGGGCAGGAAAACAAACCTTGATACCTCGAGGCCACTTCCCAGAACTTTTACGGCCACTTTGATTGTTACAAAAGACAAATCTTGGAAATATTTATTGGTGCAGATGAGAGGTCAAGATTTTACAACTGATTCCTGTTCATAATTTCCTCCTCTGTGCTAATCGGCTCATTTCTTTTTAAAGAACACCGATGGCCTGCTGTGCTTTTATTCCAGTGATTAATCGGCATGAAACTCTCAGTGAACTGTCGGTGAGTCATGATCTGGGCTCGGTTTATACATTGGAATATAGAAATGTCTGCAGGAAAGTCACAGCAGAAAAAAAAAGGCACCGTGTAATTCACCGGCACGTTACTGCAGCTGCCGAGGGAAACCGCGAACGCACCCGCCAGCTTGTTAGCAGCGAGTCAGTTATATAACAGTCAAAGCTGCCTTTGATTTTAATTATTCATAGACTGTAAATGGAGATGGACGAACACGGCAGCTCCAAGAAGTGAAGCCAAATCATCCGGATCGCCCCCCTGGTGGCTGGTTGAAGTGTAGGTCAGAAACCCGGCCTCCTCCATGTTAGTAGATGGGACAGGGACCAGATCAAAAAAGTCAAAGTGCACGTCAGATACGTTTTTCTAAAGATGATGTGATGTAAGTTCCTTTTACACTACCTAGAACACAGTGTTCATGTTTCTGAGAAGGTTCTAATGAGTTATAATATCATTTTATATCACATACAGACACAATTAGATGTTTAATAGTGTTTCCAGTGTTGGTGGTATTATAGAGAGGTACTTCTTTATCCTATTCAAGCTCTTCAGGGGTAGATTATATAAATATATACATATAGTCTTATCTTGTCTGCAAGTTCTGTTGGACATTTAGTCTTGTGGAGTCTAAAAACAAGACAAATGGTTTGTTTTCAGTTTACACCAAACATGTAGAAGTGAAGGCTTTAGAGTGTCGAGCAACATAATAAATCACTTAGTTTTCTGTGGCCACTAGAATGATTCACTACTTTTAAGAATTTAAATCATTATGTGCAGTGCGTCACTATTCACCCGACGAACTTACAGTTGCCAGTCGTTCCACACGTTGCTCTGTTCTCAGCTCCTCGGCTAAAGACAAAAAAAAAAAGAAAACCCACGTCAGGACGGAGCAGCGAGTTACAGACGTGTATCTGATTCCAGGTATTAGTCCGAGCTGACACCTGAGGGATTGCTCAGTGGGCCGTTGTGGTTTTGGATCGGGTTAAATCCTGCAACACAATACATCAATATTCGCTGAGTCGAGGCCCAAAAAGCTGCACTGTTGAAACGTAAGATGATTCGATTTGACCACTGGCTCGGAGCTGAGATAGCTGAGCTTCTGTCTCCGCTTGTGATCCGCAGAACGAGCAGAACGCCACGAGGGGGACGGAGGACCGGCGAGGGAGGGTTCGGGGGGAAACATGGAAGAATGATTATATTCATATAGATTTTATAGTGTGGAAGGAAACGAGAGGAATTTGGCACAAAGGTTCACTTGAAATCGAGGTTCCAGATTTTATTGGGATCGGCTACAAACTACACACACTCTTCGATATTAGTTTCTTAATATGCCAGATTGTTTTATCAAGATCCGTGAATTATTATCCCGGGAATTAATGAAAACGCGAAGAAGATGTTAAAGAGTTGACGTTTCAGTGGAAATCCATCTAGTAGCTTTTGCGTAATCCTGAAACAGACCGAGGTGAAAACATAACCTCCTGTTGGCTCAGCGAAGTTCTTTGTGTGAACTAATGGTGTAAATGAGTCCGGTGACGGTTGCTGCTCCTTCACTTGTTGTGTGTTTTGATTGATGAGTTATTGTCACTTTGCTAACAAGTGTGACGACGCTAATATCTACACACAACTGCTAATGAAATGCGTGTGTGTTAACGAAGAGAGAAGTTCCCTTTTCTATAGAATGACATCAGTTTGTTTGGCACGTTGTTGTGTCTCGGTGCACTCGGTGACCGTTGCTAAGTCCGTCTGTATTGTCTGTGAGTCTTTGTGTGTGTGTGTTGGATTGTGCGAATGTCCCAGTTGCTTGCTTGCAAGATGATCGCTGCATATTTATATATAAGCAGAAGAAACATCACATCACATGGACGGATCCTTGTCGGAGTTTTTGTTGTCGAGAGCAGATTTGGCTTGTGTTCACTCGAGCTGAGTCAGGTGCTGCTCAGTGAATGTCTGCCCCTTCATGTGTGGTTTGTTCATGTAACATGTACCTGTATGTGCAGTACTATATATTATGTGTTTACTCTGTAGTTCTACTCTTTTGTTAATGGACGTTGCAAGACGCACGTTTCCTCGAAGGGATAATGACATTTTAAGATTTACTCTTTAAATCTTGTTTTGATTGAATTTAAAGGACTTTATATTCCCACTGTGTGAGTGTGTGTGTGTGTGTGTGTGTGTGTGTGTGTGTGTGTGTGTGTGTGTGTGTGTGTGTGTGTGTGTGTGTGTGTGCGTGCGCACGTGTGTTGATGGGAAATGTTTTTTCTCCGCTAAATGTCGTGGTTGAGTGTCACTGTGATAAAACATCTCTTAACACAGCCCTGAGACTTATAGCACGTAGTCAACAACACTAATCCATCTTCGCCCCACACACACACACACACGCACACGCACACACAGACACACACACACAAGACAGAGATAAGCCTCAGTTTGTCACTTCACGCACAGAACACACTTAAGCACTTACACAATGGCACAGATGTTTTCACACATAGTGCTTAACTCGGCTACACACACACACACACACGCCCTTATGTCACTTAAACACAGGCTGTAATATGCAGAGTACACACACACACACAAACGGTCACATGTGGACATACACCCACTTACAGACCACAGAATGATAATTTGAAAAATACAAAACCAGAAAACCTCTTTCTTTGATTTTCCTTTTCGTTGCTGTTTTCTCAGCAGCTGTAATTAAAAACACCTGGATCGTCCACTATCTTCCCTCTTGTCTTTTCCTTCTCTGCTTCCTTCCAGTCTCATCCTCTTTCTCCAGAATCTATTTTGCTCAAACATGACGTCCAGCAGCCTGGACGTCATGTTTGAGCAAAATGTCCCATCTTCTAACATGGAGGAGGCGTGGTCAAAAGGGGGCAATTGAGACGCTGTGGCTTCACTTTTGTCACCGGTCATGTCGTCCATCTTTATTTACTCTGAGATTAACTAACAGAGCTGCTAAATTTCTACTTTTTTGTTTTAGTTGCCAATTTCAAGGGTGAAATTAGCGTTTATATCCCTTTGGAACTTTGCATTGTGTTGTTTAGCATCTGGTAACCTTTGGCTGTCCTTCCGAGGCAGGCAGCGAATCCAAGTCACCAGAGGCGGGGATGGAAAGTGTGTTGTATATCACAAATACAACAGGAACAGCCGTGTTTACTCCCCAGGAAAGCTCGACAGTTTTTACGTGCGTAACAGAAGGTTTCCTCAGGACGCCCACGTACACACACAGATCACTCCTGCGATGGATGCCCCCAGCCCCTGTGTGTGTGTGTGCGTGTGTGCGTGTGCGTGTGCGTGTGCGTGCGTGTTTTCCTGACGGTGACAAATGGGCTTTTGATTGAATTCATCAACAACATGGCATCTGGATGGAGTTCCCTCCAGGAGTGGTATCTTTAAAGATCAATCTGTGATGTCAACCCAACGCCTCGTCCCTTTTATACTTGAGGTGCGGCGGCTCAGCGTGACTCTGTATTCTGCGCTGGTGCAATCGAACAGAGGATTGACCTCCGCAAGACTCTGCTCATTTCTCTGGGATTGTGCAGCTCTTAGTTTTCGATTGTCTGTGAGAAAAAGGAAAGCTCCTGTTTGCAAACGGGTTTGTGACGAACGTGAGGCTTTGGTGGAGGAAAACACTGCGTCATGTTTTCGAACTTGGATCCAGTTGAGTTGAGTGTTTGTTTTAACGTGATTTTTTAAAATTCAATCACTGATTTTTATCGTGTCCAATGTGATAAGCTTCTGATTCTCTGATGAAACTGGGTCACACGAGTCAAAGAGGAGAGTTGGATGTTCACATCTGTAACACACGCATGCATGTACGCACAAGGGGTGTGCACGTGGAGCACAGTGAATCCATTGTTTCCCCAAATCAATTTATCTAGTTTGGCTTAAAAGCTGCTCACCACAGAGCTTCTTCACTCCCTCTAAGTCCATGTGTGTATAGTTTGTGTGTGTGTCTGTGTGTGTCTCTCTGTGTGTGTGTGTTATGGCAGTCACGTTTTTTCCAAAATTAAAGTTTGAACTGATTTGACACGCAATTGGTTCGAATATATTTGAGGATTTGAACCTGTGACGTTGCTTGGCTCTGAAAAGGTGACCCCTGCACATTCGTTGTAGTCGAAGAGTAAGACGGTGGCTTTGATGCTTTGGTGTCGTAATTGTTCACGCAGGTGGCTAGCTAGCGCCCTCCGTCTTCGTAGCATAACAACGCAACATTCAAGGTCAAGCTCATAGTGAGCGCCCTCTGCTGGAGAAGTCCCGCTGCCGTCCTCATCTGTCTCTCGCTCTCTGTGATATGTGAAAGGCTCCATTGTGAATCTTTGTCGACGTTTTAATTGTCAGTTACGTTAATTTGCTTTTGGGCAAAAAACTGAAAATGTCCACCCAAGTTTAATCCTGACCTGAAAGTGTGCACGTGTGTGTGTGTGTGTGTGTGTGTGTGTGTGTGTGTGTGTGTGTGTGTGTGTGTGTGTGTGTGTGTGTGTGTGTGTGTGTGTGTGTGTGTGTGTGTGTGTTGACGCTCGCTTCTCGTCTGCGTCTTTCACGGCAGTTGGGATAAGTGGGAGCGGGCTCAGAATGCCAGTCTAGGAAAATATCTGGGAACGTCTCGGCCCGTGTGTGTGTGTGTGTGTGTGTGTGTGAGTGTGAGGGTCGGTTTTCCGGACAAGGAGCTGGAAGCCGCCAGGTGGAGGGGGATCAGATATCTGGCTGCTGATTGGAGGCTGGTGGGTGTGTGTGTGTGGAGACAGAGGATAATTAGCTTAATGGTCAAATGGCGCAGCTAAACCCTGTTAGTATCCCTGTGAAAAGACACACAAACACACACTGATACAAGCCCCACTGTCTAAATAACAGCATACTGTTTCCATTGAGAAAAAAACATAATGAGAAAGAGGCCGGTGGCGTCAACATTCCCATTGGCCAGTCAGCTTTCATCATCATTATCATCATCCATCCTCCTGCTGATCGTGTCCTCGTGTTACCCGTTTCTTCATCCGCCTGTTTCTCCCTCGTTTCACTGCTTCGTTAAGATCTCTGGAGATAAATACTTCAGCTGTGGCCCATGTTTCAGCCCAACTGGAATATGGCGGTTTAGTCAACGGATTTCCTGTTTGCGTCACCAGCTTTGCATCTTTAGCAACTTTGAGCCTGCCTACTTTTTGACGAGACTTTGCAAGTTGTTATGAAACTAAAGGCTTCATTATCGAGCTCATCATTTCTTTGTTCTAGAACATTTTCAGCATCTGTTTCTGAAGTGAACTCGTCCAGAAAGTTTACCATTGTCGTCATCGCTCAAGTACAAGTATCGTTGGGGCCAGTCAAGATCATGACTCGTGCAAAACGTTTGACTCGATGTTGGTGTTGGCAGAAAAGTCAGGGGAGAAACTAAGTTGTTGTAATGGCGTCCATCAGCCGTGGTTGTCAGAAGTTATTTAGAAACGATGCTGGATTTAAGTTGGATGCTAAAGTCCGCCTGTCATCTCTTCCACGTTTTATTTGGTTGTATAGAGACGATTACAGATTGTAGATATTTAGTCTGAACATTATTTGAAGAAATATTTGTCGAACTACATTGAGAACTCCACACTGTTCATCTTCCTCTTGTTCCCTCAACTCCTCTCTTCTGGTTTATTAAACAGGCCTCTGTTCTGACGACGTCAAACCCACTTGAACAGTTCACACACTTTCCCCACAAACACAAACCTCATACCACTGAACCAACCCCCCCACCCCCCACCATTTCTTCTCCCATCTTGTAATAATTAGCGTATATTGGAAACTTGCTGCGTCAGGCTCACAGCCTCCAACTCTTGGGTCACGACCTTGTTGACACGTTTGTTTGCTCCATTGTCGTCATTGAATTCACTTTCATTTCCCCTGCGCCTTATTGGCATGAAATGCAAAAGTATCCCAGAGCAAATTCTTCCCCATCGACAAATTATAACCAGATTGAGCCGTGGCGCTGCGACACCACCAGCAACCAGCGATTCAGTAAAGTCCCACTCAGGAATCGCTGAAACAACAGTTTTCATCGGACATCGAGCTACTTGTTGGTCTCAAACTTTCGCAGTGGGACAAACTGTGGAAATAGAAATTCAGATATCATCATCAATGTGTTTGATTCAATCAGAAATGTCACTGTCACCTTATAATGTCACGGGATTCATGTTGGGAATCGATCATTGACACTGGATATAACTGTGAAAAGCCGAATCATCCAATGAAGATGGAATTTCAAGGTTTACAGGACTGAAAATATGTTTGTCGTCCTTTTTAAGGTCGTTTTGTGGGGTTATAACAAATATCACTTCTGCTGCAGTGAGGGAAACAACAAGGATCCGTCTCCATGTGAAACATCAGAGTTCATGAACAACCGAAGGGATTTAATGTCTTTTTCTTCCTTCGTCTGTCTTTGCTTCTCATTCCATCTTTGATTGCATCTTTGATTATTGTGGAAAACTTTGCGACAACACAAACACACACACACACACACAGAGACACACACACAGAGACACACCAGTCTCAGGGGAAGGGACCACAGTGTTGTTTGTCTCAGCAAAGGGACAAGGGAACGAACTGGAACGTACATTGTTTTCAAACCAGGCGCTCCCCGCAAATATCTCCCCCTCAGAGCTCAATGGGAGGGAGAGGATGTATTTTAGTGGTGATGCGTGTGTGTGTGTGTGTGTGTATTGGGAGTTGGGGGGGTAGTAGGAGGATCGCTTGGTTTTTGGTCACGTCGGTGTGTTTGCAACAGCACAAACCAAAATACAGCTGAGTCTTTCTTTCCCTCTTTTCCTCTTCATCTTGCTCTTTATCGCTTTCTTTCTTTAAATCTCTCATTTCTAATGTTTTTCCACATCTTAACCCCTCTCTTTACACACACGTATGGTTTATGTGTGTACTTGTGTGTCCTTGCATGACTTTAAAACCCAGTTTCTCTGTGTATCAACATGTGTTACTCTTAGTTTCCACATATTTACGTATATATATAAATGTGGCTCGCCCGTTTTCCAGCATCTTAAGCCCCCTCCAGTCACTTGTGGCATCTCATGAACTTGAGCAGAGGTCTGGGACTCAAACCAACATCCCAGCTGCTACACTGGAGAGCGCTGTCGTGCCCGCTCGCCGCCCCGGCCAATAATATGACAGTTATGATTTTTAACCCCACTACTTTTAATACGTAGAGACGAATGGGGGAGTCCATGAGATTCACTGGAGCTCATTTTGAAAAGATCCCTGGATGCAGCTTCTTCTGATTTTCCCCACTTTGTAAAGGAGACGTATTCTGCTCATGTTCAGGTTGTTCATTTGAATTAGTGTTCCTACTCGAGAAGGATTAAATGCTCTCAAGTTCAGAAACGCCCGGGGGCAACCTCAGATTCAGCACCCTGGACAGCGGTCATGACATCAGCTGAATGTTTTGGAGGGAACAGTCCGGCACATTCCGACAGAACGCTTCAGAACCCTGTCGTCTCCAAGACGAACGAAGATAAAGAAACTAAAGCAGCGAAACACTGAGACCTCGCTTTCTTTAAAACGTTTAGCCAGAAGCAAGAGCTGCTTGATAATCAGGATTCAGATGCACTTTGTTACAAGCTAAGATAATGACTGTGTGGCTGCAGTCTTCTGTTAGAACATGTCCACATATTTCATGTCACGTCACCAATTGGTTTGTGAGCGGCTGTTTTTTTGAAGCCTCCACTTTGGCATTTTTTAAAAACCAGTAGTAACTCTTGACTCTAAATGGATCATAGTTTACAAAATGATCACGTTGTCTTGAAGAAGATTTGAAACCAGAGACAGAAACATAAACTCCTTAAGAAAATGTTTACTGACGTTACAAAGTGAGAAGTCGAGTCATTTTCTCATAGGCTTCTATAGAAACAAGTGGAGTCGCCCCCTGCTGGTCATTTGAGAGGCTACAGGTTTCAGGCGCTATCCCTAGGCACGGACATACTTAACTTCCCAAACAACAACAAACTTTGGGCAGAGCTAGCCTAGCTATTTCCACCTGCTTCTTTAGTCTTTATGCTAAGCTAAGCAGCTGCTAGCTGTAGCTTCATAGTTACTGGTGCTCAGACACCAGGGTGGCATCAGTCTTCTCATCCAGGAAACATGTTTGTTCCGTCCTCGCGACAGATTGTCAAACTCAACAGAAGGAAAGCCGTCACTTCACCACTGTGGCAGCGCCGCACAAGCTAATGGCATTGCAACAACATTAGCTAACTACTTCCTTCTCATTACCGAGGCAACAATTCAAACTGTCTCTCCATTGGGTTTGTCTTGGCACAAGACGCCCGAGCGCCGCACCGACACAGTGACAGGAATTATGAACATGTAGCTCAATGAAAAGCTTTCAGCACTTGGCAGCGTCAAGATCTCGACTGTTTGAAATCTGCACCGAGTGGAATCGTCGGCTTCATGCACCAAAGAGAAAATGTACTTGGCCTGTGTTAATTTACCTGGGCGGCCCGCCCGGATATTAGCGCTGTGTGAGAAACAAACGGTTTTGGAAATGAACTCGTCAAATGTCAGCACATGGCGAACTCACATGTGTGTGGTCGGGATTTTGGTTTGTTTCAAGTTAATGTTGAGAATATTTCTCTCCGGTTTCTGCCTCATTGAAACCGTTTGTTGGAGTCGATTTTTGATTTTTCCTTTTTTATTTCATCGTGTATTTCTTGCAAAAGTAGCTTCTTGATAAACAGTTTCAATGCTGATGATTTAAGAGCAGGAGCCCTCATCATACCATCACCTTCTCCCTCTCTATCGAGTTGTTGAGGTTTTATTCAAAATCCTGGGGCCCTAACCTGAGACAGGGCCCCCGAGAACTGCTTACATTAGTCCATAGAAGAAACCATTTAGTGAAAACCCCCTAAACTCTGTGATCAGCTTTGTACATGCGACTGCACGACACCATATTCAGAGACCCTCTAACAAGGTCTCTTTTTCCTGGCGCCGCCCGAAGTACCTTGAAACGCTCCCGATCCAAAGACATGTTCATCCCAGGAAAAAAAAAGGCAGCACTCGTTCGGTAAAAACCTTAAAACAACCATTTAGATTTTCCTTCGGTCGTCCGTGATTATTGGCTGAACGGCCCAGGAAACTGTCTCAAACCTACTTACTCTTTAAAAAACAAGTACACCTGTGGTGTTATGACAAGTTAACTAATTTAATTGATCATTTTGACCACAGTGCTTTGCACGTTTGTCCAAACGATTAGGAAACATAAACCAATTGATACATTCTGTAGATTCCTTCTCATACCTTCAGCCAACATTTTGTTCCTTCAGCCATGACCACAATGTTTTTCGAACTTTACCCAAAGCAGTTCTAAGCCTTTGATACGAGTGGAAATAGAAATTGTGTACTTCTTGGACACAGATTTTTTCCCCTACATGAGACAGACTTAAGGAAACATAAGGAAAATGTCCTGAAGAAGATAATATAGTACTGAGAGTCCAGATCCACCAGCATCTGCTCCTATTGTGTAATGCTCGCTCAGCTTCCTGCAATGTGTGCAGACGTGAGGTGCTAGGTGACGGCTGTGAGGACAAGCTGGTGATGCAATAAGAAGTCCAGACCGTCTCATTTTGTTTGGGCGGTCCACGCGGGCGATGACGGATGCAGCCGGCGTGGACCGGGTCCTCCGAAGGATGCGACTGCTACATAAGTGTTGCTACCTTTCCCCCAGTGCATGCTGGGATACACCCCAGCTGCTCACCAGCCCTGGTGAGGACACAGAGACTATGAACTCCTCACTTCTTCTGTGTGTTTGTCTCTCTTTTTTTTTTTTTGTCCTTCTCGTGCTAATGAACAACAGCGCTGCTCCTCTCCTCGTCTCTTTCTCCCCCGACTCTCTATCTCTTTTCCCTCCCTCCCTCTGTGTCTTGTTCTCTTTTCCATAATAATTAGCTCCCCTCCAGCCCGACTTCAAACCCTGTGGTCGGAAAATCTGCATTCCGATGATGGAGAGAGGCTGAGGAAGACGAGGGGAGAAGGAGAGTGGAAGAGGGAGTTTGGACGGAGAGGGAGGGCAGGCGGCTGAAAGAAGCCATTGTTCCTTCATGAGAGCAGATAAGAGCCCAAGAACCGGAGGGCAAGTGTAGTCAAAATACTGAGTGTGTGTGTAGATGTTAATGGTTTGATACTGGAGGTTAGCAGACAAGGCTAAGACACAAATCTGATACACACCTCCGTCTACTTCTTCTCCTCCTTTTCTTTTTTTGTTTATTTTCTTATCCTCCTTGTTTTTTTTGGCCTCTCTTACCTCCCATCCTCCTTCCATCTTTCTTTTGTTTCCCCCTCCTTTTAATTTCTTGCACATCCTTACCTTTACCTTTTCTCCTCTTCTATCTTTCTCTTTAATTTCTTCCCTATTTCCTTCTCCAACTCATTTTAGATCATTTTATTGCATGTTGTGTTCCAGCTCCTCTTCGTCATCGTCTTCCTCTACTCGTTTCCTTTGCTCCTCCTACCTTTAACGGGAAAAGCCACGATGCTAATAAAGTTTATTATACATTTATTATTCAGAAGGATGTTGGTCAGGGTGGAACCCAGGATTTTATTTTACTTTAAAGTTGTCCTTTGTAGGATTTTGGGGGAACCTGTGAACAGAAAAGGAACAAATGATTTATTATTAAGTTTTCTTTCTTGCATCATCATCTGAAATTAAGAATTGTTGTGATTCGTGAACATAGAACGACTCCCGTATTTCCACAATATCTATGTAACAAAGCTGCTGACGTGTCTGAGAAAGTCCCAAGTCAAACTGTTTTTATTTGCTCAGCGATAAATCAGTCGAGCTCTCGTGGTTTTGCAGCCGAATCACCTCCTGAAGTTATAAATCACACGAGATGGACAGGACTGCACAGAGTTACTGCAGAAAACATGAATCTCAGTAATATGCTCTGCTACATGATGCACGGCTGTTTTCTGCTCTGCTTTAATAGTTAAAATGTGTTTGCTGATTTGAGGAACGCTGCGGCCTGAGTCTGATTAAAACCTGAAACACAGAATGAACATTTGAACCCTCGTCCCGAGCCAAAAGGCCACCTGTGTTTCTCCCAGGGTCAGGGCTCCGTGCAGGGAAACACAGAGAGATTAGAGCAGCTCTGCATATTCCTATTTAACCATTTTTAAGATCAAACACACAAACATACAACTCTAAATGAATTACCTCTCTCCCCCCCCCCCTTCACCCTGTTCTCATTCTCTGTCCTCCGTCATCTCGTTCCCTCGCCTGCTGCTTCCCTCCTGCTCCACCCTACGTCTTTCCTTCATCTCTCGTCCATTCTTCTCACTCCTTCTCTCTTTCTTAAATCCACAGATTTACCACTATTTCCCTCACTGCCTCGTTTCTTTCATGTTTTCCATATAAAAGTTGAATTAAAACTGTTGATTTGCAGCTGATATACAAACATCACTTCGTATTGATCTGAATCCTCCAGTGAACAGCGAGGCTCAGGTTTCTCTTTATCAGTCACATATATTGATTTGAACCCCCCCCCCCCTTCCTTAACGATTTGGACTTACAGTAAGAGTACGTGAAGAAAGCATTAAGATGAAGAGATCATGTTTTCTCTGGGTCAGCGACACCATCGGTATCAAAGCCCGTCGTCATGAGTCTGTTGAAGGATCCAGTTCATGGGTTGAGTTCAGTTTTTGTTCTATCTCAGATAAAGAGGATATAAAGGGATCACGTCCTCGTTGAGGAGGGTTATTGACTCTTCTCCTTGAACCTCTGTGGATTCCTCCAGCAGTAAATACATGTTTGTGATAATCTGACTCTTAGTGTATTTTTGGCAGGAGAAGCGTCACATTAAAAGAATAAGTAAGTAGTATAGACATGTGTAAGTTGATCAAGAGAATGATGTCAGAACCTGATACTATCACCATGTCATCAATAATTCATATTCAGCTTCTCTGGGCTTTATCCCTGATATTGATCTATGTTTTTTAAATAGATTTGATCGTGTTGGGTTTGTAAAACCTCATGTTAGAGGCAGAGACTGCAACACGTTATTGTGGATCCTGAAAAGTACAGAAGGGCAAATGTAGGTGTTTCTGTTGTTTTTACTCAGTTTGACACACACACACACACACACACACACACACACACACACACACACACACTCTTGGTAATCCCCTGAATTGATCTGAGTTTCTCTTCCCATCATCACCTTCGCTCACTCTTTCGTTCCCTCTCTCTCTCTCTTTTCCACTCGATCATGTTACGCAGCAGCTTCTTCCCGCTCGTCTTTCTCGAATTTCTCAGAAAGTTGCACCTTTTTCTTTCTCACTTTCTCTTTCTGCTGTAAACTGATTTTTTTAAAAACAGATTTATAACAGACATTATCTCAGTGTGTGACCAGGGTCAAATGAAAATGAAAGAAACTTTAATTTTTGCAAATGTCAGCAGTTCAGGCGCTTGTTGAAAATCACAACCACTTAAATGTTTCTATCATGAGAGAAGAATGACTGTTTCATTTCCTCATGTTCTTCAGTCATTTCTGGAGCCAAATATCACTTGAATCAACATGAAAGTCCTTGACTTGACATTTTTTGGAACAGCTTCTGTTTCTTTGACGAGACGAACGCAGCAAAACCTCCAAATAACTTCCACCTCCGCTCTTTCCCTTTGATAGTGTTTGGAGAAGGAGTGGCGCTTGTCTTGGTAAAAACTTTGTTCTTTAAATAGCATCGTGAAGCACCAGCATGGGGATGATATGAATGTTTTCCTTGGATGTCTGCCTTCTGCAATCTGCAGCAGGATGTGCAGATGCGTGTTGCCAGTCAGAGCTGTTGGCTCACGGCAGATGGTTTTCAAGAGAAATGACAAAGCAGGACTAGTTCACACATGTTTGACAGGCCCAGGAAAACCCCACGTTACTGCAACGACCCAAATCACCCACCTCGTACATAACACAACACGTGGCAATTTACCAACACCACGTCTCTGCCGAGCTGGAAACACTGACACTTGTGCATGAACAAGCTTCCAGGCAAAGTCGTACGCAGACGATGAAATGAAGTGCAGTGAACAACTGGAGACGTGATCTTTGAGAGACACTCTGTGTGTTGCACCCTATTCCCTGCAGCAACATAAGATGGCGTTGTCCCTATTCTTAATCCCCAGACCCTGAATCTCCCACTTCTTCATTCGATGAAACGCCTCATGTCAGATTGGCCTTTCCTCCTGCCGTCAGAAGCTCGGTGCCAGAAGCTTCTGCTGCTTCCAGCTGCAGCTTCACTTAATTTCTGATGAAAGACGACGCATGCTTTGCGGTTTGCTCTCAGATTTAAAACGAAATCAAACTGGACGACGATCCACAAGTAGAATTTCCTCCAGACAAATTCTAGTTAAATCAGGTGAAAGTCGTTGTCCTGTAAAAATCTCAGATGATTAAAAACTGTGATAACGGTGAGATCCTTTTCGTTTTATATCCAAAAAGACAAAGATCGGCTTTGATACAGTCGTGCATTAGCAGGCGAAAATGCTCATAACACCAATAATATTTTATATTAATGAATATTTGTGCCTTATTGCGCGGCTGAGGTTGACTGTAACCTCGTTAGTGCCTCAGGTGTCGGATCATAAACCCTGTGAACTGCACAAATCAGAATACGTCTGTGAACCTCGACACTAAAGACTTTCATGCAGATGTTAAACAGCTGTTGTTATGTTCTCCCTTGATATTGAAGTTTTACAATTTTGTTTTGGGCCACAGGAACCACAGGAAACCCTGTCAACAACCTCTGGAGGTCCACAAACATTTGGTAACAAACTGGAAATAAATAGAGAAACCTTCCTTTTCCTTTGAGCCTGGTCACATTCGGAAATACTGAAAGTCGGGATCAGCTCAGTCGTTAGGAGACTTAGAGCGAAACCTTGAAACTCTGAGTGGCACTAGAAGAAAAGTCCAGGGATTCAGAATGTGGTGTGAATTCATCCTCTGGGCACCTTGAACGAACTAACACAGCAACAATACAGACATGAATATGGAGGTTTGCACCAAAACCTCTTGTAAAAAGTAAAAGAAAGACATTGCTGCAGTTCTCTAAATTTAAAGGATACAGACATTAATGTCTCGTTTTTCACATCCTATGAATTCTTCTCTCACGTTTTATACATTTCTAATCGGTCCGAACTGAAGTCCTCTGAGCCACAGGAGTTCTGCAGGAGCTCTGTTGTGATTCTCCTCTTGTGATTTCGTCCCTCTTCATCCTCGGCCCATCATCCCGTCTTGAGATGGACCGTCACACCCCTGCTCCCTCAGCCGCCTGATTCTGTGACTCAAGTCCTCTCACTCTTATTCCCATGCTCCCTCCTACCTGCAGCTCAGGGTTTGACCGTGTGCTGCTGCATCAGGCTCTGAGGATAATAACTGAGGCTTTAATCCTTCAGGAGAGACGGGAGTCACAGCTGAGAGGACTCTCACACTCTCGTCTTCCCTCCTCCTCCGGTCCCAGGCTTCAGTTGTGTTCTTATTTCATGCACAGGAGGTAGAACTGAAATTAGAGCATTGACGTCTCATTCGAAGACACAAATGTTCTTGTTTGTGTGTGAGGACCATAGACTCTAAATGAGGCACTAGTGAATGGTGGGTTTCGTTTGCAAGAGGAGACTCTGACTCTTTAACGGTGTGTTGCATGTTGAACAACACTCACTGCACATGTTGTGCACATTTATTCTCTCACGACAACACAACATGAAAATGGAGAATATTTCTCTTGAAACTGTTAAAAAGTTAAACAGAGGTCAGTCGATGCAGATCACAGATCCTCCCTCCATTCATGAAAACCATGAAACCGTGTCCACACACATACACATACACACACACACACACACACACACACACACACACACACACACACACACACACACACACACACACACACACTCGGATTTGTTGAAGTTGTTCATCTTGGAGTGTTTACTGCTGAAAAATTCTCTCCTGGCGGCAAAACTACAAACAAACACAACTGAACTTCTTGTTCTTCCCAGAAGTGTGTGTGTGTGTGTGTGTTTGTGTGTGTGTTTGTGTGTGTTGATGTCGAAATAGTAAAGCCAATTGTTCTCTCCGCCTTATTTTATATTCATGTTGCTTGTGAACATGTGTCTATGTTATCATTTATTTCCAAAGTTCCTCACATGCATTTGTGTGTTTCTTTTCCCTGTGTGTGTGTGTGTGTGTGTTTGCTGTCCAACCACATCTTTTGAAGTGTGTGTTGTTTTATTTTTTCCCATCCGTGCTGATTGTAATAGCTTTCTTTCTGTTCTCTCTCCCTCCTTCTCTCTGTCTCTGTTTCTGTCTTCCATCAAACCAAAGTAAAACTCCCGGCGAACATCACAGCCTGTTTCTTCTTGAACTTCACAAAACCGCAGTGGTTCGCTGGCAGCCGAATAAAAACAGATACGCAGCCACCGAGGCATCGGCCAGTCGGCGTCGCAGAGCCTGAGCCACACCGCCGGTTTCTGAGCGTTCGCCGCACGACGAGCCTCGGCCCCAATGTTCGGCTCGTTTTGTTTTACATCTACAACAAATGGTATGTGGTTTAATTTCAAGAAACACTTAAGTGTGATTTAGTCATAACTATTGTGTTTTTTTGACGAGGATTCTACTGGGACAACTTCCCCAATTGTTTGTGCTGCTGAACACGCCCCCTTTGTGACGTGCATGCCCACAGGTTGAGTTAACGCCGACTCAAGAGACCAACACGTTCACCAGCTTCACTCTTCAGTTTAACACTGATTCATTGAACCAGGGTTTGTCGACTTGAGGTAAATCAGAGTAGCTCAAACTCCCGTCGTAGTACAGGCCCCAGAAAATCACATACCCAGACATGGCAGCAGTTTTATTACCTGATATTCTAATATATAACTGTATCGCACTGTAGCTGCCATGTGCAGATGTCAGAAGAATGACTGTGTAAGAAAACTCTGGCATCGAGGATTTGAAAAACATTGTCGTTTTGTGTATTTCTGGATTTAGCAGATTACAAACTCTCTTTGAGCTCGTCCTGTTTTCGCTGAGTTGTGCTTCAGCCCCTGACGTCGGTTTCTCTCTCTTTATTAAAGCAGACTGTTCTTTCTTAAACAAAAAATGTTGTTTTCTCCTGACTCTCCTCTGATGTGCAGTAGTCATGAAACTGTGGTGGAGACGGTCCGATGACAGAGATAACAGTCATCTCGACGGGACGCTGTATTATGAAAGTATACTGTTAAAGGGAGGGGGGGGGGGCGTGTGTCTTTCTGCCATTAACAGGTTATTTAAACGGACGGCAGGCATCTGGTCTCACTTGTTCCCCGTCCACAAGTTTTCTGACCATCCTGATTTACATGTCGGTGCTTTCAGTGCGCGGCCTGTTGGCAGGCGACCTGCCATCTCTTTGATTTGCACGCTGGATGTGCTTATGTGGATACATATATTTTCATTTGTGCAGTCGTTTCAGTGTTTATTCATGCTTCAGCGATTCTGGAAGCATCTTGGTTATCTGGTTCTTCTAAGAGGACGTATTCAGCTTTTATTCATGATTTTATAAAATGTTCACTCGTCTAATGAAACAGTCACTTTCCTCAGACTTTCCTCTTTTCAGCCTCTGTCTCAAACTCTCTCTTAGCTCCTGTGTCTTTAAGACCCCCACCCCAGAATCGGTTATATGTGTTGTACAGTTTCTCGCTAGATGAAGAAGACTCTACTGTTCCGATATCTTTTCACTTTATAGTTTATTACAGGAGTACATTTAACAACCAAGGTAACAAAAAGGAAAGGAAGAAAGAAGAACGAGACATTCATATTTAAACTAGATGAACTTTTGTTTCCTGTAAAAAGAAGTTTTCTGTACAGACATAAGACAGGTTCAGGTGAGAGGGGGGGTGGGGGGGGGGGAGTGTAGTCGCATGGCACTTAAAAAATAGACATACCTCGCAAGTGCTTTCTGTTTTCCATAATTAATATCAAATAAAATGCAGCGATAATGAGTCTGAATAACAAAACAAATAATAATTATTACAGTAATCAAATCGACAATATTAACATTTTAAACACTGTTTACAATATAACTGAAATACATAACGTTCTACATACATCCAATATTTACCAAAGAACTTCTTATTTAGGCTAAAAACTCTAAATCTTTTAATAGAATAAAAAATAGCATTTCAAATATCTTATAACAACAATATTAATCATACAATAACATTAATAGGTTAGATTAGTAGACGTAAATAGCTGATTTTCCCCATGGCTTGCTAAAGAAAGGAACCTTGTACAAATTAATATACATATAACCTATAAATGCTCTCTTTGTTTTCACAAAATGCAAATATTTTAATCAGCTACTACATACATATATATGTGTGTATATATATATGTATATAAAGGGAAAGAAATGCCAAATTTCATTGATACAAACTATTGCAATCTAGAACTCTCAATTAGAAAATATACACAAGAAAAGCAGCAAAAAAATTCGATTTTCATATTTTTATCGTGAAGAGATCAGTGGTGTAGTTGGTAGAAAGAGTGAACAATGTCTGGCACAGGCAGAATCCATCTGGAATGCTATTGGACAACATCGTCCAATAGGAAAAGCCCTCGTAGCTTGGCCCTGCCCTCCCCTGAAACCCCATTGGTCCATCTCTCTCTCGTGTAGATTTTTTTGAACTCTTGTCGGCGGACTCCAGAAAGTCCGACGAGTTCCGCCGACGAGTCCCAGAGTTCAGCTGTCGTTTTCCACACACGGGAAACCAGAAGGAAATCGTCCTCTCTCCGTTACTGGTGCACACGAAGCGCCGAGAGTCCTGATTGTGCAATCACCTCAAACAATAAAAATCTCTTTCAGCTAGTAAAGTCGCTCAAACCGTGGAACTCATTTTGTTTTTGCATTCTTAGCGTTGATTGGAGGAGCAGCAAGACAGAACGTCACCTTCTCCACAGAACTTTTAAAAAAAACCAGCGCCCCCCCACGAGACGGGGGAAAGTAACGACACGTAAACAGACACAGAATGACAAGGCAACACTCAAGCAGCATGTATGTAGGTCAACTCCCGTCCCAACGCCACCTTCTCGCGATTCTTTATCAACCTCAGTGGAACTTGGACTTTCTAAATCAAAGCCCAGGTTCAGAGAGTTCACGAAGCAGCCCTGGACCTTGTTACCGTTTGACCTGGATTCGGCTGCTTTTATCTTGCGCGATGCCAATTGGGAATTCCTGCCGGTTTTATTCTGTTTGCACCCAAACTGTCTCCGTTAAGGGGGGGGGGGGGGGCGGGGAGATGCGTAATTGTTGAAAGACGCTGATACATGGAGTGGAAGAGACGGAAACCCCTGATATGTTTTTTTTTTTTTGTTTGTGTGAACAGGAAGCAAAGTCGAAGTTAAGTAGTAGTTTTAAAAACAAAGGTAACTGGTCCAGCTCAGAAACTACACCAGTGAGGAAGGGATAGTCTTTTTATGTGCAGTCATTCAGAGTTACATATCACAAAGCATGATTCACCACTACGTCTACTCAGCACCTGAGTTCACACACCACCAAGGCTACTTGGATATGCTTTATATATATTTATATATATATATATATAAGGACGACGTTTTGAGTCAACACAGACGGGAAACCTCTGTGTTGCAGAGACGAAGAAGGAAGTGATTTGACGTTCTCACAGGAGATAATGAGAACAACCCAAGTTCAAGGTAGAATTTCACGATGTGGAAATGTGGGTTTGCAGTTTCTTTGAGTTTCCTCTGAGTGCAGTTTGTATTTTCGTCCATTTTTAGGGTTTGTAATTTGGAACCTGAAAATGTAGGAAGACGACCCTCTTCACCCTCTTTACTGCAAACTCGACTGCACTCCTCTTTCACCCAAGCAGTAAGATCCCATAAATAAAAGTTCTGCGGTTTCTCACCCTTTTATGTTTCTAATATTTCATTTGAGAAGCTTATTTCACTGTCTCATGGGAACTGTTGCGTTAAGTCAGTTCGTGAGAAACGAAATGAACAACAAGTTGCCCCTTGCATTGAATGTTGTGTGTTCTGCCGCGAAAGTTATTCAGCCACGATCTCTCCGACCTCACGTTTCTAAGCACAGCCGTTTTCCTCCACTGCCCCAACTGATGATAAATCAGTTATTAGCACGACTCGCTGCCAACGACCTGCTTCCCAATGTGCTGTGACCCTTTTGATGGCATCTTGGAAGCTAGTAGACAATTAGATTTTTTGACTTCGATAAGAAAACACCTAAAACATTTTTTTCCCAGTCCAGTTGAATCTCGGCGGCACCATGAAGAAGTCTGACCGGAGAATTTACCGATTTTGGACTTGAACTTTCAGTCTATAGATCCACATTTTACCCTGCAAGATACAACTGAAACGGTTCATTGATTTGATTAAGCACAAGCAAAAATGCTAAAACATAATTTTCTTTCGTCCTATACCCTGTTTCATCCATCTCTCCCTCCTCCCACGACCGTCTTCTCTTACTCCACCGTACTTCTCTCTCTCCCTTTGTGCACTACCCACATTCTCTTTCAAATTATATTACATAGCTTTTTTTTGTACATACATTTTGTTTGTATATTTATTTAAAAAAATACACAGAATAGAGCATAATTAAGAACTTTTTTTGGCAGCTTCTTCCTTTCTCAGAGGAAAGTCCCAATCATCATCTTCAGCTGTAACAAGAGACAAAGACCTCTGCTTTTCTTTTAGTCTGAAAAAAGAAACCTCCAACTTGGCAGAAAAAAGGTGGAGAAGAAAATATAACTCTGAAATTCCTTCTTTCCTTCCTTCCAACTTCTCCCTCAAGACTTCTTCGATCACTCACCCCCCCACCCCCACTCGTCAACTCGCCGCCCTTCAAACTGTTGCTCCCAGCAGCTCTTCTGTCTTGGCCATGATTTCGTTCTGGTTGGAGTCTAGGCCGTAGAACTTGACCTTCAGCCCGTCGACGGGGTGGACCACGGGTACCGTGACCACGCGGGGGAACTGCCGGGTGGCCAGTTCGAAGCGGCTGGTGCTGGCCAGCTCGATGGCGAGGATGCGGAGGAAGAGGGTGGCGAGCTGCTTGCCCAGACAGGACCGGATGCCACCTCCAAACGGCAGGTAGTGGAAGCGTCCCTCTTTGTCCTCTCCCCGCTCCTGGCTGAAGCGGTCGGGGTCGAACGCATCCACGTCTTTAAAGACCGCAGAGGTGTCGTGGGTGTCCCGGATGCTGTACATCACGCTCCAGCCTTTGGGAATCTGGACCCCCTGGAGACAAAAGACACAGAAGTGTGAACTTTCAACTTACTTTTAAGGTCAAGATATTCCCAAATTGGGACTAGAACTAGTCTGTTAGTGTGTCATCAGCCTGACAGTGTAAACGGAGGAAGAGTAAAACAAAGCTGAAAACGCCAAAGTTGCAAAGAACATAATTGAGCATGAGAAACACAGAAATAGAAGTGATAGAGATATTAAATCGACCACAGTCTCACTCACGTCGAGCTCGAAGGTTTGCATGGCGGTCCGATAGGCTCCTGACACGGGCGTATACAGTCTCAGCACCTCCTTGATGACACAGTCCAGGTACTTGAGGCTCACGATGGTGTCCAGCCTCAGCTCTCCTTCGGGGCACAGGCAGCCGTTGTGGAGGAGGCCCCTGGCCCTCAGCTCCTCCCTCAGGCGCTCCAGGACAGCGGGGTGGCGGAGGAGCTGCATGATGAGGGAGGTGCTGGCGCTGGCGGTGGTGGCAAAGGCAGCAAAGATCAGTTCAATGGTCGACTCCTGAGGGATAATGGAGAGGTGGGATGGTGCATCAGTGCATTTGTTTATTCTGAAAGTTCTCATTGTCCTGATTGGCCCTTGGAGGTCCTGAACCCCGGGGAGGGAACAATGGTTTAACTTCTTGAACTCAATGTTCTTACATTTTTGTTTGACTCTTCTCCATTAGGGTTTTGGAAGAGTTTCACTTCTGCCGTTCAGTATTTGACCAGAGTGGAGTAAAGCCCCTTAAAAGCTTAATTCTAGCTTCGAGCACAAGGATCCTGTGAGTGCCTGTCTGCACAGAGGGCACATGAGTTGATTTGTGTTCACTTTGTGGGGAAGCCAACTGGATTCTCCCTCAGCTTCTGATGTCTGGAGAGGCAGAATCCAGATGGTAGTTTTGTCTACTGGAAAATGGGGGTGGATTTTGGCCAAATGCACAGCTACAGCCATTATTACCGTTTTAAAGGTCATAGCAATAAAATAGAATAGAATTTTTAATTGTATAAAAGGGGAATTTCTTACTCTCCGTGTAAGAGAATTGTCAGTTGTCATATTTGAAATATTTCTGTTAAACAACCTGGGAACTCTCGCCCACACCTCAAGCCCCTCGCAATACTTCATAAAAGTATGTTATCTTTTACTTCCTGAAAAGTACTGTGTTTGGAAATGTGACGTGTTTGTCCAATAACAATATCGAGTCCTCCTTCCCGGCAGCACGACTCTCATTAGAAACCTCTCATTTGCCCTCGTCTGTGTCAAAACACGTCTCTGCCTCAGCCCACATGTGTCCGTTATATGTGCGCGTCAGAAAACTGCAGTGGAGTGCTTCAGCCTGGGCCTCAGCGACAGGGGCTCCCCAGTTCACTTAGTGTGTGTATTTATATACAGTATGTGTGTGTGTGTGTGAGTGTGAGAGAGTGTGTGTGTACAGGAGGCCTCTTTCAGACCCCTAGCAGGGGGAGTGTTGACTTATTTTTGGCCCTGGACTTAACCCAGAAACCACAGTGAGCAAGCGAGACGCAGAGAGAGTTGAGTTTCCACAGAATTCCTCGGAATTACTTTAATAGGTAAATAGTGGGTGTGCCTGTCCGTGTGTGTGAGTGTGTGTTTTTACTGTTAACATCTGCCTATGGGCATCAGCTTGGCTTCCCTGCTGTCACATTTACATAAAGATGTGTATCAGAAGTCACTAGTTCACACATTCTATGATCCCGAGATGATTTGTTGGAGAAATAATGATCCCTGTTGTTTTTGTGTGTGTGTGTGTGTGTGTGTGTGTGTCCAGACAGGTTCTCTCAGGCAGCACTTCACTAGGTAAACAGTGAGCATGTGTGCATATGTGCAACAGTTTCTGCACAGGATGTGTTAACGCTCCCACGCGTGATTCTCTGGTGCGTCTGGCTCGCCAGGTGTGTTGTTGCGTTGGCGTGTTACCTTCAGCTCCTGCATGGTGAGCTCGGTGCCGTTCTCTTTGGCGCTCTCCATCAGGACGTCCAGCGCGTCGCTGTAATCCTTCCCCTGCGAGCACAGCGGCTTCTCCCTGATGGCCTTCTCTATGCTTTTCTGCAGCGTGTCTCGTGCACGGATTCCCTGGGAACACACACGAGAGAAGGTTGACTGACAGTGACCCACAACTCACGCTCGTCTTGTTTGCTTTGTATGGATTTGTACAGAATATGTAGATGTTTTAAAAGGTGCACGACAGACGTTTCCTGTTGCAAGAAGCACCTCATAGGATGTTGAAAGTTTTGAGCATAATGTGATCTTTATATCCTTATTCCTTTAATAAGGAGCGATGTGATAAAACCTACAACTCTGAAGAAGAGATGATATGAAGCACACATACCTTCCTGTAGCCGCTAAACGGCAGATCTATAGGCAGACTGAACAGGTTGTCGACAAAGTCTTGAAACGTGGAGAACAGATGCCTCATCTCCTCCTCCGACACCCTGAAGCCCAGCAGCACCCTCACCGCCATGGTGAACGACAGCCTCTGGCTCTCCCTGCGGAAAGACGACCAATCAGTTGCATCCAGGAAGCACACCTACGCGTTCAAACATTCTTCTTGTAACCCAGACGCTTCCACACTAGGTCCCCCCCCCCCCCCCCCCCCCTTGCGTACCTGTAGACGTTGATGGGCTCGGGATTGGAGCTCCACACCCGGAGGCTCTCCTGGATGACCTGCTGGATTTTGGGGAGGTAGGACTCCAAGGCCTCGTGGCTGAACACTTTGGCGAACACCTGGAGAGACAGAAGAGTGGGAGCATGAGGACGAGGCACGCAGCGCTACTTCAAATGTGCAGAATGTGACTGCAGCTGTCAGCTCTTTGACACAAACGGCCACAGAGAAAGATCAGACGCGCCGGTTTTGCTTAAATGCTCATCAATTCCACCACTTGGCAGGCGGACGAGGATTCAGGGGTTTGTTTGAACAAGTGCAAGTCAAAGCAGAGGATCAGGTGCTCGTGCTAATATAAAACCTCCTCTACAGCGTGACTCACAGGGTGTGTGAGCAGACGGCAGCCGTTTGTTATCTCCACCACAGAGTGCAAGTGTAAGTCTTAAGTGTTTCTTCATCGTCTTTTTTTGTCATTTTTTCATCAGAATACAAAGTTGATTTCATCCTATTGTCCTTATATATTTCTTACAGCCCTGGTGCTCTTTCTTTTTCCCGTCACCTCTCTTCAACATCCCCTCTACCTGCTCTTTTGAGCTAAACCGACAGAAGGTGTGTCCGTTCTTATTCATTTTCTGTGATGCTCAGTCTTTATTCTAAAACCCCAGATTCTCACCGTCTCCCTCCTTCACCCCCCCGTCCTCCCTCCTCGCAGAGACTTATACATTGTGGAGGTTTTCCCCTGTAGTCAGCAGAACCAGAATGACAGGCAGAAAAGAGCAAGAGAGAGAGAGATGGGGAGGGGGGGGGGCTAGTTGAGTCTTTCCTGGCTGCTCGTAGTATTTCTTAGTATGAATCAGTCACCATTCGTCGGTGCTGTTTGGACAAATAACATTCCATCTGATTTAACCTCCAAAACTGTCCTTAAAACAGTCGTGGAAATGATTTAGACGTGGTGAAGGCAGGAGAGGAGCGAGCAGCCGCAGCTAGAATGAGCCTTCTATTATGTTTTAATATGAATCAGTCACTAACACTTAGCTTTATTTGGATAAATAACATTTGTGTGCATTTAACCTTCCGAGCTTTCCCCAGAACGTAAGCGAGGACAGAGAATGAATGAAGGGTTCGGCTGCTTCTTTGGCTAAAAACTCTCTGAAATGGCAAATACCTCTGGGATGTTTTGTTTTTTTAAATATAGCATGTTGAAATAGTTTTCTCAGACCATACAAGTCTGTCTTTCAGTTTATGGAATTCACCAAAAAACGCAAGTTATAGGTTTTACTCCATCTCAGACGCGGCCCCCGTTAATCTCGATGGCACCGCAGCACATTGTTAAGCAAGTTGAGCGACTGGTACACATGGTTTGAATTTTCTGCTCAATGAAGTGAGACTGGAACATTTGAACAAGCAAATTTTTATATTAGCAAGAAATACTGTCTAATGATAAGTCGGCCGGTCGATCGCGGGTTCAGTTCACTTCAAGAGCTGCTTTGAAACTGCCAGTTAGGACGTGGGCTGGACGTTTGCATGCCGATCGGTTTCTTTCTGAGTTTTAGCTGAGCTGTGAGTTCCTGACTTCAACGTTTTGACCCTTTGGAGGTGATCTAATGACACTTTGCGACTTTTAAAACTTTTAAAAGAGCAGCTTTAAAATGAGTGAACCTGGAGAATGTTTCTTTGGTGAGTGGGTTCGATCTCCTTTTGTTTAAAACCACTTCAACGCTCGGATACAGAGCTAACAGAATAATCCCCACGTGAGGCTGCAGAGGGCGCTGTTGCTCAGTAAAAGTTACATTGAGTTGCCTAAACTGGTGTCGACTTTGTTTTTACTAACTACTGTACGACAAACGACTCGTTAAAAAACATTTTTTAAAGCGTCTCCAGGTTCTGCAGCTTTTAAACCAGAACAAGTGCACAGAAAGTGACTTTATTGTGCATTCAGAATGTATTTTCCGAGTGTTCACACGTTGGAAGAACATGTTGATGAAGACGGACGTGTTCGTGCTTCTCTTCACTGAGACACGATGGAAGCTGAGAGGAAAGAAAGCAGCTTCTAGTGGGATTTGAGCCCAGGCCAGCGAGGGTACATGTGGTTATTGAGGTCGATGTTTCAGCCACCAAACCATCAGCTGGGCACTCGCGCTCTTTATTTTGTCGTCTACCTCATTTTCCTCTCATGTTCTTTCTCCTCTCTTGCCCTCTTCTCTCTCTCTCTCTCTCTCATTCCGCCAAACCCCCACTTCCCTCCCTCCGTCGCCCTGAGAATGAATGAACAATAGTCTACTGAGCTGCCGTGTGTACGAGAGCGCTTTGGTAACGTGTGTGCACCTCGTGGGTATATATGTGTGTGTGTGCAATATGTACGTTGTGTGTGTCTGTGTGTTAGGGAGTGGTTAGTGTAGATCACAGGGCGCCCTAAGACGTTAGCAGCGCTACATTTCCTCTGCTGCCGCACCCTGGGGCCGCTGGTCCCAGATCAGATTACATGACCTGCTCTCCAACCCTGACCACAGAGGATTACACACAGAATCTGACCTCAGAACAGCCTGAGAGAAAAAAACACAGGGGCTGCTCCTTTTGTTTGTGTCGAGGGAGTTAGTGGACGAGTTGATGTCAGAGTACAATCAATTGATTAGTTATGGTTTGGACTAAGAGCCGGATTTAGACGAATGAGCATCATCAGCATCGTCTTCCTGTATTTAAAATTACATATAATATAACAAGGCTGCATATTCATTGGATATCGGCCCCAAATTTATATATTTAGGTCATTTGATTAATCACTTTATCAATCGATTAATCACGATGTCATTAAGTCATTTCCTGCTGCAGCCGCGTGAGTTTCATTCGTGTGTTTTGTCTGATTCTCGTTCAGAAAGAATCAGTCGCGTGAGGATTCAACGTAATTAGCTCGAATCAGACATTTGCGTTAATGGGTTTCCACTTCAGCTCGATTGTTGATTTATCGCCAGGAGATTTAAAACCAGTCGAATGTGTTTTTATGGAATCGTCAGGACGATGTCCAAGAAGAAAAATATAGAAATCAAACAGACTGAAAAGGTGATTGGGCAAAAATATATTCGTTAAGCCAAAGGAGGGTTGTGTAACGCTGTGAATTTACCCATTTAACCCGTCTGCACTGGATTATGTATAATTGGTCAATTTGGGTGAGTTGCCTGCTTTGCTATTCCTATATACACACACACACACACACACACACACACACACACACACACACACACACACACACACACAGACAATCACTGGTCCTTCAGTAGCTCAACCCTGCTACTCAGTGTGTGTGTCTGTGTGTGTGTGTGTCTGTGTGTGCACAGGCGAACAGGAGGCCAAGTCTCAGAAAGGTAACTACAGGTCAGACAAATACTTGTACGCACACACAGTATCTCCCTCCATGTTCTGGCTGCCAATCAAACACAGTTTTTTATGCAGTGTCACTCTGGGACCTTCCAAGTGTGTGTGAGTGTGTGTGTGTGTGTGAGAATGTGTGTGTGTGTGCGTGATTGTTCGGTGCAACAGTCATTTTTGCTGCACCACAAAAACGTGACTGTCTTCTGTAGCCTGCAGCGCAAAGACACAGGTTTAAAGACTCTCTCTCACACACACACACACACACACACACACACACCGTCGTGCACAGACTGCTAGAGTCTTACACACACACACACTGATATAGTCACACACACACACACAGACACGGCCGTCCTAATAACGTCCATATGTCTTAAATTATGTGAAAGTGCTGCGAGCTGCTGGTTCCACAGACATGTAAAGACTCCTTTATTCTTCTCTCTGCCCTCCTTTCCCTCCTTCTCTCTCTCTCTCTCTCTGCTCCCACCTCTTCCCGTCTCTCCCTGCCCCTTCATCTTTCCTTTTTTCTCTTTTATAAAACCTTTTTTTATTCCTGTTCTCTCTTCGATCGTCTCGTTGAATCACAAACGTTTCAGCTTTAGATGAAGATTATTGTTTGAAAAAAAAAAAAAGGGGCAAAAACTCACATTATTTCCACTTGTGATTTATCTTTGAACGTATTGAAGTTAATGCACTAACTGGACTTTCTCTGTGACCAAGTCTTTTACATCCACATGTGCTTTTTGAGCCTGAAGAACATGCAGTTCTTAGTTCATTGCATCAGTTTCCAGAGGTGGAAGTTAACAAACAGCTGTATTAACGTGCACATTTGCAGAATTGCCCCTTGACTTTATCCATTAGAATTCAGATTTGACTCTCCAGTGTATCAAAGCTAATCTGCAGAATACAGATGTAATGCACATGCAGAACATGAGACTTTATTCTGCACGAGAAGCCTTTTATACAAACGTATAACTGGACTTGATGCTTAATAACTTCTACTTTTAGCATCGGAGCACCACAGAATCTGACTTAAATGCAGTTGTGACCATGATTTGAACTCTTTGAATCACTTTCCAGAGTTGAAGGTTAATAAACAGCTGTGGTAAAGTGAGGCTCCGCTGTATTGGCCCTTTGCACATTGTACTTTCACTCCTGTAAACATATATGGAGTTAATCGCTAATCTGCAGAATTAGGATTTATAGCACATGAACAACAATGAGCTCATGTTGTGTATTGCAGTGGTATAATGTACATTTTATGCCTTTTACAACTCTGCATAAACAACCTTTTATACGTCTGTAACTGCATATAATACTAAAGAAGTTATCAAATTAAGATCAGAGCATACATAAGTACATTTTCTTTGCTAACACAAGACCATTGCTCAGCTGGAATGGAAATATAGAAACGTATGATTTCTTCAGATATATGACATGCAGAGTTCAATAGAAACTTTACTGCAACACTTAATTCATGCTTCTTTAATGATTAATTGTAGCTTTGATAAAACTAAGGGGCAGGAAAAGGGGCTGAGGGATCTCAGTTAGAATTGGCAGTGCCCTCTACTGGTGATGAGCAGAAGCACAGGAGGCAGACACAGCATCACACACACACATAGAGAACGTTCAGAAGAAAACAAACAGAGAAAAGAGTGAGAGAGAAATGAGATAAAGGTTAAAGATCCAAGGGTTGAAACTTTGAATTTCTCTTAATCCATTCTCCGTTTCGATCTCTCTCTAGTTTTCTCTGTCTCTGTTTCTCCTTCTCCCCTAAATTTAGAGATGGAGGTCAGTTTCCCGGAGAAAGAAAAACAAGGGGGAAGGAAAATGTGGAGCTGGCGGAGGGCAAACGGGGAAGCAGAGAGGGCGAAATGAGGGGGAGGGAGGAATGAATAGAAGAGACGGATTGAGAGGTTTGTCAGACGGGTGAAAATAAAGACCTGGCTGCCACTGTCAACACAGAGTCTGGATTCTCCCGCTGTTATTTCAGCTCAGAGGGACGTTTTTCCACCAGAGGTCAGGTGGAGCGTCGCTTTGTCCGTTTACAGTGTCGCACCAGATAAAGATAGATTCTTTCACCACAGCTCAGGGAAATAATGATGATTTAAATCAGGTTATTAACGCTTCTATATATCATCGTCTTCTGAAAACGTATCGATAGTTCAAGAGAGACGACCACTGGACACCAGGAAGAAATGTCTGCCCTCTAGTGGCTGTTATTGCTTAACAACCGTGCCAACGTACGGGATGTATGGAAATATGTGAGCGGTGACGTTTGTTTACATCGCTTGAAACCGACGTGTTTCAGAAACAGAAATAATCAGCATGTGTGGCTGCAGAGGGCGCTGTTGCTCCGTAAAAGCTCCGTAGTGTTGCTTTAAGGTTTTAACAGAATATTTGCCAGTTAGCTGAAATGATTCTGCTCATCCAAGATCGACGATGGAGGAAGTTTCAGACCTCCCTCTTCCCCGTAAACGCTTTCTAGCTCCTTCTGGGGCGTTCCTTCGTCAGACGGGATCTGTACGGGGTCTCCTCCGATGAAAGGAGATCAAGGAGGTCGTCCTGATACGATGCCTGAACCACCTCCGCTGGCCAAAGTCAGTGTGAAGGAGCAGCAACTCTTCTCCTGATGTCCGAACTTCTCACCTTATCTTTAAAACTGGGCCCAGACAAACTCTGATTCCTTAAACGCTTCATTTCCTCAGGCTGTTCAATGTTTGCCCCCTCGACCTTGAAGGTCTTGAATCGGACTCGTGTAAAAGTCACATCCCAACTGGCACCTGTCGGAATGTGAGCGTCACAGCTTCGCAGAGTCCTAATAACGTGATGAAAGTGATGAATAGACGTCTCCTTTGCAGCAGCTTGTGTGTGAGATGTTGTTTTCAGTCCGCGGTGATGTGTAAAACCTGGCTGGCCCCGTTTGGCCCCTGCTCGGCCCCGTAGTGGAAAACCAGGCTGCCGCGGCTCTTCGAGGGAGTTAGTTTCCTAGCTTAACACGAGGTTATATGGAAACTGGCTGGCTCTGCTGATCCACCAAAAGCTAATGTGCTGTGTGTGTGAAGATTGTTTTTCCGTACAAAAACTACACACACACACAGACACACACAGACACACACAGGCAGGAGCAGTTCGGGTCCAGTGGGTCAGACAGTAAACCAGTCGCTTTCTTTCTCTCAGTCGATGTTGTTTCACTTCTGTCTGTTGATTTAGTTTTATTACCCAGAAAACAGGAGGGAGAGTGCTGCCAACACACAGACACACACAGACACACACAGACACACACAGACACAAACACAGTCTCACAGTTTGTTGACCTGTCATCAAACCGACGTGGCTCTGATTCCACAACAACCACAGGATCAGTCTGAGGCTGCTGAGGTGCCTTTGAGCAAGACTGTAAACCTCATATTTGCAAAGTGATATTTATACATGGCAGTGATGGGATGTAACAAAGTACATTTACTTTCTTATACTACTGTAAAGAACTTAGCAAGTCTTGACTGCAGAAATGGATTCGTGGGGTCGAGTTACACCTGTCGTACATTTGTAAATCTGCACCTTGTGTTTGTAATAAGACGTTTTTATGTTGTTTGGTTGTGGACGAGAGACGCAGAGGAAATCGTTTGGGTGTCTCTCAGCGTCTGTCTGTGTCTGTATGTGGCTGAGCGGAGAGCAGGGAATGTTCAGGTGCGTGTACACATATGCGTACATATATTGTGTGTGTGTGTCGGGCCCCCACAGAAAGCCCCTCTTTGTGCCGTGTCGGAGGCAGCCTTCCATAATCAGGGGTCATTACATGAGGTTAGTGCCGGGGGTCTCCAGGGAGCGCAGAGAGGATCAGAGCCCAGATTAGACCCAGCCAACCCCTCGCCATCCCCGGGCAACGGGGCAACGAAACCTGACCCCACCTCCGAAAAATCCCCCCCC
This sequence comes from Verasper variegatus, assembly GCA_026259375.1. Classification (NCBI taxonomy): domain Eukaryota; kingdom Metazoa; phylum Chordata; class Actinopteri; order Pleuronectiformes; family Pleuronectidae; genus Verasper; species Verasper variegatus. The sequence continues at coordinate 12,616,447 of CM048059.1, forward strand.
CCCCGTGCTGTGGTGGATCCGGAGAGAGAAAACGAGACATTTGATTTACAGGAAAATACACCAGACCCTGCTTTGTTGTTCTCATCCTGTGTGTGTGTGTGTGTGTGTGTGTGTGTGTGTGTGTGTGTGTGTGTGTGTGTGTGTGTGTGTGTGTGTGTGTGTGTGTGTGTGTGTGTGTGTGTGTGTGTGTGTGCGCGCACATCAGCCATTTGTGTGTGTTTGTGCGTATACATGTGTGTTTGTTGGAGAGAGAGAGAGGAAGGTATGTGCCCAGGGGATAAGGGGATAATAGGAGGGAGAGGTAAGTGGCTGATTACCTGAAATGGTCCTGGCACTGAAAAGACAGAGAGAGAGAGAGAGAGAGAGGAGGGGAAGCGAGAGGATGGACGGAGGAGAGAGGGAGCGAAAAGAGAGAAAGTGAGTGAGAGAGGAAAATGGATAGAGTCAGGGAGGAATCACAGGAATTAGGCAGCAAAGATACAAAACAAGTGCAGGAGGTCGAGCGGGTGGTTCACTAGCTGAGAGGTCGGTGGTTTGATCCACGTGTTGAAGTGTAATTGAGCAGAGACGTGAGACACTGAACCCAAACTGCCCCCCCGCCCCCCTTCCTCATCACACACACAGTTTTGTGTAAATGTGTCCGTGCGTGTCCTGACCTTTCTCCTCTTTCGGTGGATGTCCCCGATGCTGTTGGCCAGCGAGTTGGGTCCCAGCAGCGTGGACGTGCTCTGGGGCCAGTCCACCGTCACCAGCGTGTGCTCGCCCATCAGCACCTTGCGGACGTTGTCGGCGCCCGTCACCCGGATCAGGGGGCGGCCCAGAAGATGAGTCTTGAACACGTTGCCGTATTTCTGTCTCCGCGACGCGTGGAAGCCCGAACCCTGGACAGACGGACAGAGAGGGGACGGGAGGGTGTGTTAGGGTCATGAATCATTCACCAAGTGTTCAAACATCAGTCAAATATCGACAAAATAACCTCAAAAATCAACAATGGCAGGAGGCAGGGAAACGTAAAGGTATTTTTATAAGTTAATCCATTTCAAGGATATCACAAGAGGCTTCTGAAATAGATTTGCACTTTAAAGCTGGAATTCACTGGGATTACAGTTGTTTTAAAGGATGTTCGGTAGAAGAAAAACCCTCGACAAGAAAATGCTGATGTTGGAGTTTCCCTTCGTGGTCAGGAGAGGGTGTGAGAAAACATTATTTTGAGGAAATACCCAAACACTCCTCCAGTTGACGGAGATCCCCGTCACTCATCTGTTATTAAGAGGCCTGACCCACGAGTGTGTGAATGTTGGTGCAGCTTAACTGGATTTAAAGCGACTGTTGGCGGACGTATGTTAAAACTGAGGGAGGTTCATTTCCACGAGTAGCCTGAAGATGCAGATGGTACTTTTTGCAACGCAGGCAGAAAAAGCGCCTGAACCCATAATGTTCCTTCTCCTGGTCGGAGCGATTCTTACGACTGATTTTTATGCTCGCCATTAATTTAAGCCTCTAGGATCTGACCTTGACTCCCGCTTTGATCTTCAAACCTAAAAGCTCAGAGTAAGTATTTCTTCTCTCTGTGGTTTGGGGCCCAAACAGAGCATTTCTGACGAGTCCCCCCCCCCCACATGCACAAAGCTACTGATGTTTCCCTCGTCTGGGTTTTTTCGGAGCAGCAAAGTAAACTGAAGGAAGCGATGCACCGCAGATGTTCAAGAAGCCAGTGAACATCAGGTTAATTCAATGAAAAGTGATTTAAGTCGCCTTGGAGGACGCGATGCCTGCAGGAGCTCCGATCTGAGCGTCTGCCCCTCCATAATGGAGGTTAAAGGTTCTCCAAACATTTTCCAGCTCGGGCTTCGAGGGAAAGTGAATGAAATCTCTGATCCAAACAGACGAGAGTGAAGGAATGAAAGAAGCTCTTCATGTGGTTCCATGAGGATTTCATCTGCTTCAGACTCGGTTCATCCCTTTTTTTAGCTGCCACCACTTCAAATACCTTTTTATAAATATCCATAACTCACAGATTTATTGGACTCAGGAACAACTGGACACTTTCAGAGCCTCAGAGTTCCTAATTTTGTCTTTTGCGACTGTAAAAAATAACCATTACTGTCAAAACTGATGTAATTATGGCTGAAAATCTAAGTCAATGACCTTTTTATTGCAGTTCTACACATTAGAAATCAGATTATTAGACATTATGTCCAGAAGCAGCACAACAACGAGCATCCAAGTGCAAATATTAAAAAAATTTGCTTCTAAGGCTTCGAAATTTGCCCAAACGTTCTCTCCGCATTTCACCTTTTCACTCTTGCACCAGCCAGAAGAGGCCGTGCAGCCCAGTTTGCTCCCCGCCCCGGAGTCTGAGCCGCCCGGCTGTCAGCAGACCCCCAGAGGACCGGAGCTGGAGTCAGTTAGCGAGCTGACCTGAGTTCAGCTTTGACGCTGACCTCTAAACGGTCCGGGTCATGGCAGAGCGAGAGGGAGCCGACCCCAGAACTGTAAATGGGCTGTTTGAGTGAAAAGAATATATATCAGCCCGAGGGCAGCGTCCTGCGTTCTACACACATGCACACACACACATGCACACAGTCACACGTACACATAGATACACACCAAGTCTTGAAGACAAACACATTACTCATGCGCGAGCACACACTCGTAGACTTGTGCATACAGTAAACGCACACATGCATGTACGCATTAACACACTCAAGGGCCGAATGTGGTCAGGCATGTTCTCTCACACACACACACACACACACACACACACACACACACACACACACACACACACACACACACACACACTCCAAATTCATAAAACCTATAAAAATAAACGTGGAAAGCAAACAAACACGCAGGGGCCTAACTGCAAATTGCCGTGACAACACTAACTGGTTTGACCCCGGTTTACTCCTGGGGAAAGAGATATGTACGACTGAGGCACATACACACACACACCACACACACACACGGGTAACATATGTAAACACACGGGCCAGAGAAGCCGTGCTATTGGGTGCTGTAAAAAAAATGTTTGGTCTGACATTTATGCAAGAGAAAGATATATTTCCTCTGATCTCTTGTGATCACATCTGTGTGTGTGTGTGTGTGTGTGTGTGTGTGTGTGTGTGTGTGTGTGTGTGTGTGTGTGTGTGTGTGTGTGTGTGTGTGTGTGTGTGTGCGCCAGCTAAGTGCAAGTGTGAAACAAAAGTTTGTGTGTTTTCAGTTTTGTACAGTCGGAGTCCTTTCAGCGGCTAATTTTAGCACGTACTTTGTTTCCTGTTTGAAACACACCTCTCGCAGTGTCTCTCTCTCTGTGTGTGTGTGTGTGTGTGTGTGTGTGTGTGTGTGTGTGTGTGTGTGTCTCTGGTTCAAACTGTGATTAACGTCCTGCAGTGAAGCCTTGAAACGTTTAATACGCTCAAATCAGAAAGTTGGTCCGTTCGCCAACAGCTGTTAAAAAGAAGGAAGTGTTTAAACCTGCAGATGAAGCAGAAGCTCTGTTCATATTCGGTCTCTTCATATCGAACTATTACAGGACTTTAATTAAATTAGTGCACATATATAATTTCCCATAATTCTGCCCTGCTCTGTTTGTTTTGACGTCGTCCTTTTGTCTCTTCTTGTCTTACAGTGTGAAGACAAACACAACATGTACGCTTCATGAGTCCACGGGAAAGACGTCAACTCTGAAGAACACGCGGCTGCAGAGGTAGGTGCTCTGTACCGACCCAGCATCACCTACGTCCATTATGGTTGATTCCTCACGTCACGGTTTATGATGTTGAACCTTTAATGAGTTTCGACCAAAGTTTGGTTCCCATCACTGACTTTCAATTATCCTTTGATTGACCATAACCACGACCTTTGCCAATGCTTGTGTTTTAGTTTTGTAGTCGTAACGACAACAGGTTGTGAAACGGTAGTTCTCTCGGGCGTAGCGTAGCGTAACGCTATCCAGGTTTGCGGCAGCACACGTGAAAGATCACATTTGAATCTGCGTTCAATCATCAGCAGCAGCTCAAAAAACACCTTCTCCAACTACAAACAATAACAGACGCCAGGTCTCGCCGTTCGGTCCTCGGCAGTAGCCGCTCATCTCTTCCTCCCCTCGTTGCGACAAAACCTCACATCTTAAAGTTTCTCTCCGTGTGAACTCGCCCCAAATTGAGCACAGATGCGTCGACCTCCGCTCGCTGTTTGATGTCGCTTTGAAAACTCTTGATTGCCAGACGCCTTTTATAGATGTAAAATGCTGCTAATTAGCATTCCCCCCCGCCCACACACACCTTTGTAGCACCGCGCTACTTCAGATGTTTGGACCTTTTTCCTGAGGTGTCGACATTATTTTGTCTACAACGTGTGATTTAGAGATTTAGGTGTTTTTCTATGAGATACACATGTCGCTGCATTGCATTGTGGTCCTGCTCATGTGGTCGTAAAACATAATCGTGGTTATTTCTCCGATTCGTTTCTGTTCTGTCGTCATATGTCGATGTAGTTACTGGAAATAGAAGCTAAATGTGACGAAGTTTGAGCTGATTTCAGTTTCTTCTTCTCTCCCTGTTGGTCGACAAACTGTTGACCCGAACTGTTTTCACAGCTCCTGTACACTTCCTCTTTTTACTGTGGCATGCACACACACACACACACACGCACACACACACCAGGTCGCCGGCTGGCCTCTGGAGCCCTCGGGGTGTGTGTGTGTGTATGTGTGTTAGAGTGGGGTTGTTTTCCAAGCTACATTTTGCTGCCACATGGATGTAGAGTGGTTTAGTATGTCTGCCTGGCAGGCCTGCAGACACACACACACACACACACACACACACACACATTTTGAAGGGAGTTCCTCAGGCAGCCAGACAAGGCTCCCTTTCACACTCCCAAGATACAGCATCAGATTGGGTCGATTGTGTACTTTCTTTGGTGTGTGTGTGTGTGTGTGTGTGCGGTCAGGTACGTACACCATTCTGTCCATCTTCTTTTCACACACGCATACAAAAAGTTTTCATCAGTCATGTTCCCTGCATGAACACAGCATTGTGTGTGTGTGTGTGTGTGCGTGCATGTGCGTGCCCAGGGGTGTGGTCTGGATGACATTTAGCTTAAAAGGTGAGAAGTGTTCACCCCTCCCCCTCCCCCAAAACTTGGCAAAACACACACACACACACAGACACACACACACACACACACACACAGAGCGATCATGGAAAAGTTGTGATGTAATGACGCCACACTTCTCTTGCAGAAGAACACGTACATAACCACATACGGGATCATGGCACTAACCCACACACACAAACACACACAGACACACTTGTAGACGTCGCCGGCGAGACGCAGGCGTCACAGCTTCACACTGATTGCGGACGCTGAAACACACTTTCCCTCCAAACTCCAGCGGAGCGACGGAGCCTTCACTGTAAATACTCGCTCAATATTTGCAAAACCAAAATTGCTACCACAACATTACGGCTGATTTTACCGCTGAGGTCACAGGCAACAGACTCTGATGTGAGCTGAAAACCATAAAGAGGTTTCTCTTAATGATGGCGGGCATAAAGTTTTAAAGCTTTTTTCTTCTTGTGGATATGTTACCTAGCAACTAAGAGACGTACAAGGCGGCTGCGGAGGCACAAAACATGCTGTGTGTGAAGGGAAAGACCAGGCAGGAGTCGGTAGCTGCAGATGTGGATATCATTTGAACATTGTAATAACAGACGTGTAAAGTAGGACTCACTGGTTCGTCTTGTAAATCGCTTCGATCTCCAAAATCCTGAATTTCTCTGATGCAATTTGTTTTTACGAAACAATAAATCAAAAATACTTATGACGTAACTGTTACTCTCATTTAAATGAATATTATTATATTATAATATTCATAGAAATTCCTCATTCCCGTTCTTTCTCCGAGCACCAAGTCAAACTCGAGGCAGGATATTCACGGCCAGCGGTAAGAAACCTTCGAACGACGTCACACGTCCTCACTTCTTATCCGGCTTTGTCAGGTAAACATGAAAATGAGGTCGGCAGTGACGCAGCTACACCGAGTTGTTATCATATCAGCTGCAAGATCAGACTCTTAGTTAACTCAGGATACGTCAGGGTCAAAGGTCATGTGGATAGAAGAGATCGTTCCTTAAGTACAGAGCTCTCACATCTGTGTGTGTGTGTGTGTGTGTGTGTGTGTGTGTGTGTGTGTGTGTGTGTGTGTGTGTGTGTGTGTGTGTGTGTGTGTGTGTGTGTGTGTGTGTGTGTGTGTGTCTACCGTCTGCACAGGGTCGCACTTGTAACGGACGTCTTCAGTTCTTTTATATTTTTCTGAACAGAGATTTATCAGATATTTTACAAGGACCTCAATAAAGGGGTGAGAGAGAGAGGGTGGGGGAGGGTTCGGTGAGGACTTTCCACACATGCAATCCACACACACACACACACACACACACACACACACACACACACCCTTTCACTGCACATTCACACAGTCAAAGTTTCTGACCAACGTCACCACAATCACAGAAAATCTTTAAAAATCTCTCGCTCTCGCTTGTTCTTTCTGTTTCTCTACAAACACACACCTCTCTCTCTCTCTCACACACACACACACACACAGTGTCCGAGCTAGCTAGCGTGTCGACCATGCTAAAAATACCCCCGTCTGTTCTGTTGGGGTTGGCCTGGGGGCGAACCTGGGCCCGGGTTTATAAATGTCCTCTTTGTAGCGCAGTGGAAATGTCCAACAAATGACTCTTTTATTAGGGCAAGACAAAAAAACACGGCTAATTATGTTTACTCAGATCAACGCCGCGGCTCCACCAGCGCACACACACACACCGGCAAGCTCTGGGGGGACTGTGTGTGACTGTGTGTGTGTGTGTGTGTGTGTGTGTAGGAGAATTCAGAGGAAATATTGGGGTGATGCTAAGTGGAGGCCTGACAGAAACTAGAATATCCCTCAGTGGAGCTCACTCCCACACTAAGGCCCCACAGTTACCTTAAAATCAAACTGCACTGATTCACACACACTCGTCGTTATCAATCCTCATAGATCTGCCTGATATAATAAAATAATATAACTGATGATGGTGCAGGCGAAGTTCTCCAGGAACTGAAATAAAGGTTTTAAAATGAAAAGTGAAAAACGAAACGGCGTCAGTGGAGAAGAGGAACGAAAGAGAGGAAACAAGGTCAAAGGCTGTGAGGGAATTCCTTCTTTCTTTTCAGCTGTCAGTCATTCAGCCGGTGCCAGAGATACCAAGGAACCAGTGTGTGTGTGTGTCTGTGTGTGTGTGTGTGTCTGATTGTGTGTTTGAATGGTGCGACAGGTCCTCGACTTGACAATGGACCCCGTCCCTTTGCGGTCACGCCACCATATCAGAGAGACGGAGAGAGCAGGAGAAAGAGAAGGAATAAGAGGAGGGCAAGAAGAGGGAAGGACAGGAAGGAGGGGAAGGGAAAGAGGGAAGGAAAGAGAAGGAGGGGAGGAAGAGAGATGGAGAATGAAATCGAGGGAACGAGAAAGAGAAAGTGTGAAGGATCGAAGGCGCCAGAAACAGAGCGAGGGAAAGCGAGCGCAGAGCGTGGCGGAGGAGGCGGAGAGATGGCTTTGAAAAAAAAAAGGACGGATTAACGAGAAAGGGCTTCGGATGGTTCAGCCAAGAAACGGAGAGAATAGAGAGAGAGGGAGAGAGAGCGGGAGAGATGGAGAGAGAGAGGGTTGGCCCCTGACCCGAGGACATTATAGAAAGGGAGATTATGGTTGTTCAAAACTCTCTAAGCACTCACCCCGGGACCCCAGCTAATACCCTGACACACACACACACACACACACACACACACACACACACACACACACACACACACACACACTCACACACACCTCAACTAGCAGATTCACACTCAACACAAACACTTGTGTGGTGATATTCATTCATTTTCTTGTCAACAAATATTTTGTTATTTTTGTTGTTCCTCTGCTCCACCACAGAGATTCACTGTTTCACTGTAACTGAAGTTTATTTATTAATCCTGAATAAGTCCTGCTGCTTTAGATTCTCACTAAAAGAAGCAAATGTCTATTAATCCACAGGTGAACATAGATGGATAGGATTGATAAGATAAAATAAGTTGTGATAGGACAGATTGATACGATATTGGAGATAGATAAATACTTAGATACTTATATAAACATGAAAATATATAAAAAACAAACGTATAAATCAATACAAAATTACATTGGCCGGATGTTTTCAGAGATTATTGGGCCTCTTTTTTAAAAGTACGATTTGAACGCTGCCATTGGAGCCAGAGTCTGTGCCGTCCTGATCGTAGACGTGGTGTCGACCAATCCCGTTCCCATTAAGTGTTGGATTATTGCTGGTTTTAGATTTCGTGCAACGTGTTGACAGTAACAAAAATGAAAGGGTAACTTTAACCTTGAGCTTTGAGCAGTTACACAACTCTCCACACACAGTCTTTAGCAGAGGGCTCTGTTCTCGGCCCAGGACAGGAGTCCTGGACGAGGGAGCAGTGTGTTCTCGGGGTGAAGGAAGGGGCAAGAGAGACGGCTGCCAGTACCTCCTGCTAATCTGAACAAGAGGAGGAAGAGGAGGAGGAGGACTAGAAGGAAGGAGGGAAATAAGAAGAAGGAGAAAGTAAAGAAAGATGGGCATGGAGGGATGCTAAAAACATTATTCTTGCAATTAACACACTCGCCAGGGGTCGCACCGAAAGCACTGTGGTTATGAATGTATATATGTAGTGGATCGGGGGGTGCGGACCACCCTGTCTCCCCAGTAAAATCTGCCCCTGCTCGTTCCTGGATGTTTTTGCGACACAGCTTCCATCCTCCCAGTAAAACGTAATATTCATAATTTCTGATCGTGTGAAAGTGAGAAGATTAAAAGACAGAGGGAGGAGAAGGAGGAGAAAAGACGAGATAGAGGAAAGGAGCCGTTAAAAAATAAGGCTGACAGACGAGGTAGCGGTAAAATAAAACAATGACACGGAGCAGGACGTAAAAGGTAAAAAATCTTCTTCTCCTTTCGAACCAGAAGAACGAAAACACCGGCGAGCACTTTATTTTCCATCAATAAATTAAATCTGACCGAGAGCGATGAGCAAGAAAAGATGGAACAAAGGTTGGCGGCGGCGCGTGAGAAGAAGAGTCCTCAGAGGTTCAAGGGTCCTGCCTTGAATGTTAACACTGTTACACACACACACACATACATAGAGGGGCTGCCCCTTGTTGCCCGCTCAATGAACTATGTATCTCTCACCCAACAAAAACACACTTGCCAGTTCCCGGCCACAAGAAAGCGAGAAAGAAAGAAAGAGTTAATCAGTATTGTAACTTGATCCATGTGAGCTCACAAACTTCTGTGCACTTCTACAAACTCTATATATGTGCGTCTGCTGCATGTTATATGTCTCCGTGTGCGTCTACTCAAAGTCTTTCCATTTACCGTGTGTGTGTGTGTGTGTGTGTGTGTGTGTGTGTGTGTGTGTGTGTGTGTGTGTGTGTGTGTGTGTGTGTGTGTGTGTGTGTGTGTGTGTGTGTGTGTGTGTGTGTGTGTCGGGACTGTGTAACCGCAGCTATGCAGCACACAGCGGGCTGGACCACAGTAATGGAACCTAGTATAGATGAAGCCACCAGGCCTTACAATCCCTGCTCTGTCTGAGCTGGTTAAAGGAACAATCCGCCTAAAACACCGAGAGATCCCACATGTGCTTTAAAAACTCCAGGGTCCCCCCCCCCCCTCCCCCCCTCCTTCCGACGCTCGGCCGTCTTTAATCTGAGAAACCGCTGCACCGTATAACGATGGTGTACGTTTTTCTCAGCCGCGGGGGAGGTCGCTCGCCATGAGCTTTTGCCATCGTGGAGTTTAGGATGCAAACGGTTGTAACACGTCATCTGAGCAGCGCTGCGACTTCAGGGCCGACCGGAGGCTACAGCGACGAGACGCTAATGCTAACCAGTGCTAGCTGCAGAACCAAAGACGTGGTAGAAATAGTTAATGTTGCTAACGTTAATCTCATAGACCGTAATTAAAGATGGACGACATGACAGCTCCCACAAAGTGAAGCCAATTCATCTTAGTCGCCCCCTGGTGGCTGGCTGCAGTGTAGATCATAAACTCCTCCATGTTAGCAGGTGGGACATGGACCAAGTGTTTTTTGGTCACATATTCCCATGGTGCCATCTGAGATTTTAAAATCAGAGCAGAAACAAGTTATTTTTTGAGCGTCAGAAATGTGTTATTCTGAGTATTTTCACAGTTTAGTGACAGATGTTAAACTCGTGTTTGTTTCCCCCACCATATGTTCCACTTTAATGAATAATGTGTTTTCAAATGCAAAAAGAACTTTCTACCGCTAATGTATCTACCACAAAACTTTCATTTTGCAAGGTTATGAAAATTGCAGTAAAAGCTTGTTCAAATGAAAGGTTCTCGTAAACTACACGACTGTACTTAAAGGCACCATAGGACGTGCACAGAAGAGCGATTAAAGGATCCTAAGTATAGAAATAATTACCTGAGGTCAACTCTTCACTGCCTGAGTATGTCGGTTGTAAAATGTGCGACCAGAAGAAGAAGTAGAGAGCGGGACAGGTGTAGAAGAAGAAGAAGGACAGAGGGAGGGAGGGAGGGAGCTGTCATCACTGTGTGTGATGAGAGAGTGTTTGGTTTGCAGGACTGTTATTACTCTGCCCGCCATCATTTTCACTTCATCACTGCAGAACAGACAGAGACGAGAGGACAGGCTGGCAGACAGGAGGACAACGCATTAGTGTGTGTGTGTGTGTGTGTGTGTGTGTGTGTGTGTGTGTCTGTCTGTCTGTCTACAGTGTGAGTTGATGCCAAAGTTTGTCGACCTGCTACAAGCTAAATTTGACGAATTATAAAAGCAAGAGACATTCACACCTTCTGCATAGACATCCTGTGTGTGTGTGTGTGTCTGTCTGTGTGTGCGTGCTCCATTCTCTCCAGGTTCAGTCTTTTACAAACTCGAGTCACACAAACACACTGTACAGTCCTGCGTCTGAGTGCCATGTCTTCATTTCCTCTGGTCTGACCCAGATTCAGTCCGGCCTGCCCGCACTGTGTTTGTGTGTATAGTGTAGCATAGTTGTGTATCTGTCATTGTGTGTGTGAGTGTGAGCGTGAGCTATCAGCACCCGACCAGGAGAAACCATAGAGGAGCAGATAGATTTCCCTTGTAGACTGGGAACAGCATCAGTGGACGTCTTGAGACCGCGTGTCCATATTGATTCCGTCAAGCGAAGGAAACTCGGCTCTGTGGCGCCCGCGACTGACCGATAACGGAATTTATTGGAAGTCTGGAGAACTTTATTTCCCAGAATCCTTAGCGCTCAATATTTCAAACACATGCACTGTTTTCACATTTTTTAAAATTTTCATCTTGACTAGATTATGAGTTTAACAATCATGCGTGAGGATAGTGCACTTTGGCGACCCCAAGTGGCAGCAAGAGGAAAATGTTGAGAAGGTGACAGAGTTCATTACCCAGAAGTCCTGTCACGTTACTTCAGTGACACATAAAATCCACATATCACCTCTTTTGTTTCGCTTTGTTTGTTCTTTCTACTTTTTTGAACAATCGTGATTCTATATCGGGCGTTTAGAAAATCCGACAAATCTGCACCATGTATTTTATATAATGCGATTTATATTTTGATTGTAATTTAACAGGAAATATATGATAGAAACAAAAGACATCGTTTATAACTCAAAGTTTACGTGAATTAACCCCCAAGAAACCGTGAAACACACACAAACTGGTGCATTATAATTTAGCGATTATATAGCTAAGTAATTGACAATATTTTTCTAAAGTTAGTTTTCGTCCGATATAGTTTGTTCAAAAAAAATTCATACGACATGTTCAGAGCCGTGAGAACATTACCGTGAGTAATAATTCTGATAGAAGCTTCCAACGTTAATATTTTTCTGCGTAAATCGTGTATATTTTTAATGAAGGAAGGCATCAAAAAGTTGTATATAACCTCATAGTTCATATGCACGACCATATTGTGCGAGCACCTGTATGGGAAACATATTATCTGCATGTGTACTGTAGCTGCATGGAGTCTGCGTGGGTAAATTCGGTATACACAAAAATCTGCACCATGTAGTTACTGACTCCATGGACGTGTGTGTTTGTGTGTGTGTTTCTCTGTGTGTGTGTGTAGCGCTCCTGCTTGGCACCATCACCTCCGAAAGCTTCAGCTTCTAATGGGAGCAGACAGGTCTTTGGCAGAGCGACCGTAGAACTATTTCTAACTGCAGATCGCTTTAAAATGGACCCGTCACAAAAAACCTGCTGCCGCCGTGTGTGTGAAGGTAAAAATATACTGTATGTGTATATACACACACACACACGTAGGGTAAATGTGTGTGTTTATGTAGGGAATCTGGAGGAGATGTTATGTTAAGGGAGACGAGGAGAGTGGGTGAAAGCAAAAAGAGGTAAACACGAATAATCAAACGTGAACAAGGCGCTCGAGAAAAAAAAAAGGGATTTTTTTTGGCAGTTTCTTGCAAATTCGGTGTCCAAAGAAATTCGATGCAGCTACAGTTGCCTCATGCGTCTCGACACGAAGAAACACACACTCCCACAAATCCCCTGTGTTTAGATATTATAGATTTGTAATCACATATCGGTTGTTGCTTGTTACGATTAACCTTCAGAAACTTTTCATATTGTCAAAATCGGATCTGTTGAGCTCTGTAGACAGTTTAGTCCCACGCCTCTCGTAGCGTTGTTTGAAAAACTGCTCGGCAACCAAACAGACGCAGTTACAGAGCAGCTAGACAACCCGATGTGTCCGTCTGGTTGTGGTGGAGACCAAACATGGAGCTAAAAGACAGCACATACTGGGCTTATTATCCTCAGAGGATCAGAAACACGACTTTAAATTAATGATTATTATGCTGGATGTGTAAATAAGCAGCTGTTGGCCAAAGAAAATGAATGATGATATGTCAGTGATGTTTTCCGTCGCCCCTAAGTGGCCAAAAAGAATGTTGATTTTTGACTATTATCACTAAACTGATTTGTCTCTATCCATTGTCTTGGTGTTTCCGAAAACCACCAATGTCAGCGTATTGCAGAGCTGCTGCCCCCTATTGGCGAGATGATGATTTTCTTTCAAAGTTTAGGCAACTGAAAGTACTAAGAATGTTACTGAAGAAGTCAAACAGCGGGATGTGAGGTTTCATACTAGTTCCACACTTTGCTAGTGGATGTAATCGCTCGTCTGATGATGTATCAACTGATCAGCAGTCAGTCTTCTGCTCGACTGAGGAGAATCTGACTGATGTGTCTTGACGTTCTGCTGTGAAGTGAAGTACCCAGATCAGTTTCTTTGTTCTTCATCAGAACCCAACACAACTCTCGCTTCATTTCTTGAACTCAATCAGAGGCTGTTGGAGACATTCATTAACTTCTCCTCAAAGGAGACGACTTGTCTCCGAGCACATCTGACGCGTCGTCTCCGCAGCAAACGAGCGGCAAAGACTACGAGCTGGGACATAAAACAGCATCTGGTCCCGTCAGATCTGCATCTCTGTCTGTGTCACTTTCCCACAGATGATCAGGCTGCAGCTCTGTAACCTCTCTTCTGTTTTTCATTTCTTTCTCCTGCGACAATTGAAATTAACTTTGGGTCGAGGTCTCGATTGAATCTTAAGAGGCTTTCACACCTTGTTTGGTCCAGAACTTCAGAGTTTCCAGTTTAGTCTGAACCAAAACAGCGGGTGTGAAAGGTTCCTCAGAGCAGAAGAGGTGTTCTGGGTCTGGATCAAACTGAACCATGGTTCTGTTGGTTTGCAGTGAAAACACTTTGTTGGAGAGTTTGGACTTTTGGACCAATCACAGGAAGTAGAGACAGAATTAAACAATAGAAAAGGAAGCAGCTGCAGTCTTCACCTCCGGCGGTATAATGTTTGAATCACGAGGACGTTCATTTGAACTAGTGTGGAGTACTGTGGAGTACAGTAGTACTGTGGAGTACTGTGGAGTACTGTGCCCGAAAGTGCTGATGCTGCTAGTAATACAACCATGATGTTACCATGGCAACCAAATGAAGCGTTTCATTCATTTTCAACACGCCGACGTAGGCGATGACGACAGGACAGAATTCTTTAGTCCCTTATTTACAATGTGAAAGCAAACCTCTGATCCTTTAACGGGCGATGAACCAATGAGAGCTGCTCCTGCTGCAGTGTCTCCACTCAGCTCCTGGGGACATTTGTTCCTCATAAGTACAGACTTTTATTTCTCTGTCTGACTGACACCACCTCCGCCCCCACGCACCATAAACTTGGCCCTGGTCCTCGGTTGCATTCCTGGAACGCGTCTCGCGCGGTGTCAGATGTAACGGAGAGGAGCACCGCGAGTTCAAGCCCCGCACGCGGCCAACGTGCCTCTGCTCGTCAGGCTCCAGCTTCACCACCTCCCACCTTCCCCCTCCCCCTCGACCCCACCCCCATCCCTCCCCCTCTCTCTCTCTCTCTCTCTCTCTCTCTCTCTCTCTCTCTCTTCTTCGGTTGTCCTCCAGCCCCCTGGTCCTCTCTGCTCCTGGGAGCCATCAGTCCGCGCTGCTCAGTAGCTGCAGCCACTTTCCTCCCTCAGCTGATCAAAGTCTCCAAACACACAGACTCCAACACGTCCACAGCTCCTCCTGCACGTGAGAGACCACTGAACTTCATCCTCCTCGCGGATCAGGAGCGAGCGGTGGATCAGTTCCACAGGTTTTGGCTCCAAAGTGAAGCATCTCACGAATAAATGATTAATATCCCTTCATAAAAAAGTTACTCATCGTCTCATGCGTGTCACAGGATACTCCCGCTTTATTCTGCAAGCGCCTGTCAGTCAACAGCCGGGGGGGGGGGGATCGTGTTATTGAATTATTTGTGAGACGCGCAGCGCTGGGTGCGTGTTTTCTGGACGCAGCCAAGAAGAAGCAGGAGGAGGAAGATGAGGAGAATCCGAGTTCTGCACTTTACCCTCAACTTAACCCTTCACCGCTTTACGCACAAGCCCTCGCGTCTCTGCGTAAACTTCATCCAAACCCAGGAGCGAGAGGCGCGCACTTGTGGTTCCTGTAATGTCGAAGCTCTGCTGTGGTTTTAGATTCGCCTGCCGGTCAGAGGAACCCGCCGCCATCCAGTGCCACCGTATCAGATATGACAGATACCCTATCAGCCTGACTGCAGCTCGACCCCGCCGCGCAGCGATCTGCTGACCCTCAGATCAAAGTGATCTGATCGCCTGATGCAGCCACAGTGAGAGAATCTGGGGAGATTGGGACGCGTTAAACTAATCAAAAGTGAAGGGAAAGTCTTTGATGAACGCGCGTGTGTGTGCGTGGCGCGGGCTGGAGCCACCACAGACGCGCAAAGTGAGGATGAGCCAGTTATAAGTTCACTAAAGACCAGCGAAACATCTGATTTGTGATATGAGCAGATTGAACTTTGCGCATCATGACGTTTTATTTGTCCAAGTGCACAAAAGATAAAGGTATAGAAGGTGTTTAGTTTGTGGAGCGGAGGGATATAGATCAGTATATGTGGGAAAATGTGTAAAAAGTTTCATATTAATAGTTCAGATACTCTCTCGGAGTCAATATCAATATTATCTCACTGTGCCGTTGCGCACCACCTCCTCGGTAACTTGATATTACAGACGGAGTTCCGTTAAAGCAGCGCACGAAGCCATGGAGAAGTAATGAATGAACTCGGAGCGTAAAAGGCACAAACAAAAGAAGAAGAAATCATAAATAAAACAAGTTTGGAAAGTTAATAAATTAAAGAGGTCTAAAAGACTGAGTCCATCACCCGCAGATAGAGTTCCACTCTGACCCGGAGTCCCCCTCCCCGCCCCGGGCAGCGCTTACCTGCAGGAGCCAGTGGCAGGTCTCTCCGATGAAGGGGAAGCCCATGGATCCTTTCGGCATGGGCAGCTTGCAGTTTTTATCCCGCGTCGCCGTCCATCTGAGCTGCCACAGCTGCTGCGACACGGCGAGGAGCAGGGCCATGGACACCAGGCAGGCGGCCAGAGTGGCCAGAGCCGACACGAGGTCGAAGCTGTCGAACAGCATCGTGATGGAGAAGCCCGGCGGGTCGCTCTGGAGCTCGGGACGTCTGCTCACCAAGCTGCAGGAAGCTGCGCGTAAAAAACACGTTTTATTTCTGAAAAAGATCAGGATCCTTGGGACGATTTAAAAAAAAAAAAGAAAAAAGTTGGACGTAAAAGTAAAGTTCTTTTGTGCGTAACAGCGCAGCGCTCCTTCACGCGCTCCACCGCGCTCTGGAAGTCACAAGAAGCGGCTGTGTGTTTTTCAGAATGAATGAACTGGGTTTTGTTTTCCTCCTTCAGACACACTGGAGTCTCAAAGTGGCGCTTCTGTGCGTAAAGAGTGCAGATGGACGTGTCGCCTGAGCGGTGGATGAGCCACAGGTGAGCAGCGCAGCCCCGGAGCCTCGGGATCACACCTCAGCTCGTGCGGAGTGTAGAAATACAGCCACTTGTTTTAATGCTTTAAGGATCTGGAGTCTCTCGAGGCTCGGGACTGTCCTGGTGTTTGGAATCTCATGTTTGGTCTCGTTTGTGGGTCAGTGACCTAAAGATGAAGAAGACGAAGTCTGGAACTTGGAGACTCTTGTCAAACCTCGAGGTGATGAAACGCAGGTTTATGTCAAAACGCCGGGACACGTGGAAAAAGTGAAGTCGAGTCCTGGAGCTGATGAGGACTAAACTTTGTGAAAACTTCTCGAGGGATGAAGTGGAAAGACTTTCTTAGAGAGGTGGGGGGGGGGGGGGTGGACAGAGAGAGAGATTGAAAAGTGAACGAAAAGTCTTCCAGGATTCGCGTCTCTCTCAAACTCTCCAAAAAAAAAAAGAGAAGCTAAATCAAAGTTGAATTTGCAGAAGTTTTAATCTCTGTGGAGGAAAGTCGAGGAAGGTGAAGAGAAGTTTTTAAGATCCGTGCAGGAGTGAAAAGGTGCGCGTGCAGAGAGATGCTCAGGAGCCTCCGTCCTTCTTCTCCTTCTCTTACTTTCTGTCGTCCACTCTTTTCTCTGTGTACCTTTCTGTTTCTGAGCTGCTCTCTCTCTCCCTCACTCTCTCTCTCTCACTCTCTCTCTCTCTCTCTCTGCTGGCTGCCCATACACTCCAGTATGTGTGTGTGTGCGCGTGTGCGTGCGTAAAGAGTGTGTGTGTGCGTCCAGCCAGAGGCACCAATGAGTGTTTATATAGTGCGGAGGCAACTGGAAGGCGAATAGGCGGCCAAGGGCTCCCGTCGTCCCCCTCCAGCCCTCCCACCCCACCCCACCTCACCCCAGCGTCGGCTGAGAGACTCCCCTCCCCTCTCCCTCCTTCCTCCCTCCATCCCTCCTCCTCTGCTCCACCTCTTTCTTGCTCCTGGAGGAACCCCTCTCCTCCCTCTCTCCCTCCTCTCCCCCCTCCTCTCCCTCTCTCCTCTCAGGAGAAGGGGTGGTGGTGTAAAGTGAGCGGCAAGAGGAGAGGAGGCTTGGAGCGTGCTGGAGCTGGCAGCGCGCCAGTGTGGAGAGAGAGAGAGAGAGAGAGAGAGAGAGAGAGAGAGAGGGTGTGTGTATGTGAGTGTGTGCGTGTGGAGGAACACGGCTCGCAGTTACTTTTATGACTTCTGTCTACGTGCGCGCTCTTTAAACTAATCACCTGCAGACGAAAAACTACGTTGCGTGCACACGTGGGGATGTAACTTCACTTACTTTGTAGAGACATTAGGACCCAAATCAATCAATCAATTAATCAATTAATAATCCAACAAGTGACTGATTTGAACAACAAAAAATCACTTGAGTCAATTCAACACGCGGCTTTATGCACAGTTTGGTGTATTTAGACTCACACTTTTTTCATTTGAATTAGTTTAATAAGTTATTTAATTTACGGTTTAGTCCTTTATCATCTCCACCTTTGATCCACTCTCTCTCTCTGTGTTATATCATTTATCTATAATCTTATTTCAACAGAAATGTCGCCCACATCTCCCAGTGATGTTCCTTCATCATCATTATTACCCATCATGCACCTCTCATCTACCCATCATTCCCCCTGTCTGTGTTCTCCTGAGGAGCTGCAGAAAAAACGATCAGATCGAATGAACTGACTGGCTTCAATTAGGTCCTCTTATTGTGTTGAGGGTTTATTAGAGGCTGTTACGTAACACACACACACACACACAGCAGATGAGTGTGAATGAAATCCTCATAGTAAAGTCAACTTCACTTCTTTTCTCATTCATTCTCTTCTTTTCTTCCTCTTTTGTCCTTTTGTCTCTTTCCCTCCTTCCTCTCCTCCTCCGCTCATCCCTTTATTCCCTCAAACAACAAATGAGAACCCTCTCTGTCTCTCTTTTCTCCTCCTCTCCTCCTCAGTGTCTCACACTCATTCTCTGACAGCGGCTCAATGCTGCCGCCTAGCGGAGGAGAATCACATGCCAGCCGGCCAGAAAGAGAGGGAAGGGGGGATGTTGAAAAGAGAGGATTGTTCTTGTGAGTGCAAAGTGTTTATTCAGCGGTTTGTGTTTTCTTTGTGAAATGTAGATCAGTGCACGTGATGAGACGAGTCTTATAAACGCTCACGTGCAACTTTCTGTGTTTTCTTATGTTGGAAAACAGCAGGTGTACGAATTCAGTTCAAACATATTTTCCCGCTTCTCGACCTCGTCTTCTTGTTTTTTGGGGAAAATCTAAGTGACGAAGACGAGTGTAGTGTCGGTTCTCTTGTCTTTTATTGTGAAGGATGTTGACTGCTTCCTCTGTCTGCAGTTTGTAAAGTTCAGAGGTGAATCACAAACGCTGTTGGTGGTTTGTAATGACATGCGTAACGCTGTTGGTAGTTTGTAACGACATGCGTAACGCTGTTGGTAATTTGTAATGACATGCGTAACGCTGTTGGTAGTTTGTAATGACATGCGTAACGCTGTTGGTAGTTTGTAACTGACATGCGTAACGCTTTAGGTGGTTTTTAATGACATGCGTAACGCTGTTGGTGGTTTGCGTAACGCTGTAGGTAGTTTGTAATGACATGCGTAACGCTGTTGGTGGTTTGCGTAACGCTGTAGGTAGTTTGTAATGACATGCGTAACGCTGTTGGTGGTTTGCGTAACGCTGTAGGTAGTTTGTAATGACATGCGTAACGCTGTTGGTGGTTTGCGTAACGCTGTAGGTGGTTTTTAATGACATGCGTAACGCTGTTGGTGGTTTGCGTAACGCTGTAGGTGGTTTTTAATGACATGCGTAACGCTGTTGCGCAAACCACCTAAAGCGTTACGCATGTCGTTACAAACCACCTGAAGCGTTACGCAAACCACCTACAGCGTTACGCGTGTCGTTATAAACCACCTGAAGCGTTACGCAAACCACCTACAGCGTTACGCGTGTCGTTACAAACCACCTGAAGTGTTACGCGTGTCGTTATAAACCACCAAAAAAGGTCATAGGTTAACGTGTCGTTATAAACCACCTAAAGGTCTCGTTATAAACCACCTAAAAAGGTCATAGGTTAACGTGTCGTTATAAACCACCGAAAAAGGTCATAGGTTAACGTGTCGTTATAAACCACCTAAAGGTCTCGTTATAAACCACCTAAAAAGGTCATAGGTTAACGTGTCGTTATAAACCACCTAAAAAGGTCATAGGTTAACGTGTCGTTATAAACCACCTAAAGGTTTCGTTATAAACCACCTAAAAAGGTCATAGGTTAACGTGTCGTTATAAACCACCTAAAAAGGTCATAGGTTAACGTGTCGTTATAAACCACCTAAAGGTCTCGTTATAAACCACCTAAAAAGGTCATAGGTTAGCGTTATAAACCACCTGAAGGTCATAGGTTAGCGTGTCGTTATAAACCACCTAAAGGTCATAGGTTAGCGTGTCGTTATAAACCACCTAAAAAGGTCATAGGTTAACGTGTCGTTATAAACCACCTAAAGGTCATAGGTTAGCGTGTCATTATAAACCACCTAAAGGTCATAGGTTAGCGTGTCGTTATAAACCACCTAAAGGTCATAGGTTAGCGTGTCATTATAAACCACCTAAAGGTCATAGGTTAACGTGTCGTTATAAACGACCTAAAGGTCATAGGTTAGCGTTATAAACCACCTGAAGGTCATAGGTTAGCGTGTCGTTATAAACCACCTAAAGGTCATTGGTTAGCGTGTCGTTATATACCACCTCAAGGTCATAGGTTAGCGTTATAAACCACCAAAAGGTCATAGGTTAGCATGTCCACCTAAAGGTCATAGGTTAGCTTGTCGTTATAAACCACCTAAAGGTCATAGGTTAGCGTGTCCACCTAAAGGTCATAGGTTAGCGTGTCGTTATAAACCACCTAAAGGTCATAGGTTAGCGTGTCGTTATAAACCAACTAAAGGTCATAGGTTAGCGTGTCGTTATAAACCACCTAAAGGTCATAGGTTAGCGTGTCGTTATAAACCACCTAAAGGTCATAGGTTAGCGTGTCGTTATCAACCACCTAAAAAGGTCATAGGTTAGCGTGTCGTTATAAACCACCTAAAGGTTAGCGTGTCGTTATAAACCACTTAAAGGACATAGGTTAGCGTGTTGTTATAAACCAACTAAAGGTCATAGGTTAGCATGTCCACCTAAAGGTCATAGGTTAGCGTGTTGTTATAAACCACCTAAAGGTCATAGGTTAGCGTGTCGTTATAAACCACCTAAAGGTCATAGTTAGCGTCGTTATAAACCACCTAAAAAGGTCATAGGTTAGTGTGTCGTTATAAACCACCTGAAGGTCATAGGTTAGCGTGTCGTTATAAACCACCTAGAAAGGTCATAGGTTAACGTGTCGTTATAAACCACCTAAAAAGTCATAGGTTTGTATGTCGTTTTCAAACAGCTAAAAAAGTCATAGGTTTGTATGTCGTTTTCAAACAGCTAAAAAAGTCATAGGTTTGTATGTCGTTTTCAAACGGGTCAAAAAGTCATAGGTTTGTATGTCGATTTAAAACAGCTAAAAAAGTCATAGGTTAGTATGTCGTTTTAAAACGGGTCAAAAAGTCATAGGTTTGTATGTCGTTTTAAAACAGGTGAAAAAGTCATAGGTTAGTATGTCGTTTTAAAACAGGTAAAAAAGTCATAGGTTTGTATGTCGTTTTCAAACGGGTCAAAAAGTCATAGGTTAGTATGTCGTTTTAAAACAGGTAAAAAAGTCATAGGTTTGTATGTCGTTTTCAAACGGGTCAAAAAGTCATAGGTTTGTATGTCGATTTAAAACAGGTAAAAAAGTCATAGGTTTGTATGTCGTTTTCAAACAGGTGAAAAAGTCATAGGTTTGTATGTCGATTTAAAACAGGTCAAAAAGTCATAGGTTTGTATGTCGTTATAAAACAGCTAAAAAAGTCATAGGTTTGTGTGTCGTTTTCAAACAGCTAAAAAAGTCATAGGTTTGTATGTCGATTTAAAACAGCTAAAAAAGTCATAGGTTTGTATGTCGTTTTAAAACAGGTGAAAAAGTCATAGGTTTGTATGTCGTTTTAAAACAGGTGAAAAAGTCATAGGTTTGTATGTCGTTTTAAAACAGGTGAAAAAGTCATAGGTTTGTATGTCGTTTTAAAACAGGTGAAAAAGTCATAGGTTTGTATGTCGATTTAAAACAGGTCAAAAAGTCATAGGTTTGTATGTCGATTTAAAACAGGTCAAAAAGTCATAGGTTTGTATGTCGATTTAAAACAGCTAAAAAAGTCATAGGTTAGTATGTCGTTTTCAAACAGGTCAAAAAGTCATAGGTTTGTATGTCGATTTAAAACAGCTAAAAAAGTCATAGGTTAGTATGTCGTTTTCAAACAGCTAAAAAAGTCATAGGTTTGTATGTCGTTTTAAAACAGGTGAAAAAGTCATAGGTTTGTATGTCGTTTTAAAACAGGTGAAAAAGTCATAGGTTTGTATGTCGTTTTAAAACGGGTGAAAAAGTCATAGGTTTGTATGTCGATTTAAAACGGGTAAAAAAGTCATAGGTTTGTATGTCGTTTTAAAACAGGTAAAAAAGTCATAGGTTTGTATGTCGTTTTCAAACGGGTCGAAAAAGTCATTGGTTTGTATGTCGTTTTAAAACAGGTGAAAAAGTCATAGGTTTGTATGTGGTTTTAAAACAGGTGAAAAAGTCATAGGTTTGTATGTGGTTTTAAAACAGGTGAAAAAGTCATAGGTTTGTATGTCGTTTTCAAACAGCTAAAAAAGTCATAGGTTTGTATGTCGATTTAAAACGGGTAAAAAAGTCATAGGTTTGTATGTCGTTTTAAAACAGGTAAAAAAGTCATAGGTTTGTATGTCGTTTTAAAACAGGTGAAAAAAGTCATAGGTTTGTATGTCGTTTTAAAACAGGTGAAAAAGTCATAGGTTTGTATGTCGTTTTAAAACAGGTGAAAAAGTCATAGGTTTGTATGTCGATTTAAAACGGGTAAAAAAGTCATAGGTTTGTATGTCGTTTTAAAACAGGTAAAAAAGTCATAGGTTTGTATGTCGTTTTAAAACAGGTGAAAAAGTCATAGGTTTGTATGTCGTTTTAAAACAGGTGAAAAAGTCATAGGTTTGTATGTCGATTTAAAACAGGTCAAAAAGTCATAGGTTTGTATGTCGTTTTCAAACAGCTAAAAAAGTCATAGGTTTGTATGTCGATTTAAAACAGGTGAAAAAGTCACAGGTTTGTATGTCGTTTTCAAACAGGTCAAAAAGTCATAGGTTTGTATGTCGTTTTAAAACAGGTGAAAAAGTCATAGGTTTGTATGTCGATTTAAAACAGGTCAAAAAGTCATAGGTTTGTATGTCGATTTAAAACAGGTCAAAAAGTCATAGGTTTGTATGTCGATTTAAAACAGCTAAAAAAGTCATAGGTTAGTATGTCGTTTTCAAACAGGTCAAAAAGTCATAGGTTTGTATGTCGTTTTCAAACGGGTCAAAAAGTCATAGGTTAGTATGTCATTTTCAAACAGGTCAAAAAGTCATAGGTTTGTATGTCGTTTTCAAACGGGTCAAAAAGTCATAGGTTTGTATGTCGTTTTCAAACAGGTCAAAAAGTCATAGGTTTGTATGTCGATTTAAAACAGCTAAAAAAGTCATAGGTTTGTATGTCGTTTTCAAACGGGTCAAAAAGTCATAGGTTTGTATGTCGTTTTCAAACAGGTCAAAAAGTCATAGGTTTGTATGTCGTTTTAAAACAGCTAAAAAAGTCATAGGTTAGTATGTCGTTTTCAAACAGGTCAAAAAGTCATAGGTTTGTATGTCGTTTTCAAACGGGTCAAAAAGTCATAGGTTTGTATGTCGTTTTCAAACGGGTCAAAAAGTCATAGGTTTGTATGTCGTTTTCAAACGGGTCAAAAAGTCATAGGTTTGTATGTCGATTTAAAACAGCTAAAAAAGTCATAGGTTTGTATGTCGTTTTAAAACAGCTAAAAAAGTCATAGGTTAGTATGTCGTTTTCAAACAGGTCAAAAAGTCATAGGTTTGTATGTCGTTTTCAAACGGGTCAAAAAGTCATAGGTTTGTATGTCGTTTTCAAACAGGTCAAAAAGTCATAGGTTTGTATGTCGTTTTAAAACAGCTAAAAAAGTCATAGGTTTGTATGTCGATTTAAAACGGGTCAAAAAGTCATAGGTTTGTATGTCGTTTTAAAACAGGTGAAAAAGTCATAGGTTTGTATGTCGTTTTAAAACAGGTGAAAAAGTCATAGGTTTGTATGTCGTTTTAAAACAGGTGAAAAAGTCATAGGTTTGTATGTCGATTTAAAACAGGTCAAAAAGTCATAGGTTTGTATGTCGTTTTCAAACAGCTAAAAAAGTCATAGGTTTGTATGTCGATTTAAAACAGGTGAAAAAGTCATAGGTTTGTATGTCGTTTTCAAACAGGTCAAAAAGTCATAGGTTTGTATGTCGTTTTAAAATAGGTGAAAAAGTCATAGGTTTGTATGTCGATTTAAAACAGGTCAAAAAGTCATAGGTTTGTATGTCGATTTAAAACAGGTCAAAAAGTCATAGGTTTGTATGTCGATTTAAAACAGCTAAAAAAGTCATAGGTTAGTATGTCGTTTTCAAACAGGTCAAAAAGTCATAGGTTTGTATGTCGATTTAAAACAGCTAAAAAAGTCATAGGTTAGTATGTCGTTTTCAAACAGCTAAAAAAGTCATAGGTTTGTATGTCGTTTTCAAACGGGTCAAAAAGTCATAGGTTTGTATGTCGTTTTCAAACGGGTCAAAAAGTCATAGGTTTGTATGTCGTTTTCAAACAGGTCAAAAAGTCATAGGTTTGTATGTCGATTTAAAACAGCTAAAAAAGTCATAGGTTTGTATGTCGTTTTAAAACAGCTAAAAAAGTCATAGGTTTGTATGTCGATTTAAAACAGCTAAAAAAGTCATAGGTTAGTATGTCGTTTTCAAACAGCTAAAAAAGTCATAGGTTTGTATGTCGTTTTAAAACAGGTGAAAAAGTCATAGGTTTGTATGTCGTTTTAAAACAGGTGAAAAAGTCATAGGTTTGTATGTCGATTTAAAACAGGCCAAAAAGTCATAGGTTTGTATGTCGTTTTCAAACAGCTAAAAAAGTCATAGGTTTGTATGTCGATTTAAAACAGGTGAAAAAGTCATAGGTTTGTATGTCGTTTTCAAACAGGTCAAAAAGTCATAGGTTAGTATGTCGTTTTCAAACAGGTCAAAAAGTCATAGGTTTGTATGTCGTTTTCAAACAGGTCAAAAAGTCATAGGTTTGTATGTCGATTTAAAACAGGTCAAAAAGTCATAGGTTTGTATGTCGTTTTCACCTGTTTGAAAACGACATACAAACCTATGACTTTTTCACCTGTCGTTTTAAAACAGGTGAAAAAGTCATAGGTCTGTATGTCGATTTAAAACAGGTCAAAAAGTCATAGGTTTGTATGTCGATTTAAAACAGGTCAAAAAGTCATAGGTTTGTATGTCGATTTAAAACAGCTAAAAAAGTCATAGGTTAGTATGTCGTTTTCAAACAGGTCAAAAAGTCATAGGTTTGTATGTCGATTTAAAACAGCTAAAAAAGTCATAGGTTTGTATGTCGTTTTAAAACAGGTGAAAAAGTCATAGGTTTGTATGTCGATTTAAAACAGGTCAAAAAGTCATAGGTTTGTATGTCGTTTTCAAACAGCTAAAAAAGTCATAGGTTTGTATGTCGATTTAAAACAGGTGAAAAAGTCATAGGTTTGTATGTCGTTTTCAAACAGGTCAAAAAGTCATAGGTTTGTATGTCGTTTTAAAACAGGTCAAAAAGTCATAGGTTTGTATGTCGATTTAAAACAGGTCAAAAAGTCATAGGTTTGTATGTCGATTTAAAACAGGTCAAAAAGTCATAGGTTTGTATGTCGATTTAAAACAGCTAAAAAAGTCATAGGTTAGTATGTCGTTTTCAAACAGGTCAAAAAGTCATAGGTTTGTATGTCGATTTAAAACAGCTAAAAAAGTCATAGGTTAGTATGTCGTTTTCAAACAGCTGAAAAAGTCATAGGTTTGTATGTCGTTTTAAAACAGGTGAAAAAGTCATAGGTTTGTATGTCGATTTAAAACGGGTAAAAAAGTCATAGGTTTGTATGTCGTTTTAAAACAGGTAAAAAAGTCATAGGTTTGTATGTCGATTTAAAACGGGTAAAAAAGTCATAGGTTTGTATGTCGTTTTAAAACAGGTAAAAAAGTCATAGGTTTGTATGTCGTTTTCAAACGGGTCAAAAAGTCATAGGTTTGTATGTCGTTTTCAAACAGGTCAAAAAGTCATAGGTTTGGATGTCGATTTAAAACAGCTAAAAAAGTCATAGGTTTGTATGTCGTTTTAAAACAGCTAAAAAAGTCATAGGTTTGTATGTCGATTTAAAACAGCTAAAAAAGTCATAGGTTAGTATGTCGTTTTCAAACAGCTAAAAAAGTCATAGGTTTGTATGTCGTTTTAAAACAGGTGAAAAAGTCATAGGTTTGTATGTCGTTTTAAAACAGGTGAAAAAGTCATAGGTTTGTATGTCGTTTTAAAACAGGTGAAAAAGTCATAGGTTTGTATGTCGTTTTCAAACAGGTCAAAAAGTCATAGGTTTGTATGTCGTTTTAAAACAGGTGAAAAAGTCATAGGTTTGTATGTCGTTTTAAAACAGGTGAAAAAGTCATAGGTTTGTATGTCGTTTTCAAACAGGTCAAAAAGTCATAGGTTTGTATGTCGTTTTCAAACGGGTCAAAAAGTCATAGGTTTGTATGTCGTTTTCAAACAGGTCAAAAAGTCATAGATTTGTATGTCGATTTAAAACAGCTAAAAAAGTCATAGGTTTGTATGTCGTTTTAAAACAGCTAAAAAAGTCATAGGTTTGTATGTCGATTTAAAACAGCTAAAAAAGTCATAGGTTAGTATGTCGTTTTCAAACAGCTAAAAAAGTCATAGGTTTGTATGTCGTTTTAAAACAGGTGAAAAAGTCATAGGTTTGTATGTCGTTTTAAAACAGGTGAAAAAGTCATAGGTTTGTATGTCGTTTTAAAACAGGTGAAAAAGTCATAGGTTTGTATGTCGTTTTAAAACAGGTGAAAAAGTCATAGGTTTGTATGTCGTTTTAAAACAGGTGAAAAAGTCATAGGTTTGTATGTCGTTTTCAAACAGCTAAAAAAGTCATAGGTTTGTATGTCGATTTAAAACAGGTGAAAAAGTCATAGGTTTGTATGTCGTTTTCAAACAGGTCAAAAAGTCATAGGTTTGTATGTCGTTTTAAAACAGGTGAAAAAGTCATAGGTTTGTATGTCGATTTAAAACAGGTCAAAAAGTCATAGGTTTGTATGTCGATTTAAAACAGGTCAAAAAGTCATAGGTTTGTATGTCGATTTAAAACAGCTAAAAAAGTCATAGGTTAGTATGTCGTTTTCAAACAGGTCAAAAAGTCATAGGTTTGTATGTCGATTTAAAACAGCTAAAAAAGTCATAGGTTAGTATGTCGTTTTCAAACAGCTAAAAAAGTCATAGGTTTGTATGTCGTTTTAAAACAGGTGAAAAAGTCATAGGTTTGTATGTCGTTTTAAAACAGGTGAAAAAGTCATAGGTTTGTATGTCGATTTAAAACGGGTAAAAAAGTCATAGGTTTGTATGTCGTTTTAAAACAGGTAAAAAAGTCATAGGTTTGTATGTCGTTTTCAAACGGGTCGAAAAAGTCATAGGTTTGTATGTCGTTTTAAAACAGGTGAAAAAGTCATAGGTTTGTATGTCGTTTTAAAACAGGTGAAAAAGTCATAGGTTTGTATGTCGTTTTCAAACAGCTAAAAAAGTCATAGGTTTGTATGTCGTTTTCAAACAGCTAAAAAAGTCATAGGTTTGTATGTCGATTTAAAACAGGTGAAAAAGTCATAGGTTTGTATGTCGTTTTAAAACAGGTAAAAAAGTCATAGGTTTGTATGTCGTTTTAAAACAGGTGAAAAAGTCATAGGTTTGTATGTCGTTTTAAAACAGGTGAAAAAGTCATAGGTTTGTATGTCGATTTAAAACAGGTCAAAAAGTCATAGGTTTGTATGTCGATTTAAAACAGCTAAAAAAGTCATAGGTTAGTATGTCGTTTTCAAACAGGTGAAAAAGTCATAGGTTTGTATGTCGTTTTAAAACAGGTGAAAAAGTCATAGGTTTGTATGTCGATTTAAAACAGGTCAAAAAGTCATAGGTTTGTATGTCGATTTAAAACAGCTAAAAAAGTCATAGGTTTGTATGTCGTTTTAAAACAGGTCAAAAAGTCATAGGTTTGTATGTCGATTTAAAACAGCTAAAAAAGTCATAGGTTAGTATGTCGTTTTCAAACAGGTCAAAAAGTCATAGGTTTGTATGTCGATTTAAAACAGCTAAAAAAGTCATAGGTTAGTATGTCGTTTTCAAACAGCTGAAAAAGTCATAGGTTTGTATGTCGTTTTAAAACAGGTGAAAAAGTCATAGGTTTGTATGTCGATTTAAAACGGGTAAAAAAGTCATAGGTTTGTATGTCGTTTTAAAACAGGTAAAAAAGTCATAGGTTTGTATGTCGATTTAAAACGGGTAAAAAAGTCATAGGTTTGTATGTCGTTTTGGTAAAAAAGTCATAGGTTTGTATGTCGTTTTCAAACGGGTCAAAAAGTCATAGGTTTGTATGTCGTTTTCAAACAGGTCAAAAAGTCATAGGTTTGGATGTCGATTTAAAACAGCTAAAAAAGTCATAGGTTTGTATGTCGTTTTAAAACAGCTAAAAAAGTCATAGGTTTGTATGTCGATTTAAAACAGCTAAAAAAGTCATAGGTTAGTATGTCGTTTTCAAACAGCTAAAAAAGTCATAGGTTTGTATGTCGTTTTAAAACAGGTGAAAAAGTCATAGGTTTGTATGTCGTTTTAAAACAGGTGAAAAAGTCATAGGTTTGTATGTCGTTTTAAAACAGGTGAAAAAGTCATAGGTTTGTATGTCGTTTTCAAACAGGTCAAAAAGTCATAGGTTTGTATGTCGTTTTAAAACAGGTGAAAAAGTCATAGGTTTGTATGTCGTTTTAAAACAGGTGAAAAAGTCATAGGTTTGTATGTCGTTTTCAAACAGGTCAATAGGTTTGTATGTCGTTTTCAAACGGGTCAAAAAGTCATAGGTTTGTATGTCGTTTTCAAACAGGTCAAAAAGTCATAGGTTTGTATGTCGATTTAAAACAGCTAAAAAAGTCATAGGTTTGTATGTCGTTTTAAAACAGCTAAAAAAGTCATAGGTTTGTATGTCGATTTAAAACAGCTAAAAAAGTCATAGGTTAGTATGTCGTTTTCAAACAGCTAAAAAAGTCATAGGTTTGTATGTCGTTTTAAAACAGGTGAAAAAGTCATAGGTTTGTATGTCGTTTTAAAACAGGTGAAAAAGTCATAGGTTTGTATGTCGTTTTAAAACAGGTGAAAAAGTCATAGGTTTGTATGTCGTTTTAAAACAGGTGAAAAAGTCATAGGTTTGTATGTCGTTTTAAAACAGGTGAAAAAGTCATAGGTTTGTATGTCGTTTTCAAACAGCTAAAAAAGTCATAGGTTTGTATGTCGATTTAAAACAGGTGAAAAAGTCATAGGTTGTCGTTTTCAAACAGGTCAAAAAGTCATAGGTTTGTATGTCGTTTTAAAACAGGTGAAAAAGTCATAGGTTTGTATGTCGATTTAAAACAGGTCAAAAAGTCATAGGTTTGTATGTCGATTTAAAACAGCTAAAAAAGTCATAGGTTAGTATGTCGTTTTCAAACAGGTCAAAAAGTCATAGGTTTGTATGTCGATTTAAAACAGCTAAAAAAGTCATAGGTTAGTATGTCGTTTTCAAACAGCTAAAAAAGTCATAGGTTTGTATGTCGTTTTAAAACAGGTGAAAAAGTCATAGGTTTGTATGTCGTTTTAAAACAGGTGAAAAAGTCATAGGTTTGTATGTCGATTTAAAACGGGTAAAAAAGTCATAGGTTTGTATGTCGTTTTAAAACAGGTAAAAAAGTCATAGGTTTGTATGTCGTTTTCAAACGGGTCGAAAAAGTCATAGGTTTGTATGTCGTTTTAAAACAGGTGAAAAAGTCATAGGTTTGTATGTCGTTTGAAAAAGTCATAGGTTTGTATGTCGTTTTCAAACAGCTAAAAAAGTCATAGGTTTGTATGTCGTTTTCAAACAGCTAAAAAAGTCATAGGTTTGTATGTCGATTTAAAACAGGTGAAAAAGTCATAGGTTTGTATGTCGTTTTCAAACAGCTAAAAAAGTCATAGGTTTGTATGTCGATTTAAAACAGGTGAAAAAGTCATAGGTTTGTATGTCGTTTTCAAACAGGTCAAAAAGTCATAGGTTTGTATGTCGTTTTAAAACAGGTGAAAAAGGCATAGGTTTGTATGTCGTTTTAAAACAGGTCAAAAAGTCATAGATTTGTATGTCGATTTAAAACAGCTAAAAAAGTCATAGGTTTGTATGTCGTTTTAAAACAGCTAAAAAAGTCATAGGTTTGTATGTCGATTTAAAACAGCTAAAAAAGTCATAGGTTAGTATGTCGTTTTCAAACAGCTAAAAAAGTCATAGGTTTGTATGTCGTTTTAAAACAGGTGAAAAGTTTGTATGTCGTTTTAAAACAGGTAAAAAAGTCATAGGTTTGTATGTCGTTTTAAAACAGGTGAAAAAGTCATAGGTTTGTATGTCGTTTTAAAACAGGTGAAAAAGTCATAGGTTTGTATGTCGTTTTAAAACAGGTGAAAAAGTCATAGGTTTGTATGTCGTTTTCAAACAGCTAAAAAAGTCATAGGTTTGTATGTCGATTTAAAACAGGTGAAAAAGTCATAGGTTTGTATGTCGTTTTCAAACAGGTCAAAAAGTCATAGGTTTGTATGTCGTTTTAAAACAGGTGAAAAAGTCATAGGTTTGTATGTCGATTTAAAACAGGTCAAAAAGTCATAGGTTTGTATGTCGATTTAAAACAGGTCAAAAAGTCATAGGTTTGTATGTCGATTTAAAACAGCTAAAAAAGTCATAGGTTAGTATGTCGTTTTCAAACAGGTCAAAAAGTCATAGGTTTGTATGTCGATTTAAAACAGCTAAAAAGTCATAGGTTAGTACGTTTTCAAACAGCTAAAAAAGTCATAGGTTTGTATGTCGTTTTAAAACAGGTGAAAAAGTCATAGGTTTGTATGTCGTTTTAAAACAGGTGAAAAAGTCATAGGTTTGTATGTCGATTTAAAACGGGTAAAAAAGTCATAGGTTTGTATGTCGTTTTAAAACAGGTAAAAAAGTCATAGGTTTGTATGTCGTTTTCAAACGGGTCGAAAAAGTCATAGGTTTGTATGTCGTTTTAAAACAGGTGAAAAAGTCATAGGTTTGTATGTCGTTTTAAAACAGGTGAAAAAGTCATAGGTTTGTATGTCGTTTTCAAACAGCTAAAAAAGTCATAGGTTTGTATGTCGTTTTCAAACAGCTAAAAAAGTCATAGGTTTGTATGTCGTTTTAAAACAGGTAAAAAAGTCATAGGTTTGTATGTCGTTTTAAAACAGGTAAAAAAGTCATAGGTTTGTATGTCGTTTTAAAACAGGTGAAAAAGTCATAGGTTTGTATGTCGATTTAAAAAAGTCATAGGTTTGTATGTCGATTTAAAACAGGTGAAAAAGTCATAGGTTTGTATGTCGTTTTCAAACAGCTAAAAAAGTCATAGGTTTGTATGTCGATTTAAAACAGGTGAAAAAGTCATAGGTTTGTATGTCGTTTTCAAACAGCTAAAAAAGTCATAGGTTTGTATGTCGTTTTAAAACAGGTGAAAAAGTCATAGGTTTGTATGTCGTTTTAAAACAGGTGAAAAAGTCATAGGTTTGTATGTCGTTTTAAAACAGGTGAAAAAGTCATAGGTTTGTATGTCGTTTTAAAACAGGTGAAAAAGTCATAGGTTTGTATGTCGATTTAAAACAGGTCAAAAAGTCATAGGTTTGTATGTCGATTTAAAACAGCTAAAAAAGTCATAGGTTAGTATGTCGTTTTCAAACAGGTGAAAAAGTCATAGGTTTGTATGTCGTTTTAAAACAGGTGAAAAAGTCATAGGTTTGTATGTCGATTTAAAACAGGTCAAAAAGTCATAGGTTTGTATGTCGTTTTAAAACAGGTAAAAAGTCATAGGTTTGTATGTCGTTTTAAAACAGGTAAAAAGTCATAGGTTTGTATGTCGTTTTAAAACAGGTAAAAAAGTCATAGGTTTGTATGTCGTTTTAAAACAGGTGAAAAAGTCATAGGTTTGTATGTCGTTTTAAAACAGGTAAAAAAGTCATAGGTTTGTATGTCGTTTTAAAACAGGTAAAAAGTCATAGGTTTGTATGTCGTTTTAAAACAGGTAAAAAAGTCATAGGTTTGTATGTCGTTTTAAAACAGGTAAAAAAGTCATAGGTTTGTATGTCGTTTTAAAACAGGTAAAAAGTCATAGGTTTGTATGTCGTTTTAAAACAGGTAAAAAAGTCATAGGTTTGTATGTCGTTTTAAAACAGGTAAAAAGTCATAGGTTTGTATGTCGTTTTAAAACAGGTAAAAAAGTCATAGGTTTGTATGTCGTTTTAAAACAGGTAAAAAGTCATAGGTTTGTATGTCGTTTTAAAACAGGTAAAAAGTCATAGGTTTGTATGTCGTTTTAAAACAGGTAAAAAAGTCATAGGTTTGTATGTCGTTTTAAAACAGGTAAAAAGTCATAGGTTTGTATGTCGTTTTAAAACAGGTAAAAAAGTCATAGGTTTGTATGTCGTTTTAAAACAGGTAAAAAGTCATAGGTTTGTATGTCGTTTTAAAACAGGTAAAAAGTCATAGGTTTGTATGTCGTTTTAAAACAGGTAAAAAGTCATAGGTTTGTATGTCGTTTTAAAACAGGTAAAAAAGTCATAGGTTTGTATGTCGTTTTAAAACAGGTGAAAAAAGTCATAGGTTTGTATGTCGTTTTAAAACAGGTAAAAAGTCATAGGTTTGTATGTCGTTTTAAAACAGGTAAAAAGTCATAGGTTTGTATGTCGTTTTAAAACAGGTAAAAAGTCATAGGTTTGTATGTCGTTTTAAAACAGGTCAAAAAGTCATAGGTTTGTATGTCGTTTTAAAACAGGTAAAAAAGTCATAGGTTTGTATGTCGTTTTAAAACAGGTAAAAAGTCATAGGTTTGTATGTCGTTTTAAAACAGGTAAAAAGTCATAGGTTTGTATGTCGTTTTAAAACAGGTAAAAAAGTCATAGGTTTGTATGTCGTTTTAAAACAGGTAAAAAAGTCATAGGTTTGTATGTCGTTTTAAAACAGGTAAAAAGTCATAGGTTTGTATGTCGTTTTAAAACAGGTAAAAAGTCATAGGTTTGTATGTCGTTTTAAAACAGGTGAAAAAGTCATAGGTTTGTATGTCGTTTTAAAACAGGTAAAAAGTCATAGGTTTGTATGTCGTTTTAAAACAGGTAAAAAAGTCATAGGTTTGTATGTCGTTTAAAACAGGTAAAAAGTCATAGGTTTGTATGTCGTTTTAAAACAGGTAAAAAAGTCATAGGTTTGTATGTCGTTTTAAAACAGGTGAAAAAGTCATAGGTTTGTATGTCGTTTTAAAACAGGTCAAAAAGTCATAGGTTTGTATGTCGTTTAAAACAGGTAAAAAGTCATAGGTTTGTATGTCGTTTTAAACAGGTAAAAAGTCATAGGTTTGTATGTCGTTTTAAAACAGGTAAAAAAGTCATAGGTTTGTATGTCGTTTTAAAACAGGTAAAAAGTCATAGGTTTGTATGTCGTTTTAAAACAGGTGAAAAAGTCATAGGTTTGTATGTCGTTTTAAAACAGGTAAAAAAGTCATAGGTTTGTATGTCGTTTTCAAACAGGTAAAAAAGTCATAGGTTTGTATGTCGTTTTAAAACAGGTAAAAAAGTCATAGGTTTGTATGTCGTTTTAAAACAGGTAAAAAAGTCATAGGTTTGTATGTCGTTTTAAAACAGGTAAAAAGTCATAGGTTTGTATGTCGTTTTAAAACAGGTGAAAAAGTCATAGGTTTGTATGTCGTTTTAAAACAGGTAAAAAGTCATAGGTTTGTATGTCGTTTTAAAACAGGTAAAAAAGTCATAGGTTTGTATGTCGTTTTCAAACAGGTAAAAAGTCATAGGTTTGTATGTCGTTTTAAAACAGGTGAAAAAGTCATAGGTTTGTATGTCGTTTTAAAACAGGTAAAAAGTCATAGGTTTGTATGTCGATTTAAAACAGGTAAAAAAGTCATAGGTTTGTATGTCGTTTAAAACAGGTAAAAAGTCATAGGTTTGTATGTCGTTTTAAACAGGTAAAAAGTCATAGGTTTGTATGTCGTTTTAAACAGGTAAAAAGTCATAGGTTTGTATGTCGTTTTAAAACAGGTAAAAAAGTCATAGGTTTGTATGTCGTTTTAAAACAGGTAAAAAGTCATAGGTTTGTATGTCGTTTTAAAACAGGTAAAAAAGTCATAGGTTTGTATGTCGTTTTAAAACAGGTAAAAAAGTCATAGGTTTGTATGTCGTTTTAAAACAGGTGAAAAAGTCATAGGTTTGTATGTCGTTTTAAAACAGGTAAAAAGTCATAGGTTTGTATGTCGTTTTAAAACAGGTCAAAAAGTCATAGGTTTGTATGTCGTTTTAAAACAGGTAAAAAGTCATAGGTTTGTATGTCGTTTTAAAACAGGTAAAAAGTCATAGGTTTGTATGTCGTTTTAAAACAGGTAAAAAGTCATAGGTTTGTATGTCGTTTTAAACAGGTCAAAAAGTCATAGGTTTGTATGTCGTTTTAAAACAGGTGAAAAAGTCATAGGTTTGTATGTCGTTTTAAAACAGGTAAAAAGTCATAGGTTTGTATGTCGTTTAAAACAGGTAAAAAAGTCATAGGTTTGTATGTCGTTTTAAAACAGGTGAAAAAGTCATAGGTTTGTATGTCGTTTTAAAACAGGTAAAAAGTCATAGGTTTGTATGTCGTTTTAAAACAGGTAAAAAAGTCATAGGTTTGTATGTCGTTTTAAAACAGGTAAAAAGTCATAGGTTTGTATGTCGTTTTAAAACAGGTAAAAAGTCATAGGTTTGTATGTCGTTTAAAACAGGTAAAAAGTCATAGGTTTGTATGTCGTTTTAAAACAGGTAAAAAGTCATAGGTTTGTATGTCGTTTTAAAACAGGTAAAAAGTCATAGGTTTGTATGTCGTTTTAAAACAGGTAAAAAGTCATAGGTTTGTATGTCGTTTTAAAACAGGTAAAAAAGTCATAGGTTTGTATGTCGTTTAAAACAGGTAAAAAGTCATAGGTTTGTATGTCGTTTTAAAACAGGTAAAAAAGTCATAGGTTTGTATGTCGTTTTAAAACAGGTAAAAAGTCATAGGTTTGTATGTCGTTTTAAAACAGGTAAAAAGTCATAGGTTTGTATGTCGTTTTAAAACAGGTAAAAAGTCATAGGTTTGTATGTCGTTTTAAAACAGGTGAAAAAGTCATAGGTTTGTATGTCGTTTAAAACAGGTAAAAAGTCATAGGTTTGTATGTCGTTTTAAAACAGGTAAAAAGTCATAGGTTTGTATGTCGTTTTAAAACAGGTAAAAAGTCATAGGTTTGTATGTCGTTTTAAAACAGGTCAAAAAGTCATAGGTTTGTATGTCGTTTTAAAACAGGTAAAAAGTCATAGGTTTGTATGTCGTTTTAAAACAGGTAAAAAGTCATAGGTTTGTATGTCGTTTTAAAACAGGTGAAAAAGTCATAGGTTTGTATGTCGTTTTAAAACAGGTAAAAAGTCATAGGTTTGTATGTCGTTTTCAAACAGGTAAAAAGTCATAGGTTTGTATGTCGTTTTAAAACAGGTAAAAAGTCATAGGTTTGTATGTCGTTTTAAAACAGGTAAAAAGTCATAGGTTTGTATGTCGTTTTAAAACAGGTAAAAAAGTCATAGGTTTGTATGTCGTTTTAAAACAGGTAAAAAGTCATAGGTTTGTATGTCGTTTTAAAACAGGTAAAAAGTCATAGGTTTGTATGTCGTTTTAAAACAGGTAAAAAGTCATAGGTTTGTATGTCGTTTTAAAACAGGTAAAAAAGTCATAGGTTTGTATGTCGTTTAAAACAGGTGAAAAAGTCATAGGTTTGTATGTCGTTTAAAACAGGTGAAAAAGTCATAGGTTTGTATGTCGTTTTAAAACAGGTAAAAAGTCATAGGTTTGTATGTCGTTTTAAAACAGGTAAAAAGTCATAGGTTTGTATGTCGTTTTAAAACAGGTCAAAAAGTCATAGGTTTGTATGTCGTTTTAAAACAGGTAAAAAGTCATAGGTTTGTATGTCGTTTTAAAACAGGTAAAAAGTCATAGGTTTGTATGTCGTTTTAAAACAGGTCAAAAAGTCATAGGTTTGTATGTCGTTTTAAAACAGGTAAAAAAGTCATAGGTTTGTATGTCGTTTTAAACAGGTAAAAAGTCATAGGTTTGTATGTCGTTTTAAAACAGGTGAAAAAAGTCATAGGTTTGTATGTCGTTTTAAAACAGGTGAAAAAGTCATAGGTTTGTATGT
Source organism: Verasper variegatus (assembly GCA_026259375.1). Classification (NCBI taxonomy): domain Eukaryota; kingdom Metazoa; phylum Chordata; class Actinopteri; order Pleuronectiformes; family Pleuronectidae; genus Verasper; species Verasper variegatus. The sequence continues at coordinate 12,652,499 of CM048059.1, forward strand.
CGTTTTAAAACAGGTAAAAAAGTCATAGGTTTGTATGTCGTTTTAAAACAGGTAAAAAGTCATAGGTTTGTATGTCGTTTTAAAACAGGTAAAAAGTCATAGGTTTGTATGTCGTTTTAAAACAGGTCAAAAAGTCATAGGTTTGTATGTCGTTTTAAAACAGGTAAAAAAGTCATAGGTTTGTATGTCGTTTTAAACAGGTAAAAAGTCATAGGTTTGTATGTCGTTTTAAAACAGGTCAAAAAGTCATAGGTTTGTATGTCGTTTTAAAACAGGTAAAAAAGTCATAGGTTTGTATGTCGTTTTAAAACAGGTAAAAAAGTCATAGGTTTGTATGTCGTTTTAAAACAGGTAAAAAAGTCATAGGTTTGTATGTCGTTTTAAAACAGGTAAAAAAGTCATAGGTTTGTATGTCGTTTTAAAACAGGTGAAAAAGTCATAGGTTTGTATGTCGTTTTAAAACAGGTAAAAAGTCATAGGTTTGTATGTCGTTTTAAAACAGGTAAAAAAGTCATAGGTTTGTATGTCGTTTTAAAACAGGTCAAAAAGTCATAGGTTTGTATGTCGTTTTAAAACAGGTGAAAAAGTCATAGGTTTGTATGTCGTTTTAAAACAGGTCAAAAAGTCATAGGTTTGTATGTCGTTTTAAAACAGGTAAAAAAGTCATAGGTTTGTATGTCGTTTTAAAACAGGTAAAAAGTCATAGGTTTGTATGTCGTTTTAAAACAGGTCAAAAAGTCATAGGTTTGTATGTCGTTTTAAAACAGGTAAAAAGTCATAGGTTTGTATGTCGTTTTAAAACAGGTGAAAAAGTCATAGGTTTGTATGTCGTTTTAAAACAGGTCAAAAAGTCATAGGTTTGTATGTCGTTTTAAAACAGGTAAAAAAGTCATAGGTTTGTATGTCGTTTTAAAACAGGTAAAAAAGTCATAGGTTTGTATGTCGTTTTAAACAGGTCAAAAAGTCATAGGTTTGTATGTCGTTTTAAAACAGGTCAAAAAGTCATAGGTTTGTATGTCGTTTTAAAACAGGTCAAAAAGTCATAGGTTTGTATGTCGTTTTCAAACAGGTAAAAAAGTCATAGGTTTGTATGTCGTTTTAAAACAGGTAAAAAAGTCATAGGTTTGTATGTCGTTTTAAAACAGGTCAAAAAGTCATAGGTTTGTATGTCGTTTTAAAACAGGTGAAAAAGTCATAGGTTTGTATGTCGTTTAAAACAGGTCAAAAAGTCATAGGTTTGTATGTCGTTTAAAACAGGTAAAAAAGTCATAGGTTTGTATGTCGTTTTAAAACAGGTAAAAAGTCATAGGTTTGTATGTCGTTTTAAAACAGGTAAAAAGTCATAGGTTTGTATGTCGTTTTAAAACAGGTGAAAAAGTCATAGGTTTGTATGTCGTTTTAAAACAGGTAAAAAAGTCATAGGTTTGTATGTCGTTTTCAAACAGGTAAAAAGTCATAGGTTTGTATGTCGTTTTAAAACAGGTAAAAAAGTCATAGGTTTGTATGTCGTTTTAAAACAGGTAAAAAGTCATAGGTTTGTATGTCGTTTTAAAACAGGTAAAAAGTCATAGGTTTGTATGTCGTTTTAAAACAGGTGAAAAAGTCATAGGTTTGTATGTCGTTTTAAAACAGGTAAAAAGTCATAGGTTTGTATGTCGTTTTCAAAACAGGTAAAAAGTCATAGGTTTGTATGTCGTTTAAAACAGGTAAAAAGTCATAGGTTTGTATGTCGTTTTAAAACGGTAAAAAGTCATAGGTTTGTATGTCGTTTTAAAACAGGTAAAAAGTCATAGGTTTGTATGTCGTTTTAAAACAGGTAAAAAAGTCATAGGTTTGTATGTCGTTTTAAAACAGTAAAAAGTCATAGGTTTGTATGTCGTTTTAAAACAGGTAAAAAGTCATAGGTTTGTATGTCGTTTTAAAACAGGTAAAAAAGTCATAGGTTTGTATGTCGTTTTAAAACAGGTCAAAAAGTCATAGGTTTGTATGTCGTTTTAAAACAGGTAAAAAGTCATAGGTTTGTATGTCGTTTTAAAACAGGTAAAAAGTCATAGGTTTGTATGTCGTTTTAAAACAGGTAAAAAAGTCATAGGTTTGTATGTCGTTTTAAAACAGGTAAAAAGTCATAGGTTTGTATGTCGTTTTAAAACAGGTAAAAAGTCATAGGTTTGTATGTCGTTTTAAAACAGGTAAAAAGTCATAGGTTTGTATGTCGTTTTAAAACAGGTAAAAAGTCATAGGTTTGTATGTCGTTTTAAAACAGGTAAAAAGTCATAGGTTTGTATGTCGTTTTAAAACAGGTAAAAAGTCATAGGTTTGTATGTCGTTTTAAAACAGGTAAAAAAGTCATAGGTTTGTATGTCGTTTAAAACAGGTGAAAAAGTCATAGGTTTGTATGTCGTTTTAAAACAGGTAAAAAGTCATAGGTTTGTATGTCGTTTTAAAACAGGTAAAAAGTCATAGGTTTGTATGTCGTTTTAAAACAGGTAAAAAGTCATAGGTTTGTATGTCGTTTTCAAACAGGTAAAAAGTCATAGGTTTGTATGTCGTTTTAAAACAGGTAAAAAAGTCATAGGTTTGTATGTCGTTTTAAAACAGGTAAAAAAGTCATAGGTTTGTATGTCGTTTTAAAACAGGTGAAAAAGTCATAGGTTTGTATGTCGTTTTAAAACAGGTGAAAAAGTCATAGGTTTGTATGTCGTTTTAAAACAGGTGAAAAAGTCATAGGTTTGTATGTCGTTTTCAAACGGGTCAAAAAGTCATAGGTTTGTATGTCGTTTTAAAACAGGTAAAAAGTCATAGGTTTGTATGTCGTTTTAAAACAGGTAAAAAGTCATAGGTTTGTATGTCGTTTTAAAACAGGTAAAAAGTCATAGGTTTGTATGTCGTTTTAAAACAGCTAAAAAAGTCATAGGTTTGTATGTCGTTTTAAAACAGGTAAAAAGTCATAGGTTTGTATGTCGTTTTAAAACAGGTAAAAAGTCATAGGTTTGTATGTCGTTTTAAAACAGGTCAAAAAGTCATAGGTTTGTATGTCGTTTAAAACAGGTAAAAAGTCATAGGTTTGTATGTCGTTTTAAAACAGGTAAAAAGTCATAGGTTTGTATGTCGTTTTAAACAGGGTCAAAAAGTCATAGGTTTGTATGTCGTTTTAAAACAGGTAAAAAAGTCATAGGTTTGTATGTCGTTTAAAACAGGTCAAAAAGTCATAGGTTTGTATGTCGTTTTAAAACAGGTGAAAAAGTCATAGGTTTGTATGTCGTTTTCAAACAGGTAAAAAGTCATAGGTTTGTATGTCGTTTTAAAACAGGTAAAAAGTCATAGGTTTGTATGTCGTTTTAAAACAGGTAAAAAAGTCATAGGTTTGTATGTCGTTTTAAAACAGGTAAAAAGTCATAGGTTTGTATGTCGTTTTAAAACAGGTAAAAAGTCATAGGTTTGTATGTCGTTTTAAAACAGGTAAAAAAGTCATAGGTTTGTATGTCGTTTTAAAACAGGTAAAAAAGTCATAGGTTTGTATGTCGTTTTAAAACAGGTAAAAAGTCATAGGTTTGTATGTCGTTTTAAAACAGGTAAAAAGTCATAGGTTTGTATGTCGTTTTAAAACAGGTGAAAAAGTCATAGGTTTGTATGTCGTTTTCAAACAGGTAAAAAGTCATAGGTTTGTATGTCGTTTTAAAACAGGTAAAAAGTCATAGGTTTGTATGTCGTTTAAAACAGGTAAAAAAGTCATAGGTTTGTATGTCGTTTTAAAACAGGTAAAAAGTCATAGGTTTGTATGTCGTTTTAAAACAGGTAAAAAGTCATAGGTTTGTATGTCGTTTTAAAACAGGTCAAAAAGTCATAGGTTTGTATGTCGTTTAAAACAGGTGAAAAAGTCATAGGTTTGTATGTCGTTTTAAAACAGGTGAAAAAGTCATAGGTTTGTATGTCGTTTTAAAACAGGTGAAAAAGTCATAGGTTTGTATGTCGTTTTAAAACAGGTAAAAAGTCATAGGTTTGTATGTCGTTTTAAAACAGGTAAAAAGTCATAGGTTTGTATGTCGTTTTAAAACAGGTAAAAAAGTCATAGGTTTGTATGTCGTTTAAAACAGGTGAAAAAGTCATAGGTTTGTATGTCGTTTTAAAACAGGTAAAAAAGTCATAGGTTTGTATGTCGTTTTAAACAGGTCAAAAAGTCATAGGTTTGTATGTCGTTTTAAAACAGGTCAAAAAGTCATAGGTTTGTATGTCGTTTTAAAACAGGTAAAAAGTCATAGGTTTGTATGTCGTTTAAAACAGGTAAAAAAGTCATAGGTTTGTATGTCGTTTAAAACAGGTAAAAAGTCATAGGTTTGTATGTCGTTTTAAAACAGGTCAAAAAGTCATAGGTTTGTATGTCGTTTTAAAACAGGTGAAAAAGTCATAGGTTTGTATGTCGTTTTAAAACAGGTGAAAAAGTCATAGGTTTGTATGTCGTTTTCAAACAGGTAAAAAGTCATAGGTTTGTATGTCGTTTTAAAACAGGTAAAAAGTCATAGGTTTGTATGTCGTTTTAAAACAGGTAAAAAAGTCATAGGTTTGTATGTCGTTTTAAAACAGGTGAAAAAGTCATAGGTTTGTATGTCGTTTAAAACAGGTCAAAAAGTCATAGGTTTGTATGTCGTTTTCAAACAGGTAAAAAAGTCATAGGTTTGTATGTCGTTTTAAAACAGGTAAAAAAGTCATAGGTTTGTATGTCGTTTTCAAACAGGTAAAAAGTCATAGGTTTGTATGTCGTTTTAAAACAGGTGAAAAAGTCATAGGTTTGTATGTCGTTTTAAAACAGGTAAAAAAGTCATAGGTTTGTATGTCGTTTTAAAACAGGTAAAAAGTCATAGGTTTGTATGTCGTTTTAAAACAGGTAAAAAGTCATAGGTTTGTATGTCGTTTTAAACAGGTCAAAAAAGTCATAGGTTTGTATGTCGTTTAAAACAGGTGAAAAAGTCATAGGTTTGTATGTCGTTTTAAACAGGTAAAAAGTCATAGGTTTGTATGTCGTTTTAAAACAGGTCAAAAAGTCATAGGTTTGTATGTCGTTTTAAAACAGTCAAAAAAGTCATAGGTTTGTATGTCGTTTTAAAACAGGTCAAAAAGTCATAGGTTTGTATGTCGTTTTAAAACAGGTAAAAAGTCATAGGTTTGTATGTCGTTTAAAACAGGTAAAAAGTCATAGGTTTGTATGTCGTTTTAAAACAGGTAAAAAGTCATAGGTTTGTATGTCGTTTAAAACAGGTCAAAAAGTCATAGGTTTGTATGTCGTTTAAAACAGGTAAAAAAGTCATAGGTTTGTATGTCGTTTTAAAACAGGTAAAAAGTCATAGGTTTGTATGTCGTTTTAAAACAGGTAAAAAGTCATAGGTTTGTATGTCGTTTTAAAACAGGTAAAAAGTCATAGGTTTGTATGTCGTTTTAAAACAGGTCAAAAAGTCATAGGTTTGTATGTCGTTTTAAACAGGTGAAAAAGTCATAGGTTTGTATGTCGTTTTAAAACAGGTAAAAAAGTCATAGGTTTGTATGTCGTTTAAAACAGCTAAAAAGTCATAGGTTTGTATGTCGTTTTAAAACAGGTAAAAAAGTCATAGGTTTGTATGTCGTTTAAAACAGGTAAAAAAGTCATAGGTTTGTATGTCGTTTAAAACAGGTAAAAAGTCATAGGTTTGTATGTCGTTTTAAAACAGGTAAAAAAGTCATAGGTTTGTATGTCGTTTTCAAACAGGTAAAAAAGTCATAGGTTTGTATGTCGTTTTAAAACAGGTGAAAAAGTCATAGGTTTGTATGTCGTTTTAAAACAGGTAAAAAAGTCATAGGTTTGTATGTCGTTTTAAACAGGTGAAAAAAGTCATAGGTTTGTATGTCGTTTTAAAACAGGTAAAAAAGTCATAGGTTTGTATGTCGTTTTAAAACAGGTCAAAAAGTCATAGGTTTGTATGTCGTTTTCAAACAGCTAAAAAAGTCATAGGTTTGTATGTCGTTTTCAAACAGGTCAAAAAGTCATAGGTTTGTATGTCGTTTTAAAACAGGTAAAAAAGTCATAGGTTTGTATGTCGATTTAAAACAGGTAAAAAAGTCATAGGTTTGTATGTCGTTTTAAAACAGGTGAAAAAGTCATAGGTTTGTATGTCGTTTAAAACAGGTAAAAAAGTCATAGGTTTGTATGTCGTTTTAAAACAGGTAAAAAAGTCATAGGTTTGTATGTCGTTTTAAAACAGGTAAAAAGTCATAGGTTTGTATGTCGTTTTAAAACAGGTCAAAAAGTCATAGGTTTGTATGTCGTTTTAAAACAGGTAAAAAAGTCATAGGTTTGTATGTCGTTTTAAAACAGGTCAAAAAGTCATAGGTTTGTATGTCGTTTAAAACAGGTAAAAAAGTCATAGGTTTGTATGTCGTTTTAAAACAGGTAAAAAGTCATAGGTTTGTATGTCGTTTTAAAACAGGTAAAAAAGTCATAGGTTGTATGGTCGTTTAAAACAGGTAAAAAAGTCATAGGTTTGTATGTCGTTTTAAAACAGGTAAAAAAGTCATAGGTTTGTATGTCGTTTAAAACAGGTGAAAAAGTCATAGGTTTGTATGTCGATTTAAAACAGGTAAAAAAGTCATAGGTTGTATGTCGTTTTAAACAGGTAAAAAAGTCATAGGTTTGTATGTCGTTTTAAACAGGTGAAAAAGTCATAGGTTTGTATGTCGTTTCAAAAGCTAAAAAAGTCATAGGTTTGTATGTCGTTTAAAACAGCTAAAAAAGTCATAGGTTTGTATGTCGATTTAAAACAGGTAAAAAAGTCATAGGTTTGTATGTCGTTTTAAAACAGCTAAAAAAGTCATAGGTTGTATGTCGTTTTTAAACAGGTCAAAAAGTCATAGGTTTGTATGTCGTTTTCAACAGGTCAAAAAGTCATAGGTTTGTATGTCGTTTTCAAACAGCTAAAAAAGTCATAGGTTGTATGTCGATTTAAAACAGGTCAAAGTCATAGGTTTGTATGTCGTTTAAAAACAGCTAAAAAAGTCATAGGTTTGTATGTCGTTTTAAAACAGGCTAAAAAAGTCATAGGTTAGTATGTCGTTTTCAAACAGCTAAAAAAGTCATAGGTTTGTATGTCGTTTAAAACGGGTAAAAAGTCATAGGTTGTATGTCGTTTTAAAACAGGGTAAAAAAGTCATAGGGTTGTATGTCGTTTTCAAACAGGTAAAAAAGTCATAGGTTTGTATGTCGTTTTAAAACGGGTAAAAAAGTCATAGGTTTGTATGTCGTTTCAAACAGGTAAAAAAGTCATAGGTTGTATGTCGATTTAAAACAGGTAAAAAAGTCATAGGTTTGTATGTCGTTTTAAAACGGGTCAAAAAAAGTCATAGGTTTGTATGTCGTTTTAAAACAGGGTGAAAAAGTCATAGGTTTGTATGTCGTTTTAAAACAGGTGAAAAAGTCATAGGTTTGTATGTCGTTTTAAAACAGGTAAAAAAGTCATAGGTTTGTATGTCGTTTTAAAACAGGTAAAAAAGTCATAGGTTTGTATGTCGTTTTAAAACAGGTGAAAAAGTCATAGGTTGTATGTCGTTTTCAAACAGGTCAAAAAGTCATAGGTTTGTATGTCGTTTTAAAACAGCTAAAAAAGTCATAGGTTTGTATGTCGTTTTAAAACAGGTAAAAAAGTCATAGGTTTGTATGTCGTTTTAAAACAGGTAAAAAGTCATAGGTTTGTATGTCGTTTTAAAACAGGTAAAAAAGTCATAGGTTTGTATGTCGTTTTAAAACAGGTAAAAAAGTCATAGGTTTGTATGTCGTTTTAAAACAGGTAAAAAAGTCATAGGTTTGTATGTCGTTTTAAAACAGGTCAAAAAAGTCATAGGTTTGTATGTCGTTTTAAAACAGGTAAAAAGTCATAGGTTTGTATGTCGTTTTAAAACAGGTAAAAAAGTCATAGGTTTGTATGTCGTTTTAAAACAGGTAAAAAGTCATAGGTTTGTATGTCGTTTTAAAACAGGTCAAAAAAGTCATAGGTTTGTATGTCGTTTTAAAACAGGTAAAAAAGTCATAGGTTTGTATGTCGTTTTAAAACAGGTAAAAAAGTCATAGGTTTGTATGTCGTTTTAAAACAGGTAAAAAAGTCATAGGTTTGTATGTCGTTTTAAAACAGGTAAAAAGTCATAGGTTTGTATGTCGTTTTAAAACAGGTAAAAAAGTCATAGGTTTGTATGTCGTTTTAAAACAGGTGAAAAAAGTCATAGGTTTGTATGTCGTTTTAAAACAGGTAAAAAAGTCATAGGTTTGTATGTCGTTTTAAAACAGGTAAAAAAGTCATAGGTTTGTATGTCGTTTTAAAACAGGTAAAAAAGTCATAGGTTTGTATGTCGTTTTAAAACAGGTAAAAAAGTCATAGGTTTGTATGTCGTTTTAAAACAGGTAAAAAGTCATAGGTTTGTATGTCGTTTTAAAACAGGTAAAAAAGTCATAGGTTTGTATGTCGTTTTAAAACAGGTAAAAAAGTCATAGGTTTGTATGTCGTTTTAAAACAGGTAAAAAAGTCATAGGTTTGTATGTCGTTTTAAAACAGGTAAAAAAGTCATAGGTTTGTATGTCGTTTTAAAACAGGTAAAAAGTCATAGGTTTGTATGTCGTTTTAAAACAGGTAAAAAAGTCATAGGTTTGTATGTCGTTTTAAAACAGGTAAAAAAGTCATAGGTTTGTATGTCGTTTTAAAACAGGTAAAAAAGTCATAGGTTTGTATGTCGTTTTAAAACAGGTAAAAAAGTCATAGGTTTGTATGTCGTTTTAAAACAGGTAAAAAAGTCATAGGTTTGTATGTCGTTTTAAAACAGGTAAAAAGTCATAGGTTTGTATGTCGTTTTAAAACAGGTAAAAAAGTCATAGGTTTGTATGTCGTTTTAAAACAGGTAAAAAAGTCATAGGTTTGTATGTCGTTTTAAAACAGGTCAAAAAAGTCATAGGTTTGTATGTCGTTTTAAAACAGGTAAAAAAGTCATAGGTTTGTATGTCGTTTTAAAACAGGTAAAAAAGTCATAGGTTTGTATGTCGTTTTAAAACAGGTCAAAAAAGTCATAGGTTTGTATGTCGTTTTAAAACAGGTAAAAAAGTCATAGGTTTGTATGTCGTTTTAAAACAGGTAAAAAAGTCATAGGTTTGTATGTCGTTTTAAAACAGGTAAAAAAGTCATAGGTTTGTATGTCGTTTTAAAACAGGTAAAAAAGTCATAGGTTTGTATGTCGTTTTAAAACAGGTAAAAAAGTCATAGGTTTGTATGTCGTTTTAAAACAGGTAAAAAGTCATAGGTTTGTATGTCGTTTTAAAACAGGTAAAAAAGTCATAGGTTTGTATGTCGTTTTAAAACAGGTAAAAAAGTCATAGGTTTGTATGTCGTTTTAAAACAGGTAAAAAAGTCATAGGTTTGTATGTCGTTTTAAAACAGGTAAAAAAGTCATAGGTTTGTATGTCGTTTTAAAACAGGTAAAAAAGTCATAGGTTTGTATGTCGTTTTAAAACAGGTAAAAAAGTCATAGGTTTGTATGTCGTTTTAAAACAGGTAAAAAAGTCATAGGTTTGTATGTCGTTTTAAAACAGGTAAAAAAGTCATAGGTTTGTATGTCGTTTTAAAACAGGTAAAAAAGTCATAGGTTTGTATGTCGTTTTAAAACAGGTGAAAAAGTCATAGGTTTGTATGTCGTTTTAAAACAGGTAAAAAGTCATAGGTTTGTATGTCGTTTTAAAACGGGTAAAAAAGTCATAGGTTTGTATGTCGTTTTCAAACAGGTAAAAAAGTCATAGGTTTGTATGTCGTTTTAAAACAGGTAAAAAAGTCATAGGTTTGTATGTCGTTTTAAAACAGGTAAAAAAGTCATAGGTTTGTATGTCGTTTTAAAACAGGTGAAAAAGTCATAGGTTTGTATGTCGTTTTAAAACAGGTAAAAAGTCATAGGTTTGTATGTCGTTTTAAAACAGGTAAAAAAGTCATAGGTTTGTATGTCGTTTTAAAACAGGTAAAAAAGTCATAGGTTTGTATGTCGTTTTAAAACAGGTAAAAAAGTCATAGGTTTGTATGTCGTTTTAAAACAGGTAAAAAGTCATAGGTTTGTATGTCGTTTTAAAACAGGTAAAAAAGTCATAGGTTTGTATGTCGTTTTAAAACAGGTAAAAAAGTCATAGGTTTGTATGTCGTTTTAAAACAGGTAAAAAAGTCATAGGTTTGTATGTCGTTTTAAAACAGGTAAAAAGTCATAGGTTTGTATGTCGTTTTAAAACAGGTAAAAAAGTCATAGGTTTGTATGTCGTTTTAAAACAGGTAAAAAAGTCATAGGTTTGTATGTCGTTTTAAAACAGGTAAAAAAGTCATAGGTTTGTATGTCGTTTTAAAACAGGTAAAAAGTCATAGGTTTGTATGTCGTTTTAAAACAGGTAAAAAAGTCATAGGTTTGTATGTCGTTTTAAAACAGGTAAAAAAGTCATAGGTTTGTATGTCGTTTTAAAACAGGTAAAAAAGTCATAGGTTTGTATGTCGTTTTAAAACAGGTAAAAAAGTCATAGGTTTGTATGTCGTTTTAAAACAGGTAAAAAAGTCATAGGTTTGTATGTCGTTTTAAAACAGGTAAAAAAGTCATAGGTTTGTATGTCGTTTTAAAACAGGTAAAAAAGTCATAGGTTTGTATGTCGTTTTAAAACAGGTAAAAAGTCATAGGTTTGTATGTCGTTTTAAAACAGGTAAAAAAGTCATAGGTTTGTATGTCGTTTTAAAACAGGTAAAAAAGTCATAGGTTTGTATGTCGTTTTAAAACAGGTAAAAAAGTCATAGGTTTGTATGTCGTTTTAAAACAGGTAAAAAGTCATAGGTTTGTATGTCGTTTTAAAACAGGTAAAAAAGTCATAGGTTTGTATGTCGTTTTAAAACAGGTAAAAAGTCATAGGTTTGTATGTCGTTTTAAAACAGGTAAAAAGTCATAGGTTTGTATGTCGTTTTAAAACAGGTGAAAAAAGTCATAGGTTTGTATGTCGTTTTAAAACAGGTAAAAAGTCATAGGTTTGTATGTCGTTTTAAAACAGGTAAAAAAGTCATAGGTTTGTATGTCGTTTTCAAACAGGTAAAAAAGTCATAGGTTTGTATGTCGTTTTAAAACAGGTAAAAAGTCATAGGTTTGTATGTCGTTTTAAAACAGGTAAAAAAGTCATAGGTTTGTATGTCGTTTTAAAACAGGTAAAAAGTCATAGGTTTGTATGTCGTTTTAAAACAGGTAAAAAAGTCATAGGTTTGTATGTCGTTTTAAAACAGGTCAAAAAGTCATAGGTTTGTATGTCGTTTTAAAACAGGTAAAAAAGTCATAGGTTTGTATGTCGTTTTAAAACAGGTAAAAAAGTCATAGGTTTGTATGTCGTTTTAAAACAGGTAAAAAAGTCATAGGTTTGTATGTCGTTTTAAAACAGGTAAAAAGTCATAGGTTTGTATGTCGTTTTAAAACAGGTAAAAAAGTCATAGGTTTGTATGTCGTTTTAAAACAGGTAAAAAGTCATAGGTTTGTATGTCGTTTTAAAACAGGTAAAAAAGTCATAGGTTTGTATGTCGTTTTAAAACAGGTCAAAAAAGTCATAGGTTTGTATGTCGTTTTAAAACAGGTAAAAAAGTCATAGGTTTGTATGTCGTTTTAAAACAGGTAAAAAAGTCATAGGTTTGTATGTCGTTTTAAAACAGGTAAAAAAGTCATAGGTTTGTATGTCGTTTTAAAACAGGTAAAAAAGTCATAGGTTTGTATGTCGTTTTAAAACAGGTAAAAAGTCATAGGTTTGTATGTCGTTTTAAAACAGGTAAAAAGTCATAGGTTTGTATGTCGTTTTAAAACAGGTAAAAAAGTCATAGGTTTGTATGTCGTTTTAAAACAGGTAAAAAAGTCATAGGTTTGTATGTCGTTTTAAAACAGGTAAAAAAGTCATAGGTTTGTATGTCGTTTTAAAACAGGTAAAAAAGTCATAGGTTTGTATGTCGTTTTAAAACAGGTAAAAAAGTCATAGGTTTGTATGTCGTTTTAAAACAGGTAAAAAAGTCATAGGTTTGTATGTCGTTTTAAAACAGGTAAAAAGTCATAGGTTTGTATGTCGTTTTAAAACAGGTAAAAAAGTCATAGGTTTGTATGTCGTTTTAAAACAGGTAAAAAAGTCATAGGTTTGTATGTCGTTTTAAAACAGGTAAAAAAGTCATAGGTTTGTATGTCGTTTTAAAACAGGTAAAAAAGTCATAGGTTTGTATGTCGTTTTAAAACAGGTAAAAAGTCATAGGTTTGTATGTCGTTTTAAAACAGGTAAAAAGTCATAGGTTTGTATGTCGTTTTAAAACAGGTAAAAAAGTCATAGGTTTGTATGTCGTTTTAAAACAGGTAAAAAAGTCATAGGTTTGTATGTCGTTTTAAAACAGGTAAAAAGTCATAGGTTTGTATGTCGTTTTAAAACAGGTAAAAAAGTCATAGGTTTGTATGTCGTTTTAAAACAGGTAAAAAGTCATAGGTTTGTATGTCGTTTTAAAACAGGTAAAAAGTCATAGGTTTGTATGTCGTTTTAAAACAGGTAAAAAAGTCATAGGTTTGTATGTCGTTTTAAAACAGGTAAAAAGTCATAGGTTTGTATGTCGTTTTAAAACAGGTAAAAAGTCATAGGTTTGTATGTCGTTTTAAAACAGGTAAAAAAGTCATAGGTTTGTATGTCGTTTTAAAACAGGTAAAAAAGTCATAGGTTTGTATGTCGTTTTAAAACAGGTAAAAAAGTCATAGGTTTGTATGTCGTTTTAAAACAGGTAAAAAAGTCATAGGTTTGTATGTCGTTTTAAAACAGGTAAAAAAGTCATAGGTTTGTATGTCGTTTTAAAACAGGTAAAAAAGTCATAGGTTTGTATGTCGTTTTAAAACAGGTAAAAAGTCATAGGTTTGTATGTCGTTTTAAAACAGGTAAAAAAGTCATAGGTTTGTATGTCGTTTTAAAACAGGTAAAAAAGTCATAGGTTTGTATGTCGTTTTCAAAACAGGTAAAAAAGTCATAGGTTTGTATGTCGTTTTAAAACAGGTAAAAAAGTCATAGGTTTGTATGTCGTTTTAAAACAGGTAAAAAAGTCATAGGTTTGTATGTCGTTTTAAAACAGGTAAAAAAGTCATAGGTTTGTATGTCGTTTTAAAACAGGTAAAAAAGTCATAGGTTTGTATGTCGTTTTAAAACAGGTAAAAAGTCATAGGTTTGTATGTCGTTTTAAAACAGGTAAAAAGTCATAGGTTTGTATGTCGTTTTAAAACAGGTAAAAAGTCATAGGTTTGTATGTCGTTTTAAAACAGGTAAAAAGTCATAGGTTTGTATGTCGTTTTAAAACAGGTAAAAAGTCATAGGTTTGTATGTCGTTTTAAAACAGGTAAAAAGTCATAGGTTTGTATGTCGTTTTAAAACAGGTAAAAAGTCATAGGTTTGTATGTCGTTTTAAAACAGGTAAAAAAGTCATAGGTTTGTATGTCGTTTTAAAACAGGTCAAAAAGTCATAGGTTTGTATGTCGTTTTAAAACAGGTAAAAAAGTCATAGGTTTGTATGTCGTTTTAAAACAGGTCAAAAAAGTCATAGGTTTGTATGTCGTTTTAAAACAGGTAAAAAAGTCATAGGTTTGTATGTCGTTTTAAAACAGGTAAAAAAGTCATAGGTTTGTATGTCGTTTTAAAACAGGTAAAAAAGTCATAGGTTTGTATGTCGTTTTAAAACAGGTGAAAAAAGTCATAGGTTTGTATGTCGTTTTAAAACAGGTAAAAAAGTCATAGGTTTGTATGTCGTTTTAAAACAGGTAAAAAAGTCATAGGTTTGTATGTCGTTTTAAAACAGGTAAAAAAGTCATAGGTTTGTATGTCGTTTTAAAACAGGTAAAAAAGTCATAGGTTTGTATGTCGTTTTAAAACAGGTAAAAAAGTCATAGGTTTGTATGTCGTTTTAAAACAGGTAAAAAGTCATAGGTTTGTATGTCGTTTTAAAACAGGTAAAAAAGTCATAGGTTTGTATGTCGTTTTAAAACAGGTAAAAAAGTCATAGGTTTGTATGTCGTTTTAAAACAGGTAAAAAAGTCATAGGTTTGTATGTCGTTTTAAAACAGGTAAAAAAGTCATAGGTTTGTATGTCGTTTTAAAACAGGTAAAAAGTCATAGGTTTGTATGTCGTTTTAAAACAGGTAAAAAAGTCATAGGTTTGTATGTCGTTTTAAAACAGGTCAAAAAAGTCATAGGTTTGTATGTCGTTTTAAAACAGGTAAAAAAGTCATAGGTTTGTATGTCGTTTTAAAACAGGTCAAAAAAGTCATAGGTTTGTATGTCGTTTTAAAACAGGTCAAAAAGTCATAGGTTTGTATGTCGTTTTAAAACAGGTAAAAAGTCATAGGTTTGTATGTCGTTTTAAAACAGGTAAAAAAGTCATAGGTTTGTATGTCGTTTTAAAACAGGTAAAAAAGTCATAGGTTTGTATGTCGTTTTAAAACAGGTAAAAAAGTCATAGGTTTGTATGTCGTTTTAAAACAGGTAAAAAGTCATAGGTTTGTATGTCGTTTTAAAACAGGTAAAAAAGTCATAGGTTTGTATGTCGTTTTAAAACAGGTAAAAAGTCATAGGTTTGTATGTCGTTTTAAAACAGGTAAAAAAGTCATAGGTTTGTATGTCGTTTTAAAACAGGTAAAAAAGTCATAGGTTTGTATGTCGTTTTAAAACAGGTAAAAAAGTCATAGGTTTGTATGTCGTTTTAAAACAGGTAAAAAGTCATAGGTTTGTATGTCGTTTTAAAACAGGTAAAAAAGTCATAGGTTTGTATGTCGTTTTAAAACAGGTAAAAAGTCATAGGTTTGTATGTCGTTTTAAAACAGGTAAAAAAGTCATAGGTTTGTATGTCGTTTTAAAACAGGTAAAAAAGTCATAGGTTTGTATGTCGTTTTAAAACAGGTAAAAAAGTCATAGGTTTGTATGTCGTTTTAAAACAGGTAAAAAAGTCATAGGTTTGTATGTCGTTTTAAAACAGGTAAAAAAGTCATAGGTTTGTATGTCGTTTTAAAACAGGTAAAAAAGTCATAGGTTTGTATGTCGTTTTAAAACAGGTAAAAAAGTCATAGGTTTGTATGTCGTTTTAAAACAGGTAAAAAAGTCATAGGTTTGTATGTCGTTTTAAAACAGGTAAAAAAGTCATAGGTTTGTATGTCGTTTTAAAACAGGTAAAAAAGTCATAGGTTTGTATGTCGTTTTAAAACAGGTAAAAAGTCATAGGTTTGTATGTCGTTTTAAAACAGGTAAAAAAGTCATAGGTTTGTATGTCGTTTTAAAACAGGTAAAAAAGTCATAGGTTTGTATGTCGTTTTAAAACAGGTAAAAAGTCATAGGTTTGTATGTCGTTTTAAAACAGGTAAAAAAGTCATAGGTTTGTATGTCGTTTTAAAACAGGTAAAAAAGTCATAGGTTTGTATGTCGTTTTAAAACAGGTAAAAAGTCATAGGTTTGTATGTCGTTTTAAAACAGGTAAAAAAGTCATAGGTTTGTATGTCGTTTTAAAACAGGTAAAAAGTCATAGGTTTGTATGTCGTTTTAAAACAGGTAAAAAAGTCATAGGTTTGTATGTCGTTTTAAAACAGGTAAAAAAGTCATAGGTTTGTATGTCGTTTTAAAACAGGTAAAAAAGTCATAGGTTTGTATGTCGTTTTAAAACAGGTAAAAAAGTCATAGGTTTGTATGTCGTTTTAAAACAGGTAAAAAAGTCATAGGTTTGTATGTCGTTTTAAAACAGGTAAAAAGTCATAGGTTTGTATGTCGTTTTAAAACAGGTAAAAAAGTCATAGGTTTGTATGTCGTTTTAAAACAGGTAAAAAAGTCATAGGTTTGTATGTCGTTTTAAAACAGGTAAAAAAGTCATAGGTTTGTATGTCGTTTTAAAACAGGTAAAAAAGTCATAGGTTTGTATGTCGTTTTAAAACAGGTAAAAAAGTCATAGGTTTGTATGTCGTTTTAAAACAGGTAAAAAGTCATAGGTTTGTATGTCGTTTTAAAACAGGTAAAAAAGTCATAGGTTTGTATGTCGTTTTAAAACAGGTAAAAAAGTCATAGGTTTGTATGTCGTTTTAAAACAGGTAAAAAAGTCATAGGTTTGTATGTCGTTTTAAAACAGGTAAAAAGTCATAGGTTTGTATGTCGTTTTAAAACAGGTCAAAAAAGTCATAGGTTTGTATGTCGTTTTAAAACAGGTAAAAAGTCATAGGTTTGTATGTCGTTTTAAAACAGGTAAAAAAGTCAGAGGTTTGTATGTCGTTTTAAAACAGGTAAAAAAGTCATAGGTTTGTATGTCGTTTTAAAACAGGTCAAAAAGTCATAGGTTTGTATGTCGTTTTAAAACAGCTAAAAAAGTCATAGGTTTGTATGTCGTTTTAAAACAGGTAAAAAAGTCATAGGTTTGTATGTCGTTTTAAAACAGGTAAAAAAGTCATAGGTTTGTATGTCGTTTTAAAACAGGTAAAAAAGTCATAGGTTTGTATGTCGTTTTAAAACAGGTAAAAAGTCATAGGTTTGTATGTCGTTTTAAAACAGGTAAAAAAGTCATAGGTTTGTATGTCGTTTTAAAACAGGTAAAAAAGTCATAGGTTTGTATGTCGTTTTAAAACAGGTAAAAAAGTCATAGGTTTGTATGTCGTTTTAAAACAGGTAAAAAAGTCATAGGTTTGTATGTCGTTTTAAAACAGGTAAAAAAGTCATAGGTTTGTATGTCGTTTTAAAACAGGTAAAAAAGTCATAGGTTTGTATGTCGTTTTAAAACAGGTGAAAAAGTCATAGGTTTGTATGTCGTTTTAAAACAGGTGAAAAAGTCATAGGTTTGTATGTCGTTTTAAAACAGGTCAAAAAGTCATAGGTTTGTATGTCGTTTTAAAACAGGTAAAAAAGTCATAGGTTTGTATGTCGTTTTAAAACAGGTAAAAAAGTCATAGGTTTGTATGTCGTTTTAAAACAGGTCAAAAAAGTCATAGGTTTGTATGTCGTTTTAAAACAGGTAAAAAGTCATAGGTTTGTATGTCGTTTTAAAACAGGTCAAAAAAGTCATAGGTTTGTATGTCGTTTTAAAACAGGTAAAAAAGTCATAGGTTTGTATGTCGTTTTCAAAACAGGTCAAAAAAGTCATAGGTTTGTATGTCGTTTTAAAACAGGTCAAAAAAGTCATAGGTTTGTATGTCGTTTTAAAACAGGTAAAAAAGTCATAGGTTTGTATGTCGTTTTAAAACAGGTAAAAAAGTCATAGGTTTGTATGTCGTTTTAAAACAGGTAAAAAAGTCATAGGTTTGTATGTCGTTTTAAAACAGGTAAAAAGTCATAGGTTTGTATGTCGTTTTAAAACAGGTAAAAAAGTCATAGGTTTGTATGTCGTTTTAAAACAGGTCAAAAAGTCATAGGTTTGTATGTCGTTTTAAAACAGGTAAAAAGTCATAGGTTTGTATGTCGTTTTAAAACAGGTAAAAAAGTCATAGGTTTGTATGTCGTTTTAAAACAGGTCAAAAAAGTCATAGGTTTGTATGTCGTTTTAAAACAGGTAAAAAAGTCATAGGTTTGTATGTCGTTTTAAAACAGGTAAAAAGTCATAGGTTTGTATGTCGTTTTAAAACAGGTAAAAAGTCATAGGTTTGTATGTCGTTTTAAAACAGGTAAAAAAGTCATAGGTTTGTATGTCGTTTTAAAACAGGTAAAAAAGTCATAGGTTTGTATGTCGTTTTAAAACAGGTGAAAAAGTCATAGGTTTGTATGTCGTTTTAAAACAGGTAAAAAAGTCATAGGTTTGTATGTCGTTTTAAAACAGGTAAAAAGTCATAGGTTTGTATGTCGTTTTAAAACAGGTAAAAAAGTCATAGGTTTGTATGTCGTTTTAAAACAGGTAAAAAAGTCATAGGTTTGTATGTCGTTTTAAAACAGGTAAAAAAGTCATAGGTTTGTATGTCGTTTTAAAACAGGTGAAAAAGTCATAGGTTTGTATGTCGTTTTAAAACAGGTAAAAAAGTCATAGGTTTGTATGTCGTTTTAAAACAGGTAAAAAAGTCATAGGTTTGTATGTCGTTTTAAAACAGGTGAAAAAGTCATAGGTTTGTATGTCGTTTTAAAACAGGTGAAAAAGTCATAGGTTTGTATGTCGATTTCAAACAGCTAAAAAAGTCATAGGTTTGTATGTCGATTTAAAACAGGTGAAAAAGTCATAGGTTTGTATGTCGTTATAAAACAGCTAAAAAAGTCATAGGTTTGTGTGTCGTTTTCAAACAGCTAAAAAAGTCATAGGTTTGTATGTCGATTTAAAACGGGTAAAAAAGTCATAGGTTTGTATGTCGTTTTAAAACAGGTAAAAAAGTCATAGGTTTGTATGTCGTTTTAAAACAGGTGAAAAAGTCATAGGTTTGTATGTCGTTTTAAAACAGGTGAAAAAGTCATAGGTTTGTATGTCGATTTAAAACAGGTCAAAAAGTCATAGGTTTGTATGTCGTTTTCAAACAGCTAAAAAAGTCATAGGTTTGTATGTCGATTTAAAACAGGTGAAAAAGTCATAGGTTTGTATGTCGTTTTCAAACAGGTCAAAAAGTCATAGGTTTGTATGTCGTTTTAAAACAGGTGAAAAAGTCATAGGTTTGTATGTCGATTTAAAACAGGTCAAAAAGTCATAGGTTTGTATGTCGATTTAAAACAGGTCAAAAAGTCATAGGTTTGTATGTCGATTTAAAACAGGTCAAAAAGTCATAGGTTAGTATGTCGTTTTCATACAGGTCAAAAAGTCATAGGTTTGTATGTCGTTTTAAAACAGCTAAAAAAGTCATAGGTTTGTATGTCGATTTAAAACAGGTGAAAAAGTCATAGGTTAGTATGTCGTTTTCAAACAGGTCAAAAAGTCATAGGTTTGTATGTCGATTTAAAACGGGTAAAAAAGTCATAGGTTTGTATGTCGTTTTAAAACAGGTAAAAAAGTCATAGGTTTGTATGTCGATTTAAAACAGGTCAAAAAGTCATAGGTTTGTATGTCGTTATAAAACAGCTAAAAAAGTCATAGGTTTGTGTGTCGTTTTCAAACAGCTAAAAAAGTCATAGGTTTGTATGTCGATTTAAAACGGGTAAAAAAGTCATAGGTTTGTATGTCGTTTTAAAACGGGTAAAAAAGTCATAGGTTTGTATGTCGTTTTAAAACAGGTGAAAAAGTCATAGGTTTGTATGTCGTTTTAAAACAGGTGAAAAAGTCATAGGTTTGTATGTCGATTTAAAACAGGTCAAAAAGTCATAGGTTTGTATGTCGTTTTCAAACAGCTAAAAAAGTCATAGGTTTGTATGTCGATTTAAAACAGGTGAAAAAGTCATAGGTTTGTATGTCGTTTTCAAACAGGTCAAAAAGTCATAGGTTTGTATGTCGTTTTAAAACAGGTGAAAAAGTCATAGGTTTGTATGTCGATTTAAAACAGGTCAAAAAGTCATAGGTTAGTATGTCGTTTTCAAACAGGTCAAAAAGTCATAGGTTTGTATGTCGTTTTCAAACGGGTCAAAAAGTCATAGGTTTGTATGTCGATTTAAAACAGGTCAAAAAGTCATAGGTTTGTATGTCGTTTTCAAACAGCTAAAAAAGTCATAGGTTTGTATGTCGATTTAAAACAGGTGAAAAAGTCAGAGGTTTGTATGTCGATTTAAAACGGGTAAAAAAGTCATAGGTTTGTATGTCGTTTTCAAACAGGTCAAAAAGTCATAGGTTTGTATGTCGTTTTCAAACGGGTCAAAAAGTCATAGGTTTGTATGTCGTTTTCAAACAGGTCAAAAAGTCATAGGTTTGTATGTCGATTTAAAACAGCTAAAAAAGTCATAGGTTTGTATGTCGTTTTAAAACAGCTAAAAAAGTCATAGGTTTGTATGTCGATTTAAAACGGGTCAAAAAGTCATAGGTTTGTATGTCGTTTTAAAACAGGTGAAAAAGTCATAGGTTTGTATGTCGATTTAAAACAGGTGAAAAAGTCATAGGTTTGTATGTCGTTATAAAACAGCTAAAAAAGTCATAGGTTTGTATGTCGATTTAAAACAGCTAAAAAAGTCATAGGTTTGTATGTCGTTTTAAAACAGGTGAAAAAGTCATAGGTTTGTATGTCGTTTTAAAACAGGTGAAAAAGTCATAGGTTTGTATGTCGTTTTAAAACAGGTGAAAAAGTCATAGGTTTGTATGTCGTTTTCAAACAGCTAAAAAAGTCATAGCTTTGTATGTCGATTTAAAACGGGTAAAAAAGTCATAGGTTTGTATGTCGTTTTAAAACAGGTAAAAAAGTCATAGGTTTGTATGTCGTTTTAAAACAGGTGAAAAAGTCATAGGTTTGTATGTCGTTTTAAAACAGGTGAAAAAGTCATAGGTTTGTATGTCGTTTTAAAACAGGTGAAAAAGTCATAGGTTTGTATGTCGATTTAAAACAGGTCAAAAAGTCATAGGTTTGTGTGTCGTTTTCAAACAGCTAAAAAAGTCATAGGTTTGTATGTCGATTTAAAACAGGTGAAAAAGTCATAGGTTTGTATGTCGATTTAAAACAGGTGAAAAAGTCATAGGTTTGTATGTCGTTATAAAACAGCTAAAAAAGTCATAGGTTTGTGTGTCGTTTTCAAACAGCTAAAAAAGTCATAGGTTTGTATGTCGATTTAAAACGGGTAAAAAAGTCATAGGTTTGTATGTCGTTTTAAAACAGGTAAAAAAGTCATAGGTTTGTATGTCGTTTTAAAACAGGTGAAAAAGTCATAGGTTTGTATGTCGTTTTAAAACAGGTGAAAAAGTCATAGGTTTGTATGTCGATTTAAAACAGGTCAAAAAGTCATAGGTTTGTATGTCGTTTTCAAACAGCTAAAAAAGTCATAGGTTTGTATGTCGATTTAAAACAGGTGAAAAAGTCATAGGTTTGTATGTCGTTTTCAAACAGGTCAAAAAGTCATAGGTTTGTATGTCGTTTTAAAACAGGTGAAAAAGTCATAGGTTTGTATGTCGATTTAAAACAGGT
This sequence comes from Verasper variegatus, assembly GCA_026259375.1. NCBI lineage: Eukaryota > Metazoa > Chordata > Actinopteri > Pleuronectiformes > Pleuronectidae > Verasper > Verasper variegatus. The sequence goes on from CM048059.1 coordinate 12,673,529, forward strand.
CAAAAAGTCATAGGTTTGTATGTCGATTTAAAACAGGTCAAAAAGTCATAGGTTTGTATGTCGATTTAAAACAGGTCAAAAAGTCATAGGTTAGTATGTCGTTTTCATACAGGTCAAAAAGTCATAGGTTTGTATGTCGTTTTAAAACAGCTAAAAAAGTCATAGGTTTGTATGTCGATTTAAAACAGGTGAAAAAGTCATAGGTTAGTATGTCGTTTTCAAACAGGTCAAAAAGTCATAGGTTTGTATGTCGATTTAAAACGGGTAAAAAAGTCATAGGTTTGTATGTCGTTTTAAAACAGGTAAAAAAGTCATAGGTTAGTATGTCGTTTTCAAACAGGTCAAAAAGTCATAGGTTTGTATGTCGTTTTCAAACAGCTAAAAAAGTCATAGGTTTGTATGTCGTTTTAAAACAGGTGAAAAAGTCATAGGTTAGTATGTCGTTTTCAAACAGGTCAAAAAGTCATAGGTTTGTATGTCGTTTTCAAACGGGTCAAAAAGTCATAGGTTTGTATGTCGTTTTCAAACAGGTCAAAAAGTCATAGGTTTGTATGTCGATTTAAAACAGCTAAAAAAGTCATAGGTTTGTATGTCGTTTTAAAACAGCTAAAAAAGTCATAGGTTTGTATGTCGATTTAAAACAGCTAAAAAAGTCATAGGTTAGTATGTCGTTTTCAAACAGCTAAAAAAGTCATAGGTTTGTATGTCGTTTTAAAACAGGTGAAAAAGTCATAGGTTTGTATGTCGTTTTAAAACAGGTGAAAAAGTCATAGGTTTGCATGTCGTTTTCAAACAGCTAAAAAAGTCAGAGGTTTCTATGTCGATTTAAAACGGGTAAAAAAGTCATAGGTTTGTATGTCGTTTTAAAACAGGTAAAAAAGTCATAGGTTTGTATGTCGTTTTCAAACGGGTCGAAAAAGTCATAGGTTTGTATGTCGTTTTAAAACAGGTGAAAAAGTCATAGGTTTGTATGTCGTTTTCAAACAGCTAAAAAAGTCATAGGTTTGTATGTCGTTTTCAAACAGCTAAAAAAGTCATAGGTTTGTATGTCGATTTAAAATGGGTAAAAAAGTCATAGGTTTGTATGTCGATTTAAAACGGGTAAAAAAGTCATAGGTTTGTATGTCGTTTTAAAACAGGTAAAAAAGTCATAGGTTTGTATGTCGTTTTAAAACAGGTGAAAAAGTCATAGGTTTGTATGTCGTTTTAAAACAGGTGAAAAAGTCATAGGTTTGTATGTCGATTTCAAACAGCTAAAAAAGTCATAGGTTTGTATGTCGATTTAAAACAGGTGAAAAAGTCATAGGTTTGTATGTCGTTTTCAAACAGGTCAAAAAGTCATAGGTTTGTATGTCGATTTAAAACAGGTCAAAAAGTCATAGGTTAGTATGTCGTTTTCAAACAGGTCAAAAAGTCATAGGTTTGTATGTCGTTTTCAAACGGGTCAAAAAGTCATAGGTTAGTATGTCGTTTTCAAACAGGTCAAAAAGTCATAGGTTTGTATGTCGTTTTCAAACGGGTCAAAAAGTCATAGGTTTGTATGTCGTTTTCAAACAGGTCAAAAAGTCATAGGTTTGTATGTCGATTTAAAACAGCTAAAAAAGTCATAGGTTTGTATGTCGTTTTAAAACAGCTAAAAAAGTCATAGGTTAGTATGTCGTTTTCAAACAGGTCAAAAAGTCATAGGTTTGTATGTCGTTTTCAAACGGGTCAAAAAGTCATAGGTTTGTATGTCGTTTTCAAACAGGTCAAAAAGTCATAGGTTTGTATGTCGATTTAAAACAGCTAAAAAAGTCATAGGTTTGTATGTCGTTTTAAAACAGCTAAAAAAGTCATAGGTTTGTATGTCGATTTAAAACGGGTCAAAAAGTCATAGGTTTGTATGTCGTTTTAAAACAGGTGAAAAAGTCATAGGTTTGTATGTCGATTTAAAACAGGTCAAAAAGTCATAGGTTTGTATGTCGTTATAAAACAGCTAAAAAAGTCATAGGTTTGTGTGTCGTTTTCAAACAGCTAAAAAAGTCATAGGTTTGTATGTCGATTTAAAACGGGTAAAAAAGTCATAGGTTTGTATGTCGTTTTAAAACAGGTGAAAAAGTCATAGGTTTGTATGTCGTTTTAAAACAGGTGAAAAAGTCATAGGTTTGTATGTCGATTTAAAACAGGTCAAAAAGTCATAGGTTTGTATGTCGTTTTCAAACAGCTAAAAAAGTCATAGGTTTGTATGTCGATTTAAAACAGGTGAAAAAGTCATAGGTTTGTATGTCGTTTTCAAACAGGTCAAAAAGTCATAGGTTTGTATGTCGTTTTAAAACAGGTGAAAAAGTCATAGGTTTGTATGTCGATTTAAAACAGGTCAAAAAGTCATAGGTTTGTATGTCGATTTAAAACAGGTCAAAAAGTCATAGGTTTGTATGTCGATTTAAAACAGGTCAAAAAGTCATAGGTTAGTATGTCGTTTTCAAACAGGTCAAAAAGTCATAGGTTTGTATGTCGTTTTCAAACGGGTCAAAAAGTCATAGGTTAGTATGTCGTTTTCAAACAGGTCAAAAAGTCATAGGTTTGTATGTCGTTTTCAAACGGGTCAAAAAGTCATAGGTTTGTATGTCGTTTTCAAACAGGTCAAAAAGTCATAGGTTTGTATGTCGATTTAAAACAGCTAAAAAAGTCATAGGTTTGTATGTCGTTTTAAAACAGCTAAAAAAGTCATAGGTTAGTATGTCGTTTTCAAACAGGTCAAAAAGTCATAGGTTTGTATGTCGTTTTCAAACGGGTCAAAAAGTCATAGGTTTGTATGTCGTTTTCAAACAGGTCAAAAAGTCATAGGTTTGTATGTCGATTTAAAACAGGTGAAAAAGTCATAGGTTTGTATGTCGTTTTAAAACAGGTGAAAAAGTCATAGGTTTGTATGTCGATTTAAAACAGGTCAAAAAGTCATAGGTTTGTATGTCGTTTTAAAACAGGTGAAAAAGTCATAGGTTTGTATGTCGATTTAAAACAGGTCAAAAAGTCATAGGTTTGTATGTCGATTTAAAACAGGTCAAAAAGTCATAGGTTTGTATGTCGATTTAAAACAGCTAAAAAAGTCATAGGTTAGTATGTCGTTTTCAAACAGGTCATAAAGTCATAGGTTTGTATGTTGATTTAAAACAGCTAAAAAAGTCATAGGTTAGTATGTCGTTTTCAAACAGCTAAAAAAGTCATAGGTTTGTATGTCGTTTTAAAACAGGTGAAAAAGTCATAGGTTTGTATGTCGTTTTAAAACAGGTGAAAAAGTCATAGGTTTGTATGTCGTTTTAAAACGGGTGAAAAGGTCATAGGTTTGTATGTCGATTTAAAACGGGTAAAAAAGTCATAGGTTTGTATGTCGTTTTAAAACAGGTAAAAAAGTCATAGGTTTGTATGTCGTTTTCAAACGGGTCGAAAAAGTCATAGGTTTGTATGTCGTTTTAAAACAGGTGAAAAAGTCATAGGTTTGTATGTCGTTTTAAAACAGGTGAAAAAGTCATAGGTTTGTATGTCGTTTTCAAACAGCTAAAAAAGTCATAGGTTTGTATGTCGTTTTCAAACAGGTCAAAAAGTCATAGGTTTGTATGTCGTTTTAAAACAGGTGAAAAAGTCATAGGTTTGTATGTCGTTTTAAAACGGGTGAAAAAGTCATAGGTTTGTATGTCGATTTAAAACGGGTAAAAAAGTCATAGGTTTGTATGTCGTTTTAAAACAGGTAAAAAAGTCATAGGTTTGTATGTCGTTTTCAAACGGGTCGAAAAAGTCATAGGTTTGTATGTCGTTTTAAAACAGGTGAAAAAGTCATAGGTTTGTATGTCGTTTTCAAACAGCTAAAAAAGTCATAGGTTTGTATGTCGTTTTCAAACAGCTAAAAAAGTCATAGGTTTGTATGTCGATTTAAAACGGGTAAAAAAGTCATAGGTTTGTATGTCGTTTTAAAACAGGTAAAAAAGTCATAGGTTTGTATGTCGTTTTAAAACAGGTGAAAAAGTCATAGGTTTGTATGTCGATTTAAAACAGGTCAAAAAGTCATAGGTTTGTATGTCGTTTTCAAACAGCTAAAAAAGTCATAGGTTTGTATGTCGATTTAAAACAGGTGAAAAAGTCATAGGTTTGTATGTCGATTTAAAACGGGTAAAAAAGTCATAGGTTTGTATGTCGTTTTAAAACAGGTGAAAAAGTCATAGGTTTGTATGTCGTTTTAAAACAGGTGAAAAAGTCATAGGTTTGTATGTCGATTTAAAACAGGTCAAAAAGTCATAGGTTTGTATGTCGTTTTCAAACAGCTAAAAAAGTCATAGGTTTGTATGTCGATTTAAAACAGGTCAAAAAGTCATAGGTTTGTATGTCGATTTAAAACAGGTCAAAAAGTCATAGGTTAGTATGTCGTTTTCAAACAGGTCAAAAAGTCATAGGTTTGTATGTCGATTTAAAACAGCTAAAAAAGTCATAGGTTAGTATGTCGTTTTCAAACAGGTCAAAAAGTCATAGGTTTGTATGTCGTTTTCAAACGGGTCAAAAAGTCATAGGTTAGTATGTCATTTTCAAACGGGTCAAAAAGTCATAGGTTTGTATGTCGTTTTCAAACAGGTCAAAAAGTCATAGGTTTGTATGTCGATTTAAAACAGCTAAAAAAGTCATAGGTTTGTATGTCGTTTTAAAACAGCTAAAAAAGTCATAGGTTAGTATGTCGTTTTCAAACAGGTCAAAAAGTCATAGGTTTGTATGTCGTTTTAAAACAGGTGAAAAAGTCATAGGTTTGTATGTCGATTTAAAACAGGTCAAAAAGTCATAGGTTTGTATGTCGTTATAAAACAGCTAAAAAAGTCATAGGTTTGTGTGTCGTTTTCAAACAGCTAAAAAAGTCAGGTTTGTATGTCGATTTAAAACAGCTAAAAAAGTCATAGGTTTGTATGTCGTTTTAAAACAGGTGAAAAAGTCATAGGTTTGTATGTCGATTTAAAACAGGTCAAAAAGTCATAGGTTTGTATGTCGTTTTCAAACAGCTAAAAAAGTCATAGGTTTGTATGTCGATTTAAAACAGGTCAAAAAGTCATAGGTTTGTATGTCGATTTAAAACAGGTCAAAAAGTCATAGGTTTGTATGTCGATTTAAAACAGGTCAAAAAGTCATAGGTTTGTATGTCGATTTAAAACAGCTAAAAAAGTCATAGGTTAGTATGTCGTTTTCAAACAGGTCAAAAAGTCATAGGTTTGTATGTCGATTTAAAACAGCTAAAAAAGTCATAGGTTAGTATGTCGTTTTCAAACAGCTAAAAAAGTCATAGGTTTGTATGTCGTTTTAAAACAGGTGAAAAAGTCATAGGTTTGTATGTCGATTTAAAACGGGTGAAAAAGTCATAGGTTTGTATGTCGATTTAAAACGGGTAAAAAAGTCATAGGTTTGTATGTCGTTTTAAAACAGGTAAAAAAGTCATAGGTTTGTATGTCGTTTTAAAACAGGTGAAAAAGTCATAGGTTTGTATGTCGTTTTAAAACAGGTGAAAAAGTCATAGGTTTGTATGTCGATTTAAAACAGGTCAAAAAGTCATAGGTTTGTATGTCGATTTAAAACAGGTCAAAAAGTCATAGGTTTGTATGTCGATTTAAAACAGCTAAAAAAGTCATAGGTTAGTATGTCGTTTTCAAACAGGTCATAAAGTCATAGGTTTGTATGTCGATTTAAAACAGCTAAAAAAGTCATAGGTTAGTATGTCGTTTTCAAACAGCTAAAAAAGTCATAGGTTTGTATGTCGTTTTAAAACAGGTGAAAAAGTCATAGGTTTGTATGTCGTTTTCAAACGGGTCGAAAAAGTCATAGGTTTGTATGTCGTTTTAAAACAGGTGAAAAAGTCATAGGTTTGTATGTCGTTTTAAAACAGGTGAAAAAGTCATAGGTTTGTATGTCGTTTTCAAACAGCTAAAAAAGTCATAGGTTTGTATGTCGTTTTCAAACAGGTCAAAAAGTCATAGGTTTGTATGTCGTTTTAAAACAGGTGAAAAAGTCATAGGTTTGTATGTCGTTTTAAAACAGGTGAAAAAGTCATAGGTTTGTATGTCGTTTTAAAACGGGTGAAAAAGTCATAGGTTTGTATGTCGATTTAAAACGGGTAAAAAAGTCATAGGTTTGTATGTCGTTTTAAAACAGGTAAAAAAGTCATAGGTTTGTATGTCGTTTTCAAACGGGTCAAAAAAGTCATAGGTTTGTATGTCGTTTTAAAACAGGTGAAAAAGTCATAGGTTTGTATGTCGTTTTAAAACAGGTGAAAAAGTCATAGGTTTGTATGTCGTTTTCAAACAGCTAAAAAAGTCATAGGTTTGTATGTCGTTTTCAAACAGCTAAAAAAGTCATAGGTTTGTATGTCGATTTAAAACGGGTAAAAAAGTCATAGGTTTGTATGTCGTTTTAAAACAGGTAAAAAAGTCATAGGTTTGTATGTCGTTTTAAAACAGGTGAAAAAGTCATAGGTTTGTATGTCGTTTTAAAACAGGTGAAAAAGTCATAGGTTTGTATGTCGATTTAAAACAGGTCAAAAAGTCATAGGTTTGTATGTCGTTTTCAAACAGCTAAAAAAGTCATAGGTTTGTATGTCGATTTAAAACAGGTGAAAAAGTCATAGGTTTGTATGTCGATTTAAAACGGGTAAAAAAGTCATAGGTTTGTATGTCGTTTTAAAACAGGTAAAAAAGTCATAGGTTTGTATGTCGTTTTAAAACAGGTGAAAAAGTCATAGGTTTGTATGTCGATTTAAAACAGGTCAAAAAGTCATAGGTTTGTATGTCGTTTTCAAACAGCTAAAAAAGTCATAGGTTTGTATGTCGATTTAAAACAGGTGAAAAAGTCATAGGTTTGTATGTCGTTTTCAAACAGGTCAAAAAGTCATAGGTTTGTATGTCGTTTTAAAACAGGTGAAAAAGTCATAGGTTTGTATGTCGATTTAAAACAGGTCAAAAAGTCATAGGTTTGTATGTCATTTTCAAACGGGTCAAAAAGTCATAGGTTTGTATGTCGTTTTAAAACAGGTGAAAAAGTCATAGGTTTGTATGTCGTTTTAAAACAGGTGAAAAAGTCATAGGTTTGTATGTCGTTTTAAAACAGGTAAAAAAGTCATAGGTTTGTATGTCGTTTTAAAACAGGTGAAAAAGTCATAGGTTTGTATGTCGTTGTATAACTTCTAAAAAAGTCATAGGTTTGTGTGTCGATTTAAAACAGCTAAAAAAGTCATAGGTTAGTATGTCGTTTTCAAACGGGTCAAAAAGTCATAGGTTAGTATGTCGTTTTCAAACAGGTCAAAAAGTCATAGGTTTGTATGTCGTTTTCAAACGGGTCAAAAAGTCCTAGGTTTGTGTGTTGTTTTAAAACAGCTAAAAAAGTCATAGGTTTGTATGTCGTTTTCAAACAGGTCAAAAAGTCATAGGTTAGCGTGTCGTTATAAACCACCTAAAAAGGTCATAGGTTAGCGTGTCGTTATAAACCACCTAAAAAGGTCATAGGTTAGCGTGTCGTTATAAACCACCTAAAGGTCATAGGTTAGCGTGTCGTTATAAACCACTTAAAGGTCATAGGTTAGCGTGTCATTATAAACCACCTAAAGGTCATAGGTTAGCGTGTCGTTATAAACCACCTAAAGGTCATAGGTTAGCGTGTCGTTATAAACCACTTAAAGGTCATAGGTTAGCGTGTCATTATAAACCACCTAAAGGTCATAGGTTAGCGTGTCTTATAAACCAACTAAAGATCCAGATCAGTGTCGAAAGAAGTTTTGTGGAATTTCATGAAGTATTTTTTAGCGTCATCCTGCCAACAAACAAACAGCTAAAAAGTCCCAAACTGACTCAAACGTGTATATTATGAAAGTGTGTGTATTTGAGGTATGTGCGACCTCAGCAAACAAACAAGTGACTCATGGATTACGGTCCAGAAAAGACCGTGTGTAATGCAGTGCATGTAAATCCTCCAGAAAAACAGCCTTAAAGAACAATGTGTCCACAGACGAGGCTGTTTTTTATAAACCTAACTCAGAGATTATGTAAAGAAAAGCAGGTAAATGTTCTGCTCGGCCTCAGAACCACAAACTCTGACGATAACGAATATATTTATAAACCTTATCAGGTCATAGACGTGGGTTTGTCATCGCGCTGCTTTCCTCAGACACGTCTTTAATGTTTCACCGGCTACCGAACGCTTCCACCGGCCCGACGAGTCCGAGTGGGTTTCGCTGTCGAGACGCGACAGAAACAGACGTTTTCAAACCTGCGACACAGAAACTCACTTAAGGTGATGGCGGAGGGCGTGTCAGCACCACGGACAGCGTCACAGTTTGTTGTATCTCAGCTCGGACCCGTTGAACTCAAAACACTGGAACTTCTAACTGAGGTTTTTTTACCCAAATGACATTGTTCTGTGAAAACTAATCTTTAAAAATATTTTTAAACATGTCGAAATATCAATAATCCAACATATAAACATCACCTTGTATACACAGTGAGTTTATATAATCAAATGTTTGTTTCTGTATCCATATCTGAAGTTTGTTATGTAGTTTTACTGTGTGTGTGTGTGTGTGTCCCTTTGTATAAGCAAAGACGCCTTATCTTTACATTCCTCTGCTATGTCCATTTAAGCTTTTAACACTACCTAAACACACACACTCACACTTCCATACCTCCGTTTGCCTGAGCAGAGACTCTGTGCGTGTCTGTCTGTGTGTGTGTGTGCGCGCACGGGGTGATGCGTGTGAGTTTTGCTTGCCAACGTATTTTCAATTTCCTCCGACCCTGTGGTGACCTTTTACGACTGAGGTGTTTAGCTTAGGCTTTAGAGCTTAGTGGGACAGAGGAAGTGAACACACACACACACACACACACACACACACACGTCTTCATGAAGTCAGAGGACATTACTCTGACTTACATTAATTTCCTGGAGACTCACTCTAAACCATAACTACTACTTAACTATAAACTAACCCTTACACTTAACCTTAACCCCTTAACCTCACCCTTAAGTTTAGGTTTACAGCCCTAATCTTAACATTAGTCTTAACCTCAAACTTATCACTAACCCTACTCTTAGCCTTCCCTTTAAAATATGTCTACACCTTTAAATTGTATTTATTCTGTTTTATTAAACGTGATAAAGTTCCAAAGGTTTTTATTTGGCTCATGTTTCATCCTCCCACCAACAATTGTAGAATCTGCTGAGTAGTTTTTGTGTGATCCTCAGTGATTCACATCCACGACCGCTGAGGGTGAACATTCTTCCGAACTGAGACTTTTGCGTCACCAGCCTGTTGTTTGCATCTTTTTTTAGATCTGTGGCTTCTCCACAACAAAATCAGGGGGAGGGAATTTACTGAAAGTGGCGTCCTGTGCGATCGGTCCGTGCCGGAGGGTCGTTATTATCTGTGGACCTACGGAGGACAAGCCATTTACAAATTAGGACGGCTTTAAGGAAAGCTTGGCGGTTGTTTGGTGGGTTCAGGCCAGAATATGTTGGATAATCGTATCAACCCCCGACAGACCAGAGGTGGGAGAAGTTCATCGGTCCTTCACTTTCAGTGTCTCCACTGCGTTTGTTAACACAAAGTAGAATAAAGGGCGACTGGTGGAGTTTGAAGACAACAAACCTGAAAAAGAAGAAGTATCTGAGGGTGAAGTAAGAAAGATGTCGGCCGCTCCTCTTTGAGCTCGAGGCCAGAAGCTCAAAGCTTCATCACAATAACACGTTTAAGATAAATTAAAGATGAACTTCAGGTTTTGGACGATCTCACCGTGGAAAAAGACGATCATCAGACTTCAGGCTTTTATTAAAACAATAAAAACTTCGGTAAGGCGATCACAAGCTGCGCGGATTAGCTCTGCAGTTTTTATCGCCATGCGTGCTCTAAGATGACCTCCATTAACGGACTGAGAGCGGCGTGTGGCACAGCTGGGCCGCAGCAGATGCTCGGTAACGACCGATGAAGAAGAAGAGCAGCAGCGGGGAGGCGATGAAGAGGGCAACAGGAAAACAACAGGAAAGCCACCGTGGAGCGAGAACACACACAAACAGAAACATGAAGTGGCTCAGTAGTTACAGATGTGGCGAATGGTTCGTTTCACAGCGGAGACGATCGACACGTGGAGCTCGTTGGTTCTGGATCACAGATCATTGATGAAGTTTCTCACCGTTAGTAAACTCTTTAATATCGGACTGACGGAGGCTGTGAGCACTTTTCTTTCCTCTGGTTCCAAACCGAAAGAATTCAGAAGACGTCAACAGTCCTGAATAAAAAAAAAAAATATATATATATATATTACATTCAAAACAGTTTCCAAAACAAATTTAGAAAAGTTGAATCGTCTTACTATCATATGTGAGCGATTAAAGACGAGTCTGAGGGAAAAGATTGGGCAAGAGGAGGATCTGTGCTGTGTTCGATGCCCACAGGACACAAGGTCATTGTGGTGGAACCGTCCAGGATTTCATGCAGAGATTCCAGAGAACTAATTAAGTACAAAAGTGCCCCCCCCCCCCCCCCCCTCACCAAATTTTCTGGATGGGGGCTTGTGGGAAGACTTCTGGATAAAACAAGGATGTGGGTTTTTTATGTTGCTCCTCCAGGCTGGTGTGCGACAACTTAATTAGAGCTTCACTTGATCCCAACTGTGTGTTTCCAGTCGTGGCCTCACGTGTGCCTGTTATTCTGCTTCTCTGGGACGAGAGGTTCCGAGTTTGAACCTTGAGCTCGGCCCCGTCTCAGGGAAGTGACTGAATGATGAGTTTCCTCTCAAACTACCGGGCTCAGGCCAGAACCTCTGGGTGACGACAACAAAAAAGAGTCAACAACTAGACTCAAGACGACAAAAACAACAAGAGAACAATTCGTTGCAGTTGAGAAAGTCCGACTGATCTCGATGAGCGAGTGAGACTTGGTGCAGCCTGATTGAATTTCAGGGACTTTTGGTCCCTGGCGGAGGAACAAGCTCTACTGGTGATCGACTGGTTCCTGTGTTGTAAGCAGGAAACTGGAGTCACTGGGTTGTGTTGACGTGTTCAGAGATCCCCAGTGATTCAGAGAAAGATGCTGCATTGTGAAATGATCGTGTCAAAGAAAATCCCCAAAACTCCCGACCTGACGTTATTTTATACGTTCACTTCCAACTGTCACAATACGAGAGAAAAATGAAGCAACTCCAAAGGAAGAGAGAAAGAACGAGGGTGAGAGGAATGGATGTAAAAACTTAAAAAAGGAATTAGGATTAAGAAGAAGGAGACAAAACAAAGAGACCATCGGTCTTCTTCTTCTTTCTTCTCTCGTCTGTACAAGAGAAACTTTCAGCCCCTCGCTCCGTTTTGTTTATTCTCTCTTTTGTTGGCGTCACATTTTCCCCCGCTCGCCTCATTTGTTCTCATCATTTATCACATTACTTGCTCGTGTGCGTCTCTCACAACAAAGAGCTGAAACACCTGAACCTTGACCTGATGATGTGAGATATCTAACATGTAACAATGGCCGACGTTTCCACATCAGGCAAATAACCAACACGTGTTTTCCTGCACCGAGGAATAAATTTGCCATAAAAGAACTTTACAAACTGTAGTTGTGCCTCGAACGCTCCGTGTGACGGACGCTGTGGGTTCAAGTCTGACACAGCGTCTGACCGCAGGCACCAAACAGCTCGTGACCCCCCCCCCCCCCGCTGCACGGCGACGCTTCCGTAAAGAACGTCTGCGCGTCAGATCACCTGCTGACACACACACACCGAAACTATTACTCTGCACTGCACAGGGGGGGGCACAGTGTGTGTGTCTAACAACCTATTTCCCACAACCGTCATGAGTTACACATGTACATAACACTCATACTCTACTGTAACTCACACACAGTGTTAATCACAGTTTATAGATAACACATGTAGCGCCAGTTTCCCATGATGACACACACACACACTGCCATCAGCTGCAAAACACAGTTCAGTAGGTCAACACAATGTGTGTGTGTGTGTGTATATGAGTGTATTCAGTGGCTCGTTAATGAAGTGGTGTGTGAGTGTGTGTTTGGGTTAAATCCCCTTTTATGAGCGTTTTTGGCTTCAGCAGTTGATGCGGAGGCAAATAGACATCTGGGCTCAATGAGTGTGTGTGTGTGTGTTTGTATACCATGCTTCTTCTTCTACTCACCTTGTAATGTTTACATCTCTCGCTGTGTTTCGGTCTCACTACGTGACATCATCGCCGCAGTCATAACAAAAACGGGAAACTGATGACGTCAGGAGGAAGTACACAAACCATCTAAGATGAAGACATACATGTGACGATACGAGTCTTTACGTTGTTCTCTTGTCTTCATGCAGGTCGAGTGTGTTTATCTCCAGACTGTGACCTCACAAATCATCAGGTAATTAACTTCTTAACTTAACTTTATCACGTTCTTCAGCTGTTTTCCTTGAATGTCCCATGGAGCTAACATAAAAATTCCTTGTGATCCAAAGCACATTGGAACTTCTCGCTCAGTAGAGCCCCCCCCCGCCCCCAAGACCCCCTCAAATTCAATCAAGCTGCAAACGTGTAATAATAATTAAGTTGAACAAATGAAGTGAATATGTGCAGCTTGTTTCCCAGAAGTCACAACGATACTCACTCAGTTTCCCAGCTGAATAACTGTCTCTCTCTCTTAGGCTCACACACACACACACATTTCCGAAAACCTCCCCAGAGAGGTCTGTATCGAATCAGATCTAAAACGGCAATTACAGTAATGCCGCCCGACACTTAAATGTTTTTGTATTCACCGTGAATACCAGGGGAAAAATCCAGCAAACACAGAGCATAACAATCCCCAGTGCACAGAGCTATCAGGTCTCTGCTGAGCCTTAATAATGGGCTTCATTATAATTCACTTTTCTACATATGTGGTGGGGAACAAACAAAGGAATGGAAAAACTGGCAGTGCTACACACACACACACAGTAGTCTTTCAGTAAGAAGAAGAATTCACTGGTCAGGCCGCAGCTATTTTTGGGGGAATATTAGTAAAACTCACTGTGGATGAAGAACTATAAAAGAGATGAACAGATAGACGATGAGGAGGAGAAGAAGTGAAGAGCTGCACCACAGGCATCCAGGGAGACGTTAAGATGAACAATGTGGTCGTCCTGCAGCTCAGGGGACATTTCCACTTTCACATCAAGTTTCTTTAAGACATATTTTCTGGTGTGTCGTGTGCTGCTGGGAATTTAAAGCAGAAAGCCAAACACCCCCCCCCCCCAAAAAAACTTCCAATTCCTCTGAGCCTCGATAATCCAGAGCTGTGATGGTTTCAGAAACGATAACACGTCACTCACTGGCTTCATTTTAATGTCCATGTTTCCGTGTGTACTTTAAATTAAAGGTGTGGAAACCGGCCAAAGTCTAAATCTGTCTAAGGTTTGAGTAAAAGTGAGGGTGGTTCATGTTTCATCTTTTTAATCAGAGCTAATGTGCAGGAAATGGATTCATTTTATTATTTTATTTGTATCTAGAAAGCAGTGACACAGGAGAGCAAGTGAAAGTCTCACACACACACAGCTTTTGGTGTTTCTGTAACCTTTGACCTCTCAAGCTCATCAATAACCAGGAGGTAGAGAGAAGTGTGTGCTGTCTCATCCGTCTTCATTAGAACTGTGTGTGTGTGTGACGTCATGCTAGTTCAGCCCAAGTGGACAAAAAGATTTAAAACTACACAACCTGTTTTGTGCTTTTTACAAACTGACGCGTCCTTCGTTTCCCTCGGGATCAATGAGTGTCTTTCTCTCTAGAAGGCCCTGGATGTAACTTTATAATCTCTCCTTATCCTCCGTCAGTCGTCGTGTCTGTGCAGGAAGAGAAGTTTGACACTGTGATATCTCGTATCTCACTCATTCTGTGACTTTTTATCTCGCACACAGGAGCCGGACGATATGCAAAACCAGGCCAGAACCAGGAAGTGACGGTGCTGTTGAAAACTTTATCGACACGAACAGGTACGAACACAAACGTCTGCCTGCACCTCGGACAGTAACGCAACAGAGACTTTAAAAGACTCGTTGGTTTTAATTAAGTGTCTGTGTCACGTCAACAGTAGAAATACACCTTTTATAAAGTGAGGGTTCTATTATACCTGTGATTTTTATTAGAAATCTGATTGGTCCGTTAGCGTTAGGGTCGCTCCACTGCTCCTGTATCAGCCGAGGGAAACCTGGAGCACGCAGAGAGGTTGTGTTGCTTTGGATCTGCGTCGCTACCCTTCACTGAACACACAACTCCCACCTGCAGCGCCAACACACACACAGAGTCGTTAATCACGTGCTTCACAGCAGACACCCAACGCTGTCCGAGAGGCCAAAGGTCACAGAAGCAGTAGAATCAAACTCACTCTCTGTATTTTGCTGGTGTGTGAACATAAAAATGGATTAGTTACAGAGAAACTACATCAAGAAACAGTCGTGACAAATTATTCAACAGTTCAACATTTATTCCATATCTTTCCGTTGCCATTTTTTTTTTTGCAAATGCGTTAGTACTTTACTTTAGTTCCGTGTGTTAGTGGTTTAATGCAACAGTTTACAGTGCTTCAGTCTCAATAAAGATTTACACTTACAAAATACAGAACATAGCGTCAGTTTCAACGCCTGGGTCGTTGTGTGTTACTGCCGCGGTGCCCTCAAGCAAAGGACTGGAGCATTACTAACAAATGTAAAGAATTATATTCGTCGAAAATCATCAACCTAAACATCTGTGTAACAACTGGAGCAATCAGATGCACACGTGTGGCTGAAAGCTCCCTTGTTGTTGTACATGTAGTGTGGATGGTCAGTAACTGTGTCCAGGACCCAAACGCCACAGAGCTGCTGCGTGATTGGCAGGAAAGTAAAACAGAGCACAGCAAAGGCACATTGAACAGCGACTGCCCCGCTCCCTTATCAACAGCACGGTGACACACACACGTGAATATCTCGAGTCAAAATTCACCAAAATCACAAAGCAGGAAGCAAATGTTTCCTCCTTCCTGCTGGCACCGATTGGACGAGAGGCGACGGTTCACCGCTAAAACGTTTGTGTAGTGTGACCGAACCCAACACCTAAAAATAACGCACACATCGCAGTTGATCAAAAGATCCACCCTCGTGGAAACAGGCAGAAGGGAGGTTTAAGTTTGAATCCCTTTTTAAAGCCCAACGATTAACACACACATAATCCTGCAGTTTCCATTGCTGCTATTGCACCGAGTTCAAGAAAAGAAGGCAACACGAAGATCCAATGTAGCTCCAAAAATAGTGTGAATATAATAACTAAACAAAGGTTTGTGTAGCCATACTACACACAGCTCTGCGTATAGACATGACTGTGTGTGTTTACACAAATTAGTCTCTAGTCAAAGACAAAACAGTTTTCACTTTAGAGCGGTTGCCAAATCGAGGCACCATCCCCCCTTTTTAAGACCGAGCTGTCGATACAAGATGAGTATAAATGCTCAGGCAACGCCCCCCCACTGGAAAGGGGCGGAACAACACCCCCCAACTCAGACGATGTGTGACGTTGCCCGATCCGAGCGGCCATTCAAGTGTTCGCAGATCAACGAGAAATTGTTTTTTTTCTCTTCCAGACCTGATCTCGAGTTCAGTGCTTTAAAACGCCGCAACCGAAAAGGACGATGGAGACGCCGCCCGCTGGTGTACATTCAAAATACAATATGGAAGACAATGGAAGGCCGTGAGCAACCGAGGAAGGTAAATATCAACGTTATAGTTTGACGCTTCTGAATCGTAAAAGAAATCTCCAAAAAAGTTTTCTGCAAAAACCCTCAAAGATTCTCTCGCAACAGCTGCACAATCACTACACGCGACAAACCCAACGCAGGTTTCCACGATTATCGGACTCACAAATTTCTCAGTGACAACGAGGCTCGATGGCGTCCGGCAAACTGAAAAATGTAGTAATTAATACTTTGAATTAACAAACTCAAGTAGATTTATCTAGAATTGAATGTAAATACGATTCTTAACTGTTCGTTCGTTCCCCACGTAAAGAAATCCACCGGCTAATCATTTTAAATCTACGTATAAGGCAGATGATGTGTTGTCAACAAATCCAGTGAAAAGACCGAAACCAAAAAAATAGTTTTAATAACTGTTATGCGGGGGGGGGGGGGGGGAATATAGGCCACAAGTGGGTAACTGCAACTGACCCACTCACACGTCCTCCATCGCCCCCCTGAGGCCGGAGGTAAGAAACCTTAAGCACCTTGTCACTTTACAAAATTTTACACAGAACAGGGAAAAATTGTGCATTTGTTTGGGACTATTTTCAGTGGTGGATGGATACAAGTGAAATGTTGAGTATTTACCGCTGCAGGGCCGAGACAAATAAACGTCTCCTCCCTGGTTTTGGTCTTTTCGTGGGATTTGTTGACACCAAGAACAAAACCAACAGACGTGTACAGATGTTTGTGGGTGAAGAGACGCTCGGAAACAAACCACCAGGATTCAGGAGGGTTTCTTCCTCGTCCTCGTCTTCAGACAAACTGAAAAAAGTGTCTTAAACAAACCAATGGGGTCGCGCGGTGTGAAGTCCAGTGGAGTCCCAGGAAGTGAAGGTGAACAGATGGTTGATACAGCTCAGCGATGGAGCCAATCAGGCGTGGTGCTGTGCGATGAGGTTGCGTAGCTGTTTGATGACGGTGTCGATGAGTTTCTGCCGGTCTCTGTCCGTCTTCCTGAACTGAGCGAAGACGTTGTTCTTCCTGCTCGTCTCCCTCATCCTGGAGACGGAGGAGGAGAAGAGAGGATGAGAGGAGGGAAAGAAAACAACCGGATGTTTTAGTTTCACACTGTGATTTATCTTCTTCTTCGTTTTAATGCAGTTAGTTTCAGGAAAAACAAGCAGAGTCTCAAGACACCTGTTAAACAAGCGTGTGTGTCTCAACATGTGCACTTGTGTGTTTTGTCGTAGAACACTGGACTGTTGTGGACCTCCAGGAAGTTCAGGGGGCCCGGCAGACCAGACAAGCCCCAGCAGGGTGCTTCCTCCGAGGCACAGAGGGACCACCGGGCCCCCCCTGGAGCTCCAGAGAGAAAATACTGAACAACAGAGAGGATCATAGGAGTGTGTGTAGGGTGTGTGTTTATCTCTACAGCAGCTCAGCCCCTACACTGATAAACTGTAAGTTGTTGTAGTGATAACGGCCACAGTGATTAACATCAGGCCGTGCGTGTGATTGTACACACAACTACACAAAATGAAGATTAAATCTCTTTCTTACACACACACACTTTAGTAGTGATCTAAACAGTATTTACACACATGCTCATCACTACACACACACACACACGTCAGAGAAAATACTCACGGTTTAAACGACCTAATAAAAAACAACATTAAGGACAAACAGAGATCAGCTGAGTTGGAGTGATATTGTGTTGTTTTTGTTCAGAGTGAGACAATAAAGTTTGAGCGATGGATTAATCTGCTGATTCGTTACTCGATTGATTGTTTGGGCACGAAACTGAGAAATGTCCAATTTACAACTATGTGAGATCAAGGAGGAGGAAATAGAAACGGCTCTTGGGAAAAGGGGAAATGTTCCCAAACCACATTTGGGAACATTTAAAAACTTATTTAAATGTCTTCTAATGTCTATTTACGACTTACTTTGTTTAATCAAAGCCCAAATAAACGCAATTTATAAAGATACTAAACAGAAAAGAGCTGCAGGAGTTTGTGTCTTTTGATAATTCTGAAGATCAGATTAACTCCTAATTGAATGGATTCCAGCAGAGAGGCGATGAAGACACTGTGTGATGAAGGACTCACTTCTCCAGCAGGACCAGTGCAGTGTGTGGGTTCACTCTCAGGTATTTGCAGGTGGATTTGCCGTAGTCAGCGAGATACGTGGACCAGTCCCACTCGGTGAACAGCTCCAGTAACTAGAGACAGACAGGAAGAGACGTTTTAATGAAACACATTGTGTTTCCTGTTCTCAGAAACACATGTAGAAACGTTGATGAGTCACAATGAGCGTAAACAAGCCCGGTTGTTCTGAACTATATTAAACTATGACACGGTCGTGCTTGACTAATTAATTAACTATGTTTAAACATCCTGGAAAACAAACCTTTGCTATCATCTACTAATCTGGTCTTTGTGAGTCGCTCTGTGACAAATGATTCAGCTCAAACCTTGAACTTGAATAAAACTAATAAAGTGTTGAAAAGCGTTTAAAAGTTGAATATCTGATGTGACACTTGACCCGAATGCGGTTTAATAAAGATGTAAACATTGGACGAGTAACTCTGCACTTGAGACGCTTCGATTAATTCGCTGTTTTTAGCTGCAAAATTTAATTTTGAACTTAGAATAAACAAATGAGTTTAATGTGTCTGATTCGCTTCAGGGATCGAATTTCTAGGATTTTCTTTTTTACAGCTGAAAATATTTTTACATTCAGATACAAAAACAAACAGAGGAGAAAAGAAGGAAGAGGAGGAAGAGGAGGGACGGAGAAAAGGTTAAGTCTTCCTCGAAATGGCTCCCATTAGAAACTGTTGCATAACCTGCTGCTGCCCTGCTGAACTCCACCTAACACACACACCCGTCGGCCTGCAGACATACACACTTTCTGTCTCTCTATCTCTGTCTGTAAAACACACACACACGCGAGCAAGGAGCCCCAGTGAACTCTGGGTAACACCAAACACTCACACACACACACAGATCCAGAGAGAGAAACCATATGTGAGCGAGGGATGAGAGAGGGAGGGACGCAGTACAGAGGGATGGAGACCAAAACCACATGTGAGAGAGAGAGAGAGAGAGGGCAGAGATGGAGGGAGAGGGAGAGAGGGTAAAGTAAGGGCAGATGAAGATGGATAGATAAGAACGAGGGCAGAGGATGAACGAGTGATCGGAGATAGCGAACACAAAGTTTTGAAGACGAGGGCCGGAGGTGAAGGTGGCAGAAGAAGAAAGAAACGAGGGAAACTTTAGCTTCGAGGATTTGGAACAAATGTGTCGCGTCAAATTGATTTGTTGTGTTACTTCCGTAATAATGTTGTTAAAATCTATTTATTTAGCAGTTTTCTGTACAAATATAAGAACAAAGAAATACAATTCACAAAACCGAGGAGAATAAAAGTGAAGCTACATGAAAATAGAACAAATAAAATACAGAAAAGCTTAACGAGTCTAAAAGAGTAAGAATGTCGCGTTGCGCCCGACGACAGGACGAACGCACGTCAGACAAACACTCGAGAGGACGTAAAGGAGACTAAACCTTGGGAATGATGAGAGTTCTGTGTTTCACGTGAGGAGCTCAGATCTCGTACCTGAAGTCACCTCGTCAGAGTCTCTCAGGAAAACAGGAAGTGTCCTGAATACTTTCTACGTCCTCGACCCGTGTTCCCTCTAAACCTGGCTGCGGAGGGAGACTTAAGAGACGACCGGTTCCTGATCTTCTCTTCCACCCTCCCTCCCTTCTTCCCACTCCCACCGTCTCTCTATCGCTGTTTTCTTCTCCCTCCCTAACTCCCTCTGGTCCATTCACTTCTGTATTCACCGCTCGTTCGTTGTCCCTCCTTTGTCCCCGAGTTCACCCTCGCACGGCCGAGGTTTGACCTGCTAATCCTCCCGTATAAAGAAGTACAAAAACACACACACACACACGTACAGGCTGTACAGGCACACAAACAGGTACACACACACACACACACACACAGTCCTATAAAAGCCCAAATGTCATCGGTCTTTGATGTTATGAGTCAGTTAATTGGGTCAATGAGAAGAGAGAACACACACAGTTGGGTTGATGAAGTAAACACAAAGTGAAAGTGAAGCCAGATAAAACCGTCGATGTCCTTTAAAGGTAAATAACCCTGAAGAGCTGCATTCACACACACACACACACACACACACACACACACACACACACACACACACACACGATTTGCATGTTGTGTTGGAACGGATCGCTCGTCATATATCTTTCTCTTCTTCTCTCTCGTTCTTTTTGTATCACAGATAACAGAAAACAAATGTTGTTTGTGTGTGTGTTTGCTATCTAGGACCGGATCACTCGTCCTTACTCTGGAATCACGCTCAGTGCATCTCTTTCTTTTTCCCCTCCGTCCTTTACTTGTGTATCGGAGATAAGGGAAAACACACAGTCCACAAAAAGACTGAAGAAGAGAAAGAAAGGAGGATGAGGTGATGTCATAAGAATTAAGTAAGAATATACGTTGGCTGGCCTCCGTTCACTGGTCAGTTGTCCTGCTCTGTTCTTATTGGTCGACGGCTGACAGCGCTGGAAAAGTCCAGCGGCTTCCTGATCAGCTGTAAACGGCTGTAGCCATGGTAACATGGTTCAAGCCAAACTAGCCAGTGGGCGGGGACATACGTGGATGAGATGGACAGAGGGAAGTAAACGAGAAGGTGTGCGGAGAGCAAAGATGAAAGAGATGTGAACAAAAGAAAAGTTGAGAATTAAAGAGATCAAATAAGGAAGGAAAGAGGAGAGAGGAAATGGGGAGGAAGGGAGATGAAACAGGAGGAAGAAGAAAAGGAGATGAGGAGAAAGAGAAGAATGGAGTTGAAGAAAGAAAGGATACAGAGAGGAGAGGTCAAGAATGATGGGGAAGAAGACAGAATGGGAAAAAAGGGGGAGAAAGCAAAGGAAAAGGAGGAGAAGCAGGGGATGAGAAAGAAGAAGAGGAGAGGTGAAAAAGGGTGGGATGAAGATTAGACAGAAGGAGCGAAGGATGAGAGGAGAGGTGAAAGAAGTTGGGGAGAATGGAGATGAGGGAGGAGATAGAAGAGAAGAGGAACAGTCAAA
Organism: Verasper variegatus; assembly: GCA_026259375.1. Lineage (NCBI taxonomy): Eukaryota > Metazoa > Chordata > Actinopteri > Pleuronectiformes > Pleuronectidae > Verasper > Verasper variegatus. Next base: position 12,694,365 of record CM048059.1, read on the forward strand.
GTAACGGGGGGGGGGTTTGGGTGAACTTGAGGTCAGTAGGTAAATTTGGATGGAGGGAGGAGCAGAGGGTACAAACATTAGGAGAGGAGAAGAAGAGGAGGATGAGGAGGAAGAAGAGGAGGAGGAGAGGCAGATAAGACTGATGGGAAGAGAAGAAGAAGAAGATGAAACAAAGAAAAGCTTTCCCCAAAAAAAAGAAAAAACGAGGCACCCAAGAGCCAGCACGTCCGCCTGGCACACACACACACACACACACACACACACACACACACACACACACACACACACACACACACACACACACACACACACACACACACACACACACACACACACACACACACACACACACACACACCTGACCCTCGTTTCACCCTAAACACACACGGAAAGAAAGTGCAGGTCTCTCTCTTCACCTCTCGCTGAACTTCTCTCTCCGTCTCGCTCCCCCTCTCTCACCTCGCCATGACCTCCCCCGTGCTATCGCTCCCGTCTCCACACACACACACACACACACACACACACACACACACACACACACACACACACACACACACACACACACACACACACACACACACACACACACACACACACTATTGCTTCCTCTAATTCTTCGACGAGCAGAAAAACAAAGTGATGTGTTTTTCTCACATTTCGTGTTTGTTTTCTCTCGTTTCTCCTCCGCTAATGGGCTTCTCTCTCTCTCTCTCTCCCTCCCTCCTTCCTCCTCCTCTCTCTCTTCTCCTTATTATCATTCAACCCATCACTCCTTTCCCACTCCCCCCTTTTTGACATTTCATCTCTTCTCCCACCTCGTACTGTTTCAACTTCACTTCTCTCTCTCCCTTTCCATCGTTCCACCTGTACCTACCCCCTTGCTCCCCTCATCTTATCATCCATCTCTCCATTTACAACTCTTCCTCCTCCTCTTTCCTTTTCTGTTTTACATCTGCTAATCTTTCGCTCTGTATCGATACTTGCAGCCACTCTTATCGTCTTCTTCCTCCCCCTCCCCCTCCCCCTCGGTGTTTAGCAGACTTGTTAATGGTTATTCCGGCTGTGTGCAGGATTTATTTGTTTAGGAACGCCGGGGAATCGCTGTGTTCCCGTTAGTAACGGCCAAGCGACAGGGTCACCCAGAATTCATCATGTTTACTTACACACACACACACACACACACACACACACACACACACACACACACACACACAGGTTGTGATTATGTAATGTTTCCGCAAAGACATTTGTGACCAAACACCCTGAACCAAAGATCGTTAATCGACTAAACAGACGGGAAAGAAAAAGACGATTAAACAAAATCTTCCTGATTAAAATAAGTCATACTGCTTCTCCTCCGGCATACCTTCACTCTCTCTTTCCCTCCATCATCCTCCCATCATCCACTCCTCTCCCAGCTGTCCATCTCTTCTCTAAATCTGACAGGGACCAGGTCAAAGGTCGCTAAAAGCAACGAGAGCGGATTAGACTTTTATCAAGAAACGCAGCCACGATGGCACCCGTCTGTCTCTCCAGGACATTCTTTCTAAATATCCCTCCGTCCATCCATCATTCATCTTCTTCACTGTCAACAACAACTCAGGTATTTTCATTTTTCAACCAATGGGAAGAAAGACAGCAAAGTGTTTCCTCTGACGCCTGTCCGTCATCAGGCGCCTCTCACTTCATCACTGACTCCTCATCTGAGTTCAAAGGTCACGACCACCACACACACACACAGCGCACTGACACCTGTCAATCATCTCTCTCTTGCTGTCGGTCTGGAGTGTGTTTAAGGAGAAAGAAGTGGAGGAAAGTAAGGACGGAGCATTTTGACATCCGTCACCTTTGTCCTTCACTTCACTTAAAACTGAGCAAGAGGTTTTTTATCTTTATCTGTCATCCATGAATTTCTCCCTCTGACCACATCTTTGTTTCTCTTTGATTAAATCTCTCAGGGTTAAAAGGTCGTTTAAAGAGGAACAGAGCTTTCTCACGGCCACGAAGAAAGACGAGTTTAGTTTTCTAGGACTTAGAGGAAGTTAAATGCACGAATAAATATTGTAGATGAATTTCCCAGCAAAGAAACAAACATAAACTGAAGACTTGAATTCAGATTTCTCTGCCATAAAAAAAGAGCATTTTTATAAAATATTCAAGAGTTTATTAAATGCTTTAAATTCATTATCAGGCTTTAAATTTGGGAATTATATCATACAAGTTTATTTGCCAACATGTCTTATTTGCTGTTGTTTCTCACAACCAGACATAAACCATGAAATGTTGAATTAAATAAAACAGAAAAGAAGTAAGTCCTCTCGTCTGAGCAGCTTTTAGTCTGTCACAAGCCGACTGACAACCTGCGGCAAAAAAGGATTTTACACTTAACCCCAAATCCGCTCCTGACCCCTGAAAGCCAGAGGTCAGAGGTCACATTCAGAGGTTATCAGTCACCGCTGCCCGGCTACTGTCACACTCAGCTCCACTCTCACTTCCTCACACACTTTCGTCTCACACTTTCTTCTCAGGGTTCCTCAACATTAGTTTTTTAAATCATGTGTGAATCCACACAAAACTCTGAGCTGCATCTCTTCATCTCGAAACCACGACTGGAACGAAAGCAGCTTGGATGTTTATCGCTTTGCAACAGGGAACTAATTTCTCCAGAAGTCAAATGAAAACCAAAAGCTTGCATCTGCCTGCAGCCGCTGCCAGGAACCACAACACGGCTCAGCCTCCACTGTGACCGGGCTTCAACGTGCACCGGGCTTCAACGTGCACCGGGCTTCAACGTGAACCGAGCTTCAACGTGCACCGGGCTTCAACGTGCACCGGGCTTCAACGTGCACCGGGCTTCAACGTGAACCGGGCTTCAACGTGCACCGGGCTTCAACGTGAACCGAGCTTCAACGTGCACCGGGCTTCAACGTGCTTCAACGTGAACCGAGCTTCAACGTGCACCGGGCTTCAACGTGCACCGGGCTTCAATGTGAACCGGGCTTCAACGTGCACCGGGCTTCAACGTGAACCGAGCTTCAACGTGCACCGGGCTTCAACGTGCACCGGGCTTCACTAATCAGCAGCAGGGTAGAAGTCAAATCCAAGTATTTTATCGCTCTCTACAGAGAAGTTATCCGTTTGTGTTGGGTTAGAGGTCGGTCACGGTGCAGCACCACTGGAGTTTGCTCAAAGGCACGTTAGCAGGCTGGACGGTTGCCATGCAGCAGCTTTCTCCAGGATATTTCATCTATGCTAATCAAAAACATAAATTAGACTGAGTTACAAATCAAAAGCTGCTGAGGTTTGTGAGAAGTCTTGAGTTTGGCGTTTTGTCCGCCGCCATCCAACACTTCATTTGCACTTTATCGTCATAATACAAAAGAGTTTGAAATCTACATCCACCACAAGTTAACTGGGTTAAATGAAATAATAAACGCTGTGTTTATATTTTGGTTCAGGTTAAGTTTTCTAAATTTAAAGTTTTCTTCCGCCTGTGCACAAAGACGTGCGCACACGAGGGATCGTAGGCATTTCATTGAAATAGAAAAACGAGCAGCGGCATCACACCGATACTCGGCATCACAGATTCCTGCTTTCGTGATGCGTCTGCCGACTGACTCTTCATGTCACAGGCGTGTTCCTCTGAACTCTCAGCTCCCTTCCTGACATGACTAACTTCTCCTTCTCCTGCTTTGTCTCCAACTTTTCCCCTCTCGATTGTCTCCCTCCTCATCCTTCTCCCACTTACTCCATCTCTAATTCCCCATCCTCCCTCTCTCTCCCTCTCTTCGTCAGGGGTGACAGAGAAGTTGTACGAACCCCCCCACCACCACTCCTCCCTAAAAAAAAAGTGAGAGTGCTGAAATGGAATAAGTGCGGAAAAAAAGACGAGAAAGAAACAAAAACAAGAGAAGAGTGCTGGTGGTTCAACCAGGGGTCTCCGCTGTCAATTAGACACTGCACAGACGAAGAGAGGGCGAGCGAGAGACACAGAAGGACAGAGACAGAGTGAAAGAGAGAGAGAGAGAGAATGAGGGGATGTAAATGAGAGAGAAAAGTCAAAAAGAATGATCGGGGAAATATTACAGGACCACAGGAGAAAGGCAAAGGAGCGAGCGACAGAGGTCAGGCGGAGGGTAACTGGATGTTACGGAGGAGGAGGAAGGAGTGAGTGAGGAGCGGGGAGACGATAAACGAGTGCGGGCTGAAGTCGGAGGGGCCTGCCGGGAGCCGCTCTGTGCACTGATAAAGCAAATAAAGACGGAATACTCCAAAACAAACAGCGCTGGAGAAACGAGGGGTTTTTCAGCTTCGCTCCGAGCTCCATTTAGATTCAAGCACTTTTTAAAAAGGTCAACTCGGCCTCGGCCACTTTTCTAACGTCAATTCGCCTCCAGACACTTTTTTTTAGAGGTTAATTCTGGGCCGGGGTTCATTGTGGGTTCGTCCACTTGTCACTTCGCACAAGATTCAAACACCGGTCGAGTTTGAATCAAATACTTTCTAACTATCATTATTAACAGTTTTTAAAACTTTGATTCAATATGTAAATATGCTCGATGTTGTTGATGTTCATTCAAATGTTTTAAGAAAAAAGAAATTTAGCTCATAACATGGATATTGTGGATGTGGGCTCTAAAGTCTGGAAGTCAAGGACGGCAGGATCAATCTAAGAGGATTATTAGGAAGGAAATAAAACCTACGATACTACTCATGCTATGAAATCTCTTTTGGGTAAAACAGCACACAACTCTCCGACACACGAAGGTTCACGAAACACGAAACCTTCCGACCGAGTCCGAGTTTGGAACAATTCAGATGAATCTACGGCCTCAGCTGCAGGAAGGTGTTTGATTTCACAGATGCAGAAAAACAAGCCGTCTCACCAACAAACCCAAAACAGGAAAGAGTCGAGAGCTGAGAGAAGTTTTCAAGGGTCAAAGCTTTTTAGGTTCAACTATGTAAGAGTCTTTCTCTCTCTCTCTCTCACACACACACACACACACACACACACACACACACACACACACACACAGGAAGGGGTGTTGATGCAGGTCATATCGGGGAGACAGACGGAGAGGTCAAGACTGATAACGCAGAACAATGACCTGACCCGGTCACCGCATGGTCACTGTGTGTGTGTGTGTGAGAGAGAGAGAGAGAGAGGGAGAGAGAGAGAGAGAGAGAGCATTAAGTGCGAGTGAGTTTTGACCACCTTGACCCCCCCCACCGATTCCTGACCGCTACTTGACCATTGGTCGGAAGTAGCGCACCGCGGCTCCCCGCCCCGTCCAATCAGCTCGCTGAATGACCCTTTTGCCGTGACCACAGGCTGACCTGTTGTCACGCCGATAAGGCCCGGCCACAGACAGGACAGGAAGTTGAGGCAGGGGCCGACACACACACACACACACACACACACACACACACACACACACACACACACACACACACACACACACACACACACTGAACTCTCCCACACAAATAATAGCTTGAACTCCACAGATATGGAAGTTTTTTTTGCTGCTTTATCTTCAGCGCAGCAAAATCACAAACCGCTTCATTACACTCCAGCCTGCTCTACGTGTGTGTGTGTGTGTGTGTGTCAGCTGTAATATATAAGAGGATAAAATGCATGTGAAGCAGCAGGTGTGTGTGTGTGTGTGTGTGTGTGTGTGTGTGTGTGTGTGTGTGTGTGTGTGTGTGTGTGTGTGTGTGTGTGTGTGTGTGTGTGTGTGTGTGTGATCAGATAAAGCTGTTTTGAGGGTCGCACAGTGAGTTCTCACCCCTCCCTGGCACCAACACTTATCCCACTGACCTCGCTCTGCACCCCTTGTGACTCGCGTGTGCTTTTTGTGCGTCCTTTCTGAGCGTCTGACGCAGACGTCTGCCGCCGTGACTCATAATCGCACGTTAAGAGCAAAGGAGAGGAAGACGAGGGTCAGACGGGAGTTAGGGAGCGACATGAGGAAGAGGAGACAAATAGAGATTCATAGAAATTAAACTAAGATAAGAGGAAAACAAACAAAACAATAAGACATAAAGGGTTTTATGACCTTATAGGACATTAACATTCATTGTTATATTTATTGTTTAATTAATATTATCATAATTAAGACCGACCTAAACATATTTCAGACAAAGTACCCAAAATTAGAGATTTAAATTCAGATTTTAAATTCTAGTCCCATAATTTAAATCAGATCTGAACTCCTGTCGTCATAGTTACATGACATCATGACACCCCCCTGGTTTCTACATGTGTGTTTCAACTGTCGCTGTTTGTGTCGATGTGTGTTTGGTTCTGTTTGTGTGTCTCTCTCTCTCTCTCTCTCTTCCAATAGATCGGCGGGCGTGCATTTAAATGTCCGTCTGCTGCTCATCCTCCCCTCGTCCCTCTTTCTTCTGCGCTCGTCTCGCTCTTTCACCCCTCTCCACTCCTCTGTTCGTCCCCCCTTCTGTGACCGGTCAAACGGATGAAGGGAAGTGTCAGCCTCCCGAAGAGCGAGCGAGGTAGAGAGACAGAGGGGAAGAGGACGGAGAGAAAGAGAGAGAGGGACCACCCCGGGCGTTCGTTTCACCCGCCGTATCACTTTCACCTGACTGCACACTTTCACTCCCGATCCCTCGCTTTTTGCTCCGCTCCGTCAACACTTTCACGCATTCACGTCTTGTTTTCTGTCTCGGCGAGTTCACAATCTGGCCAGCGCCGTCTCTCCCTCGCTCTTTTCCGCCTCCCTCTCCTCCTGTCATCTTCCTTTTGGATTCATTCATCCGCTCTCATCCTCCACCCTTTCACAAAAGCCCTCTCCCTCGTTTACGCCTTTCTGTTCACATTTTGCACTTTCGCCATCTCTCTCTCTCTCTCGCTCCTCACTTCCACGTGTTTGTCCTCCTTCTCCTCTTTCCCCCCCATACGCCTGGTGAGGAGTTGAAAGGTCAAAGGTCGACCTGTTCGCTGATTTCGTCGAGCATGTGCGCTGGCCGCTGTTCAGCCCCGACACACACAAACACACAGCTCATCCCTGTCTTTACAGTCCCTTGCCTGAACCCGACCCGTCTCTCACACACACACACACACACACACCAGCTGTCCCAGTGCGACCACGGTCCAGAGGAATGTGACAGTAGCAGATTCCTCTGTCTCCTTCCGTTTCTCTGACCTCGTCTATCTCTTCCTGTCCTCGCTCTCACCTCCGTCTACCCTTCTCCTAACCCCTTCACTTTCTCTTCCCCTGAATCACATCCCCCCCCGGCGAACTCCGAACAAACCACGAGAAACAACAGTGATGGCGACAGACTTGGCTCCTGCTTGGGTTTGGAAAACCTCAGTTTTACAGACGTATTGGAATCAACGTGAAAACTTTTACTCCACATAATAAATGAGGCATTTCTGAGGTTATGTTTACGTCCCTGTTTGTTGGTTTGTCAGCTGGATTCCCATGGAACTTGGTGGAAGGATGTGATGAAGGCGAGGATCCAGATCACATCCACATAAATATCTCTTTCAAATCTCTTGAAATTTGGTTCCTGTTGTTCACGTTTTCTTGAGGCTGAAATTTAAAATCTCCCATGTGGAATTACAGCTGACAAATCTGATCTAACTCTGTGTTTGTGAAAGTACTTGAGAAAATGGATTTTAAAGCATTTTAGTTCAGTCTCTCTCTCCCCCCCCCACCCCCCCACAGACAGGTGAGGATTTCAGATCAACTTGGCTAAAGACAAACTCCTGGATCCAACTCTGGGAAATAAATCATTCTGACCAACTGCTGCTTCAACAAGAAGTAAATCCTCATGTTACTGACCTGATCGTATCAACAGAGACATTAGTTCAGCTGCTAAATAAAGAGACACACGCACATAAACACCGATGATTTTTGAGACAATATGGTTTTTGAGGGATGGTTTCCAGGAAGAGCGACTCGCTCATTTCAGTGGGAGTCGGGGAGACGGAGAGGAAGCGTGGAGCGTTAAGTAGCATGTGCACTCGAGGCGGGAACAATGAAGTGACAAACAAACAGAATCAAGTGAAGGCTTCCTGCCGCGCTGACGGGCGACCTCGCTCCGTGCACGTCGTTTTCCGACCAGAATCAATTAGAGCCGACGGCTTCTTGCGAACGAGGAAACGAGTCGAGATAAACGTGCAGCTTCAGGATTATGAAACTCCACTTATCAAAATCAGCTCCTGGTTTTGAAGTGTTACAGGATTCACAATTTGAAGAACCAATTAGAAACGTTTGTTCTGAACAATCAGCTCTCTCCCTCAGCAAAGAAACTGCAAATACACAGGAGGACAGAATAATCACTAAGAACCTTGAACTTTCCACCTTCTCTCCTGACCCCCCCCCCCCCCCCCCCCCCCCACTGTCTCGTTGGTCTGGGTTACAGGGAGGTGAGGTGGAGGTTTCCTCTCCCACCGGGCCTCATCTCATCCCTGACACACACACAGGCTGCTCATTGGATAATCGCTACTGGTTGGTCTACACTGGTCAATCTGACACACACACACACACACACACACACACACACACACACACACACACACACACACACACACACACACACACACACACACACACACACACACACACACACACACACACACACACACACACACACACACACACACACACAGAGTTGTCATGCAGTGATATGTTGCTCTTGGAGAGCGAGAGGGAAGCCTCATGAGGTAATGGTTGGGACACACGAGCGTCAGGCAGAGGGCAGAAAGTCTGCTGCGTGTGTGCGTGTGTGTGTGTGTGTGTGGTGTGTCAAATCCAGTTAGTGTCTGAAGTGACCGACTGGGAAATGGAGAATCAGGAAAAATCCAAAATGGAGAAAAATGCTGAATTAACTTGGAGAATGAGGAAATAAATAAGAGGAAAATATGCATTGAAACAAACTAGAACGTGGCTCAGTCGAGATCAGACCTCCACCAACTGTCATCAAGTTCAGAGCTTCTGACTTTTCAGTTTAGTCTGAATCAAAATCAGATTAAATATCCATCGGTTAAAAAGAGGTGTTCTGGGTCTGGATCAAACTGAACCATGGTTCTGTTGGTTTGCAGGAGTGAAAACACTTTGTTGCACAGTTTGGACTTTTGGACCAATCACAGGAAGTAGAGACAGAATTAAACAACAGAAGAAGAAGCAGCTGCAGTCTTCACCTCCGACGATATAATGTTTGAACCACGAGGACGTTCATTTGAACTAGTGTGGACTACTGAAGCACTTCATTCATTTGATCCATTCCAACAGAAAGACCACTACCCCCCCAACTGACGACACGCCCACGTCTACAAACCAATCAGAGTCAAGTACAGGTAGACTCCGCCCACGTAGGTGATGACGACAGGACGTACGTTTGTCAGACACATTCTTTAGTCCCTAAATTACAACGTGAAACCAAAAGTAACCAGATCAATGAAGCTATAGAACAAAACTCATGAAGCTCAGTTGAAGCCTCTCGCTGAAGGGCCCCTGTGGCCCCCGGGTCTCAGAGAACACCTTACTGATGGTCACGGAGGGAATGTGTCACATGGGGCGCTGCAGGCCAGGTCACCACGTTTTGGATCATCACTGTTTATTTGGTAATTAGGGGCAAAAATGTGGAGAAAGGAAAAGAATCAAAAGCAAAATAAAAAGAGGGGAGGAGGGGAGAAGATGGCATCTCAAAAAGGAAAAGAGATACATGAATGGATGGAATTTGACTGACTGTGGTCGACCAGAGGAATGAAGCCGGGACCAATCAATGACAGTGAACACACACACGACCGGGCCCAAGGTGGAAGAATGCATGCCTGGCGTATGAGCGGCTGGAGAAGGAGGGGATGAGTGGAACTCTGGTGTTGCAAGCGTTTTTCTGGGGGGATGCCACACCGCAGCGCGCCCACTCAGACACACACACAGACACACAGACACAGACACACAGACACACACACACACACACACACACACGGAGAACAGGGCCAGCCAAAGGTTTGAAGTAACCACAGACTTCTGAATGTTCTAAATATAGGAGGATTGATAGGATCTGTGGATAATGGGGGCAAAAAACGCATGCACACGCACACACACACACACACACACGCGCAGGAGAACGTTGCTGACAGCTCAGATAAGCTCGTTACAGCGAATCAGCCTCGTTCTCGACAGTTTTCAAACGGTCGGTGAGAAGATTCTGGCTCGTGTGCAGCGTTTAAGACATGTCCAGGGTAACAAGAGGTTAAATGAACCCGGAGTCGATGGGCATGATATTCAGCTGCTCCGTGCACATCTACAGGTCAACATCTAAACCAGAGAGACATTCTCTCTTATTCCAGATTCATCAATGTGAGAATTTGCTACTTTTTCTGTTTTATATCTTTGTAAATTAAATATTTCTGAATATTTTCTGTTATTTTGCCCTCAGGGAAACTATCTTATTGACTAAACTCCACTAAATTGTACATAAAAGATATAGAATAAGAGTTAAATCAACATTAACAGAAGAGATTGAATCTGCACTCAGGCTGAGTCTGAGACAAATCCATGAAAGGGTTTGTAAACCGGCTGCTGTGGTTTTTTAATTCATGATGTGTAAGCAAAAAGCATCTGATGATTAAATCTACCAAGTATTCAGACAGGAAGCAGCTTGGTTATAGATCACTACACCGAACATTAAGACTTGAATCATCTGAATATCATAAATGTAAATATGAGAAAACTAATGTTGCACCACAGTTCTCTGCTGCAGGAGAAACTCCAGGATATTCAGGGCCGAGCTTCAAAGTCATGAAAACTGTCAGCTACCGACATTAAGACCGATTCTTACTCTGGATTCTTTATTTAAATCTTTTTTGCAAAACATTTAAATGTATAATAATGTGTTTAGGTAAATTTGCTGTGTGGCTGCTGAAGAGAGAATTTAGATAAATAGATGTAACCCTAACCCTGACAATTTGTTACCAAATGTAATGTTAAGTAAATGTCAAATTATTTATATTTTTGTTATTACTTCCTCTTAATTTATCAATAAATATGACAGACACGAGAACAGCAGATAGAAGATAAATGGATTAAATAGTTGAAAAATTATGATTAATAGTTTAAGAATACTGGGGTTTTTCTAAAATAAACAAAACTAATATTTATTTGTATTTGTATTGTTCATCATTTTATTTTACAATTTATAACTCATGATTCTGGATTTTAAAACTTTTTATACTTCTCACACTTTTACGTTGGCTTATATAATGATATTCATACTTATCGCAGTTTTACAATATTCCTGTATTTTTTGGTGAATATATATAAATGATAATAAGAATGACAACGTTAAGAAAAAAAAAGTTTATATATAAAACGAAGTATGATGCACAATCATGTTGCATATTACATGTTTTTAAAAAAAAGGACAAAAAAGATATAACTCTAATTATATTATTGATCGAACAGGGTGTCGAATAAAATGTGATTTTGTTGTTCGACAATGAGCCTGAAAACAACGTAAATATGTTTCTATTTATAAATAAATTCTAATATATATATATCACATTTTGCAAATATTTTTTACATGCTGGTTTTCAAAGTGCTCGGTGACAAACCACGTTTAATCTCCTGTGTATCTTAGTGTGTGTGGTAGAGTGTGTGTGTGTGTGTGTGTGTGTGTGTGTGTGTGTCCTGGGGGAACTCCCGTCTCGGCCCTGTCCCAGGACCCCGGAACCTTCCAGAACACCGGGACCCGACCACACAACAAACGGCCCCGTCAGCGTGATTTATCGGCCATTCACCACCAGGTCACACACACACCCAAATATATATACACACAAAGACACACACACACACACTCCAAAGCATCAATGCACGCGTATGAGGACATATGAAAGCGCACATGTCAACGCACAAACATGAAAAATTAAGCCAAATTGTGTGGATCCGTCAAACGCACACACACAAAGATGCTCGTGCAGATGTGTACACACAGAACGGAGGAATGCACTTCTTTTGATTTGATAAGAAAGGTTCAGAAAAACAATGGATGAGAGACAGAAAGAGACAGAAATAAAAGAGCAGCAGAGCTGAATAACTCCAAAAGATTCTGATCAGCAAAAGAAAAGCGAAAGGGGAGGGGGAGGAGGAGGAGGAGAGGACGGAGGGACGGAGAGGATGGAGACGGAGGAAGAGGAGGATGAAGCGAGCAGTGGGAGCAAAGGAGGGAAAGGGGAAAGAGCAGAGGAGGAAGAGGGAAGGGGGGGTGTAGAAGTAAACATCGATGCCGGATGAATGCAATTTTTTTTCTTTTCTCCTTCTCCCCATCTTCCCCCCTTCCTTCTCCTCCTCCGAGCGAGAGAACAAGAGGCACTGCATCATCCCGACAGGCGGAGAAAGAGAAGAGAGGGAGAGAGAAAGAGGGATTGTGACGGAGGGATAAAGGGCTATCCGTCTCTGTCTGTCACCTCATTCATCGTCCCCTGCTCCGTCCTGCCGGCCCATCCGTCATCCGCTGTCACACACACACACGCACACACTCTTTCCAACCACTTTCACACACTCTGCACCAACGACGAGACACACACACACACACACACATCAAAGACGAGCGGCCAGGCACACAAACTTCAGCTCGTTCTCCGCCCTGTTTCACACATTCACTGCGATGACACACAAACGGACGCGCACACAACTACGTTCAGCTACACACACTTTCACAGCGATGATGACAAACACACACACAAGCCAGGAAAGCCACACAAACTTTCTCTGAGGCTCTTCGCATTCACAAAGGTCACAAACACAGATACACTCATCTGGGATGACAGACACACACTAAAAGAACACACTCGCCACTGACGGTGGCAAACGCAAGTTCCCCTCGCACAGCACTTTCACGCACTCGCCTGCCAAGCGCCCTTTTTTCCCCCCGCAAAGTTGAAATACGACAACGACACACTCGGCGCCCTCTCGCACGCGCAGACACACATGCACACTCGCTCCGCCCAACATCCTGGATTCTCAGCACTGTCGCCCAGTTCTGTCCCTCCTCCGCCTGGTTCTGGTTTTTCCCAGGACCCGGAAAAACAAGACCGCCCGGACACTTCCTGTCCTTGTCTGTTTCTCAATCTCAGGTCTGGGGACCCGGGTCGGCCCCAGGTGACGTGTTCTAGAACTGGAGCAGGTTCTCACCAGAGACTTCAGACAGTGACCTTATAAAATACTAAATGATGAAACTGTAAAAGCCAATCACACGTCACTATACCTTGAGGGAGAGGGGGCGCCAACAGCAGTGGCGATATGTCCTGTACCCGACGTGCCGCTCTCATGTTGACATATTCATTTATTCCCCTCGGAACACGTGTTTAAATCAAGTCTAAATTCTCCCTTCATCTAAATGTCACACAGGTAAACTGTTCTCAGACGGGTACTGATGTCTGGAGACTGTCTGAAATGTTCAGGAGATGTGAACAAATGTCAGAGTCACGCTCTCTGGACACTTTTTGAACTTTTACTTTCAAATGTCCGGAAATTGCCAGAGTGAGTCCACGGGAGAAGACAGCAGAACTGACTCTGAGTGAGTGGACGTGTCGATGAGGTTTCTAACACTGGAAGAACACAAATATCTCGGGAGGAAGAAGAGGAGCCGTACACGTAGAAGACGAAGACGTCAACTTGGAAAGACGAGGAGATTTCGAAAGCTTTTGGTGATGAGGGCCGAAACGGAGATTGTCAAACAAGTTGCCAGAGACTCTACCATCTACACAGGCTCCGCCCCTCGTCCTCGTCAAACTCCAGAAAATGTCTGGACCCTATTTTCCAGAGTTCAGTCTGAGACTGTCATCGAGAGAATCCCTCACGTTATCATACCAGACCACAAAGTGTGCGTCAAAGTCTTTCTGACCGAAATCTCGATTAATCTCAGTGAGATTTGACTTAATGAACAATAAGGAGACAGATCTACAGATCATTTGATTGGTCTGATATTCTGCAGCAGTCTTTTGCTTCGTCTCTGCACGTGCTTCATTTTTAAACATCTCTTCAAATGTATTCTGCAAACAGCCTTTATTTTGTTAGTCATGGCCTCTGTGTTTCTCTGCTTTAACTAATTTTGTGTCCAGGTACATCAATTTAAACCTGCCTTAGAAATTAATTATTAATTTATTTTCAAAAGGTTACAAAAGGAAGATGAACTCGACGAGAAATAAAAGAAGTAACAAGTAAGAAAAGGACGAAATGTCAGAAGTTTAGCGTCGGAAGTTTAAAAGACATCAAACAGCAAGAGGAGATAAAAGAGGGATGGAAGAGAAGGATGGGGAATTAAAAACAATTATAAATGAGAAGGGGTTGAATAAAATCAGAAATAAAGGAGGAGGACGAGGACTGTGAGGGAGGATGGGAAGAAGGATGAAAAGGACGAGGGGAGGGAGCGAGCGACGAGGTCGAAAAAAAAGATAGCGGAGGCAAAAACAGAAAGAGAGAACGAAGGAGAGGAGGACCACGAGGGAGACAAAGACCTACTTGTCTCAAGTCACTGAAGGCCAGAAGCAACGTGTCACCCTGGAAGCCTGCGACCGGGCCGGCTCTGGCAAAACCTGTGGGAAAATACAAACCCGCCCCCCCAGTCCACCCCCGGAGAGAGGGAAGAGAGGAGGAGGAGTAGGAGGAGGAGAGGAGAGAAAAAAAGAGGAGAGGGTGAAAAACTGAATAATAAAAGACCTGGTTGGATTTGCTATGCATCGGGATAGATTGGCAGACAAATGACAGCCTGGTGAGGAGGAGGGAGGAAGACGAGGGAGGAAGACGAGGGAGGGAGGGAGGGAGGGAGGGAGGGAAGGGTGTTAGAGTCATGTCGCTGGGTCTTGTTGAAAAAGAGTGTGTGTCTGTGTGTTTGTGTGTGTGTGACTAAGAGAGGGAGAGGGTTTTGTAGCGTACGCTGTGTTGAAGTTGTGTGTGTGTGTGTGTGTGTGTGTGTGTGTGTGTGTGTGTGTGTGTGTGTGTGTGTGTGTGTGTGTGTGTGTTTGTGCGTTCACTCGTTGTTTGTGCAGGGCCCCGCCGCCGTGCTCGAGAACAGTCGAGAACTGTTGGATTTTGAACCCAGGGTGACGCCTGTGTGTGTGTTTGTGTTTGTGTGCGTTTGGATTGCTTGTGTGTCGGGGTCGTACGGAGTGTGAGCTGGGGTCCTGGCGTCAGTTGGCCCCCGTAAACAAGCCGACGGGTATTCTGAGCGAGGGAACGAAAGAAAAGAGGAGTGCTGCGGGGAGAGAGGGAGCATAGCCTGTCGCTAATCCCTTTCACCTCAGAGCGCGCACACACACACACACACACACACACACACACACACACACACCACAGCACTGATTACAC
Source organism: Verasper variegatus (assembly GCA_026259375.1). Taxonomy (NCBI): domain Eukaryota; kingdom Metazoa; phylum Chordata; class Actinopteri; order Pleuronectiformes; family Pleuronectidae; genus Verasper; species Verasper variegatus. The sequence goes on from CM048059.1 coordinate 12,709,706, forward strand.
GCCTGCCATCTTCAGTGACCCCCGTGACATACACACAGACACACACAAGCTACAGTATCTGTTGAAGAAACCTTTACTCCTCCATCCATTATTTTACCTTTAACTTCACTCTTCACCTCCTATTCCTCTGTTTCTTTCTTCCTCCGTTCATCTCATTTCTTTCCCTCCTCGTTTGAACAAAGTTTTTCCAGCCCTGACCCGTGCGCACGCCGCCGACCGACAGCCAGTCACAGCTCCACACCCCCCCCCCCGTGACTTGCAGGTAAACGTAGACAGAAGTAATTCTGGATCTGGACGAACGGGGAGATCCAGGATGTTTGTTTTCTTTAACACGGCGCTGACGGAGGTTTCCTCTCTTTGAGTTTCCCTTCACGTCGATTTGTCGGTGGGATTACGCAAAATCCACGGAACTGATTTCAAAACAAACTCTGTGGAGGAATGCCGCCGGGGCCTCGGAAGAACCCGTAACATTTTTCTGGTGTGGATTAAACGGCAGATCCAGATTATTTATTTTTTTCGGCCATTCTGCCTTTTTTGTCCCGGCTGATTTAAGAGTGTGAACAATTTGGTGCAGATCTGATAAAAATCTGAATATATTAGATCTCAGTGTTTTTATAGGGGAGTAGTTTTTTACTCTATTTTAATGTGTAGCTGAGATGAACTTTGATTTATTGAATTATATGATATACTATGTTTTATTATAAATAAATGATTAAGGGTTTGTCAGACTCGTTCTTTTCCTCTTTTATATTTCAACTAATTTTCTCAACCCAATTTCTTCCACTGATCTTTTTTTGGTTGCTCTTCATCTTCGCCTCATTAACTTTCCTTTCATCGCTTTATTTCTCTCTCCTCCATCTTTTTCCCCATGTTCCCTCCGTCTCCTCCCTCAGCTTCTCCTCCTCCTTTCCGTGTTCCCCGCTGATCGTGTTCATTTCATCTGCACCTCCCGCTCCTTTTTTTTCCTCCCTCTATTTAATCTCTAATCCCTCTTTCTTTTGCTCTCCCTCACTTCCTCCGTCCTTTCAGAGTCACCATTAATTTTCATTTAATCCCTCCTCTCATCCGTGTATTCTGCCCCGTATTCTCTTCTGGTGGATTTCTTTTAATTTCACACCTCTTTCATTTAATCCTTTTTCTGTCTGCCCTCTTCTCTCTCCTCCCTTTCATCCCATTCTTCTCTAACTCTTTTACCCTATTTTTATCATTTAACCCTTCCTTCCTTCCTTCCGCTGTTTACTCCTCCTTTCATACGTTCGTTTTTTATCCTTCTTTCTCACATCACTCGTTCACGAACCCATCGCTCTGACTATTCATCCTCTCCCTCTGTCAAATATTCCCCCTCTTTTCCTTTCATTTATCATCTCACCTCTCTTTATTTTAATCCATTTACAGTTTAACGGTAAAAAAAAAATCCTCCATCCTCCCATTTCTTCCCCTTTAATCCGTTCATCCACCTTTGCACTTTTCATTTTACCCCTTTCCATTAATCCCTTGTTCCTGTTCTTCTCTCCGCTTTCTGTCAGGTCCCTCCATCTTTCATTCATCCCTCTTCCCCCTTAAATTAAATCCCTCTCTCCCCCGCCACCACATCCTTTTGCTCCGTCTTGTGGTTTCTTTCTGCTTATTTCTCTCTCTCTCTCTCTCTTTTGAATTCTTCACATCCCTCAAATTGTTTGCCTCTTCTTTCTTCTACTGTATCTTCACCTCCTCCCATGTCTGTCTGTTCTTGCAGTGTTTTTTTACTCCCTCTTCTGGGCCCTCCGTCTGCCCCGAATAAGTAACTCCGTAACCTCCTAACCCCTCCGCAGCACTGCACGCATGTCACTGTGCATTATGTCACACACACACACACACACACACACACACACACACACACACACACACACACACACACACACACACACACACACACACACACACACACACACACACACACACACACACAAACACTGTGACCCGCACTGTGACTCTAAGAACCTTGATCACGAACAAAAAAAAAAAAACTGAGCCAACGACGCCTGGCACTCTTTCATTTCTCCTCCTCCTTTATCTCCGAGCGCTCTGCTTATATACGCCTCAACAGAAGAAAAAAAACAAGGCGATGGAGGGAGGAGAGGGGAGGAGAGGGAAAGAATGCATGGGGGGGGGAGAGCGGTGAGGATGCGATGGGAAGGAGGATGAGAAAACGATTGACAGATGAGAGGAGTGTCGGGGGGGGAAAGGGGAGGAGAAGAGGGGATCTAAAGGATGCTCTCCGCCGAACCATGCAACTGGTTGTTCCATAGCGCCCCCTGTGCCGTCAAATCTAAACTGCACCCACGCAACATTTCAAGCTTGTTCACTTGTACAGTTTTTTATTCAAAAGCATAAAAAAAAAAGTCATAATATATTTGTTTGTCATAAAAATGCTAAATATGTAGTTTAGTTGGGAATACGTGATTTTGTGTAGCTGTGGACGAGTGACCTTTAAATCTGCGTGTTTGATGTGGTGCACGTCTTATGTGGGATGAAGAGGAGAGAAGAAACGACGGCAGAGAGATGAAGGAAGACGGTAAAGAAGAGGGACGGAAATGGGAAGAGCAAAAAGAGGAAGGCCAGGAAAGCAATCGAACCAATATTCAAATTTATAATAAATAAAAATGTGTGAAAGTGAACGTCGACTCACTCTCGCACTCCTTGACGTCGGCGTTGAGCTGGTGCAGCGCTCCCATGGAGATCTGTCGGATCTCGGGGTCGAGCAGCAGCTGCATCAGCGAGGTGGAGATGTGTTTACAGGCCGACATGCACGCCGTCTGAGCCACCTTACCCTGAGAGACGGAGAGAGAGAGACGTTGGTTAGTGAGTGGCCACGTTGACGTCTCAGTCAAAGTTTGACATCGTGTCCAGTGTCCGTCTTGGTTTTTTGAAACCAGATGAAGCCATATTTGGAGGAGCAGGCGTTTTTTTCTCGTAGACTTCTATAGAACCAACCAGTGGAGTCGCCCTCTGCAGGTCATTTGAGAGAAAACAGGTTTCAGGCACTTGAACATTGGTTTCACTTTCCGTACATGGAGTCTACGTCCTCCTTTATAAACAGACTGTGGCTGAATCAGCTGTTTTTCATCAGACAGCAGCAAAACAGACCTTCATCTGAGCGACGGCATTTTAAAAGGACACTACAAAGATTTAAAAAATATATTTTAAGAATATTTTTTTGTCTTTTGTTGACCTGAGAACTTCTCTAAGACTGAAACACGGTGGTTTGGAGACAGTGTACAGGTGTTACTCTTTTAATCGATTAAAAAGTGCTGTACATCTTAATATGAGAGAGACACACACACACAAACTCACTCACACACACACACACACACACACACACACACACATTGAGTTCAGGTGTGGTCAGAATGATGAAGTACTATATTAAGAATAAAAGCAGCGGATGAGGAAGTACATGACAACGCATTAATACAGAACACACAACATGTGTTTGTGTGTGTTTGATTGAGTGTATACTGTGTGTGTGTGTGTGTGTGTGTGTGTGTCTGTGTGTGTGTCTGTGTGTGTGTGTGTGTGTGTGGCCTCAACGTCTACATTCCAACTGAATGAAGCTGAGCTGAAAAGAGGGAAACAACAGAAAATGAGGTGAAGGTAATCCAAAGCAGAGGAACAAGCTTTGTGCTCTGGTAATCATTAAATAACTTAATTATGATTGTAATATATAACTTAAAACTCCAAAAGTTTCAACAATATGTTGTGTTGTAAACAATCGCAACAACCGAAAGCTTTTAAAAAATGACCTCAAGAAGAAAAGGAAGTGTCAACACAATGACATTAAATTCATTAACTTTAAGACTATTCATTGCTCCACAGAAACTCTGGTTTCCTCAAAGAGATGAACAAACTTCATCTCAATCTTCTATAACAAACATCGACAGCAGCAGAAGTGAAGCTGGAGGCTGCGCTCGCCTCAGAGGGAGAAATCTAATTACACACACGGTGAACACGTGCGTCCACATATGTTCGAGAAACACACACCTACAGACCGGCCGGATTTCCTCCACTACGACGCTGGCCTCTGAACTCGGTACGCACACATTCACTCACTCACACACACTCACACACACTCACTCACACACACACACACACACGCTCCACACAACCCCAGGGGTGAATTATCAAAGGGTGAGATTGAGCGTGAAATGGGTTAATTCTATTTACATGTCCTGAACCAGCACTGACTGACACACACATGAACACACAGGTAGGTCTGTCTGACAGGAAGAGTTCAACACAGGAGGCAACTGGGAATGATTAGAGGAGAGGAGAGGAGAGGAGAGGAGGTGGAGGAGAGGAGAGGAGAGGAGAGGAGAGGAGAGGAGGAGAGGAGGTGGAGGTGGAGGAGAGGAGAGGAGAGGAGAGGAGAGGAGGTGGAGGAGAGGAGAGGAGGTGGAGGTGGAGGAGAGGAGAGGAGGTGGAGGAGAGGAGAGGTATGAGGCAATGAGTACGGAGGGGAAAAGTGATGGAGGGTGAGGAAAGGTAAAAGGTAAGGAGAAGTATAGAAGGAAAAGTGAGGATGAGTGAAGAGAGGACAAATTATGGAAGGTGAGGAGAGAAGGTAAGTAAGCGGAGGTGAGGAAAGGAAAAAAGGAAAGAGTGATAAAACCGAGTCATGCTTCTTCTCCATCCTCCCCCCCTCCCTCTACTCCTCCCTCCCTCCATCCCTCCTCCCAGCTAACGAGAGACGTTCATCAAAGAGCTCGTTAAAAGCTACTCGGCTGCTAACGGCTGAACAAATAGACGAGAGAGAGAGAGAGAGAGAGAGAGAGAGAGAGAGAGAGAGAGCAGGCGAGGCGGAGGGAAGGAGACTGGCGGGGTCAGGCGGAGGTACAGACGAGGGGAAGGGGGCTGGTGAATAATCAAGGTCGAGGAATGAACGAGGGAAGAGGAAGGAAAAGGAGAAGAGGGAGGAATGCAGACAGATGAGAAAGACAGTAAAATATTCAAATAAAAGCATCTGTCTCTCGTTCTCTTCATGTCGACGTTCGGGGGTTGAAATTCAGTTTAGACTTTAAAACCTCTAAATTATTAATGTCAATATTAAATCAAATGACGACGTGTAAAGTGAAATTTGTCTCAACCTCCTAAAAGATCAATGTATTTACATATATTTATCTTATATTTATATTTTTCATTGTTGTCAAAAAGTAGTAAGGTGGGTTTTTGCATAAACACACTGGACTCAGAGTAATATTTGATCCGTCTGAGCTACACTTCAAATAAAAAGAGGCTCAAAGGACGTTTGACAAATTAGTTAGAACAACCAGAACCTCGCATGTGAAGCTTTTCAGTGTAATAACAGATTGACGAGCACTTCCAAACAGAACCGCTCCTCCCTGCGGACTTCAGCAGGCCGAGTTGGGAGAAACGCAGCGGCGCGGCGGGTCTTCACGATGCCATAACGCACTGATTCACGACTCCTGGAGGGGATTCGACACGGCGTATAATATGCTCTCCGTCCATCCAGAAAGCTGTCAGTCAAACCGAGAGCCACTCGGGGCAGCCAAATGTCAAGAGGTGGGATCGCAGGCAAAAATAAATAATACGATACTGGCGTGCGACACCCCCGGAGTTCTTCCGACTTGAACCTGCGGCGTGGAGTTCTGAGGGGCTACAGGTGCTTGCTTGTGATTCACGACCTGGATTTATCTGCTCGTGTGTTTAGATTCACACAAAAAGCTCAGATTTGCCGTAAAGGGGAGAAGCTCCGGGATTTTCAGCCTCGTGGAACAAATGGAGATAGTTGCGTTATGGCAGGAATTAATTCATGTCACTCAGGAATAACACCACAAAAATGGAGTCTGGACTTTTGTGAATGTTTTCACTCTGAGTGTAACCTTGACACACACACACACACACACACACACAGAGAGAGCCAGTGCAAGCAGCTTCACCTCAAGGACTCAAAACCACATTTGATCTGACAGACACCAGAGTTGGAAATTTCTTTTTGTCTAATGGAACAAGTGGTAAATCCCTCATCTAACTGGCTTTTTTCCTCTCCTCCGCACACGACTGCATATTATTGTGAAAGACACATATTTTTGCTCATATTAAAGTTGACAAATCTTAATTTGAAATGTTTTCTTTTAGCTCCTGTCTCTTTAGGAAACATGTTCTAAATACCTAATAATAATAATATGACTATTCCTGTTTCTACAGCTACGAATTCTATAAAGAAAACGATATCAAACCTCAAGTACATTTTTCTGTCAGAGTCCGATACAGATATCGTGGGTATTATTGCACATTTTTTTTGAACATATACAGCTCCAGAAATAAAAAAATCAAGCAACCACTTCAAATTTCTCGACAGTTTAAAGAATGGAACTAAAATGTTCATTTCACTTTAACACATTTCTATCAACAGTAAAAACCAGAGAAACTTATAATCTCGTAATTTTTTCCACAGCTGTATACTGGCCAATAACGGTATTGGAAATAATTTTCTTTCTAATATCCATTTACTCAGGCCCTGGAGTATATCAGGTTTTTAAGTCGAGCAGAACGTCTGGGTCGATGTTAACCGGCCAAAAGTTTCTCGAACATTTGGCCGGTTAACAACTTGAAGGTGACTGCGTACGATTACAACACATGAACACAGACGCAGGCAAACGTGCATCACTTCCTTTTCATCCCACATGCTGGTTTGGTGTAGGGAGGTGATCGGGATCAAATTTAAAAACGGGTTAACAAGGTCAGTCAGGGATTTGGTAAACAACACTCCGTTACCACAGCAACCGCAGATACTCACCGGTAAGGTAGCGTGTTCTGTTGGCGTTCCCTGAGGTAAAAAAAAAACATAAACCGGGAGATTTAGCCCCTGGAAGAGCCACTGAAACTAAGGTGTTATTAATGGGAGACATGAATAGTTACAGGAAACCGAAGCACGAAAATAGAGCTCCTGAATCAAACCGCTGCGATGACACTAACAGCTTTTTCCACCTCTGTGTTTTATTGCACACGGGCCCTTGAGACGATGCTAATCTGACTATCTGGCGCTCGGCGGGAGCATCGCGGGGAACTCCCCGACGCGCAGAGGAGAAGCCGCCGCCAACCGCTTCTCGGAGCGCTGCAGGACGAACGATCAAGGAGCAAAACTGGAGCATTACAGGTCCAAGAATTTCCTCTCTGATTTCCATGCTATCACTTTCACTCCCAAGGCCTTTCCCCGTTCCATCTCTAAACCTGAGCTCAATGTGATTACGCGTCTTTAGCGACGTAGCGCTGAACTCTTGCAGAATTATTAGCTCTTGGATATGGCAATGTTTTAATCTCTGGGAACTGGGACGTCAGACGTGTGTGAGCTTCTTAGAGCTGTTAAAGAAATGTGAGCCCGCCGCTGTTCCCTCAGCACGTCTGCTCCCGTTAAATTCACCGCCGCTAAAAAACAAAAACACACACATACAGAATGTGGCAGATCACTGCAAGAATGTTGCTGTGTCACAGTGAGAATTCACTTCATTATAATCAGTGACAGGTCAGCGTGTGTGTTTGTGCTTATTCCGAGTTGCATAACCTCTTGGATTTTCTTTTCTTTTAAGAGTCATAAAAACAACACGGCCTCTAATCCTGGATTCTTGGTTTTTTTTTATACAATATTTATCTTCCAGTCTATTTCCTTCAAGTCCAGTTCTACGAAACCTTGACCGTGTTCAGACCAGGTGTTAACATCCGCCTCTGCAGCCTCTGAATTGAGACACAGCAAATCAAACAGATCTGAGAACCCCAGATAAACAAAATGTGTTTATTACACAACCTTCACCCCGGAGCAAAAATCAAATGTGATGACTGGTTCAGCAGCAACACCATGAAGTGTCCAAGTTTGTGTCAGAAAAGGTCATTTCGCAATGTGACAAGAATAATTATGATCCTGACTCAGCAGGATCACGATCATCTGATATGATGGAGCGACAGAGATACTGTAGATGTAGTAGAATTAATACGAGGACAGGCTGATACCTGTGTAGCAGCACCAGTATTAACATCGGCAGTCATTTTTTATTCCTGCTTCAATAGTATCAACTTCATTTCTGAGTAACTCCACTCTTTTATACGATCGCCTCCGTTTCAGAGGGTCATACCACCCAGCTTTTTAGATCCATAGCATCTGATCTACTTAGGAGGCCCCGCGCCATGTGTGAGTGTGTGTTTAAGTGCGTGTGTGAGTCGGGGTCATGTCCAGGGCTCATGGGGGTGTAGGAAAAGCTTCTTAGAAGTGCTGGAAAACACTTAGCTCAACCACCGTGTGTGTGTGTGTGTGGCCTTATGGCCTTGTGACCCGCTTTGACCAAATCTGTGTGCGCAATCATCTTAGAGCCAACCCGAGTGTGTGTGAGTGTGTGAGAGTGTGTGAGTGTGTGAGTGTGTGTGTGTAGGAAGATTTAAGAAAACTGTCCGTGTGCATTTTACAGGAACCGAATAAGAGCATATAGCTCGCACAGATTCTGGATCAACTACTGAGAATAAACTCAACTAAAAGACAAATTCAGCGTGAGGAAAACATCTGGATTAAAGACCCTGAATAAAGATGGAGGACGTGTCTCCACTTTCCTCAAATATCCAGAAATGTAACTAAAAGAATCTTGAATTCAAACGCTGCCATGTTGTGCATTCAGAGTCTGTTCAGTAGCGATCGGGGGATTTAGGTACGAAGGTCCCACCGATTCAAAAGCTCAGTCTCACTCATGAACACTTGGACATGAGCGTGAGAAGAAAGACAAAGATTATTTGACACGTCCCATCTACTAACATGGAAGAGGTGTAGTTTACGACCTATGCTGCCTCCAGCCATGATGAGGAGGAAAGTGCAGCTCTCCAACCATCACGTGTTCTCCTGTCACTTTCTCTTCCTTCACGGGCCTTTTGACGCGAAAGCGATGGGTCACATGATCAGTTTAATCCGCCCACAGGGGCTGGAGGGCGACACTTTTGGGCGATGGACGGTGTTTTAAGGATTATACAAAACAAATGTGAGAAGTCACAAGCAGCTTCTACGATTATTAATCCTGAATTTTTAGCACCGTCGCCTGAAACTAAAATCTTTATTTAATTTACCAGGGAACATTTAAGACGCTTACCGGATGAAATTATTTATTTTACACGTATTTCATTGGGCTCCACAGTGAACCGTGTGCTGGTCGTGGTGCAATATGAAATCCTGACGGAGCGTGTAATGTCATCACGACCAGGCTGCAGAGTCAAGAGTCTGAGCCGCTGTATAATCTCATGCTGCTGACCCGAGCAGCTCGACCCTTTAATGAGCTTAACGGGCCCCATGTTAACGATCTAACCCGTAACGAGCTGATACTCTAACGAACTAAAGCAGATTGTCCTGCCCTGTGATGTCTCATGCTAACATGCAGGGAGACGGCTTAATATGACACACACACAAGTACACACATGGACACACACAGACACACACGGGCACCAGGTGTGCACTCATGGCGTCATTCATTGTGGATCAGAGACTGTGTATAAAGATGGACGGCACGGCAGCTCCCCAAAGTGAAGCCCGAAGAGTCTTTATCGCCCCCTGGTGGCTGGATGCATTATAGGTTATAAACCCCGCCTCCTCGGTGTTAGCAGAGGGAACTAAAAAATCAGTAGTGTGTGCTTGTGTGTGTGTCTGTGTGTGTGTACTAACAGGCAGGTTGGTGAACACGCTGAACGTGCTGTTCAGAAAAGCGATCAGGTCGACCAGGTAGTCGCTGGCGGCCACAGTCCCGCCTCCCTGCACCGCGGCCAGCCAATCGTAATCAGCCAGCTGCAGGAACTGGTCGATCTTGGCGTTGAGGTTGGTGTATATCTCCGCCTCCGCCGCGTGACGGGCGTCCTGTGAGAGGACGAGATCAGAGAGAGAGAGAGAGAGAGAGAGAGGAGAGGGGGGGGGGGGGCATGTGAAATGTCAGATACATTTTATTTCTGTAATTTGACTGTTGATATAAAGGTAAAGACGGAGAGAGGAAACAAGGAAGGAAACAAGGGAGGAATCCAGGAAGGAAACAAGGAAGAGTGCGTTTACCTTGAAGGTGGACGTCCCGTACAGCTTGGTGGCGTTGGCCGTGTCGGGAGGAACGTTGGTGATGTTTGATATAAACTCCTCCAGGAATTGGCAGCACTGCTCCAGGTGGGTGGTGTTAATGATCACCTGCACCAACTGAACACACACAGACGCACAACCAAGAGAAAACACAAACACCACAACTTCGTCATATTGTCTTTTACATTTTTTGCATACGGAAAATAAACTCAAGAGAAAAACTTGAAAGTATATAAATACTTTGTTCTCTGAAATGGGACTAAGGATGATTACACACACACACACACACACACACACACACACACACACACACACACACACACACACACACACACACACACACACACACACACACACACACACACACACACACACACACTACCTCTGCCAGCCCGACATTCTTCTTCTTAATGGCGTATTGCAGACAGTGGCTGAGGGTTCTGGTCAGCAGCAGATTTGTCGACTTGCGGATCATATCGTCTACCTCGGTGGAACTGTGGACACACACACGTGCACACAGACACACACACACACACACAAACAAAGGGAATTAGTGACTTTGCAGAAGCGATTTTGTTCCGTTCCTCGCTGAGAGCTGCTGCGTCTGAAAGCCAGAACAAACAGTTTGAGTGAATATCTCAGTCTGCGAATGTCTCCGTTTGGAAAAAGTCTGTCAGAGGCTTTAAATTAGCACAATTACCACATCATTAAACTGTTTGACTAAAGAAGAAGTCTGTCACTGTCTTAAAGCTTCGGGTTAAATCTGCAGCTTCTAAATAATTAACTGAAACAACTTGGAAAAATACACATAATTGAATTTAAAGACATCTGGGCTGCGAGATAGAAATCCAAATTCCTCCAATCCCCCATCCTGATGTCGGCTGTGCATTTTATAGATTCATTCAGGGCCCATCACACTTTAAACAGTCATTAAATTAGCACATCTGTGCAGCCAACCAGGTGCAAGACAACCTGCAGTCGTCTGTAAAGTCTGAAACAAGCTGAACATTTCTTTCTAAAACAACCGTTTGATGGCGGCTGTTCAGACCCACTTATTAAATCACTGACCCACTATCGAGTTTGTTATGTTTGAAATGTGGGTTATGTTTGGTTTACAAAGAACAGACACATTTCTGCACAGTTTGGACACTTCAGTGAGGTTTTTGATGGCAGCGTGTGTTTCCCTGGCGAAGCATCACCTGCTTCAAGAGCTGAACTGCGGAGCTGAGGCCTGTGTGTGTGTGTGTGTGTGTGTGTGTGTGTGTGTGTTTGACATCGGCAGGAGGTCGAACACACACGCAGGAGAGCGACAAACAATGACACACACACACCATTAAAATCACAGTCAGGAGAAGGTCAGGACACGTTTCCAGAAGAAGAAAAAGAAGATGAATATGTTGTTAACCAGCAATTTGTGCGTGTGTCGTTCCCATATTTGGTCTATATATATTTTGTATGTATTTGTATCACACTCACACAAGGTCAGAGGAGGTCAAACATGCATGACGCAGAGGAATTCAGTGGAAACGTAAGTGATCCCTTTCTCCTACTGTGAGATAATGATGAGGAATCTGTGTGTGTGTGTGTTCGATTCCAGAGCCCTGTGGGTAACAAACACATTCCAACAAAATCAGTAAATAGTCAGTGCATGAAATTCAACCTAAGCGCATGCACACGTGTACGTGTACGTGTACACACACACACACACACACACACACACACACACACACACATCATGTTGCCTGAGGGAGAGCAAGAGCTGGAATTCCAAACTCAACTTTAGTTTCCAAAAATTCTGAGGAATCCTAAAAACGTTCCGACGATTCAGAGCAGGGGGGGAAATTCCTGAAGTGGCAGAAATGCAGAGTGGACAAAAATGGTAAGTGTGAGTGTGTGTGTGTGTGTGTGTGTGTGTGTGTGTAGAGTAGCAAAAAGTAAATGTACGCTAGTGAACTCTGCGCACACACACAGACACACAGATAAAGACACACCTGCAGGATCCAGATTGAATTTCATAGTATTTATGCCACCATCAGTCACAATAAACGCTCGGTGGTCGCCGCTGTCAGGAGGACGCCAGCAGCCGTCAGCGCCGGCATGTTGACAGCACCGTGAGGACCGGAGGGATACGTGCAGAGGTATTTGCTAAAAATACTCCGAGAGCAACAAAACAATGACAACAACGGGAAAAAAAGAAGGACAGAGTCAGCAGCGAAAACAGCGAGAGGTCGGAGCGCACGTAGCCAGGAAGCCACAGGTATGCACCACGAGAACGAAGTGTTAAGAAACACACAAACAACACGCACACAAACAATGCACTGGTGTTAGTGTGGTCATAATGATGTAAAAACTACAGAATGGGTTTCTACCAAAATTGGGGGAAGGATTGAACGTGGACCAAGAAAGAACTCGTTTAAATTTGGCGTCTTTTTTCAACCAGATTCCGTGAGAAATTGGAAAACATCTTTTTTCTGGGGATATAATGGGAAATAATTCAATCTGGACTCATCAATAAACATTGGTGTCACTGGAGCCTCATCATTAGAGCGGTTAAACTCATATTGACACACTAACAGAACCTAAACACATAATGCAAGTGATATGAAGAAGAAAGGTAGTAAAACACACACACACACACACACTCACTCAAGCGAGATCGGTTTCTGCCAAAATCAGAAATGTGAACAGAGGTGAAGGTCAGAGGTCAGAGGGGGATCAATGACCACGATCCTGCTCCAGCGTCCCGCCTGCATCCGGACCTCGTGCGTCTGTGTGCGTGTTTGAAATCGGGCAGGAAGGCGAGCCGCTGCGGTAACCGGATCGCAGCGCAGAAATCAAGCCAGGTCAAATAGTGGAGTCATTACTCTGATTGAGACGAGCGATTAGTGATGTCTGGTCAGCGAGAGACCAGAGGGGAAGCTGTTCCTTCAAAAAACATCTGTCGGGAGTCTGGTGTTGAGTTGTTGAAGAAATCCAGTGAATCGGACCAAAGCAAACACATCCTCGAAAAACAGATAAAACCTGATTGTACGGAGGTTTGTTTTCATATTAACTTATTTCATCTGTGAAGCTGTTTAAAAAAACCTAAGACCTCAAATTCAGATGATTGAATCTCAGACTTTTAAAGACCCAGACAGATCCATCCAGGTTTAACTAAACTGGATTGACAGCCAGTGGTTCACCAGTACAATCAGCACTTTATATCCCATAATACAAAAAAAACCACCAGACTGACTCTTTTCATTCCTTCTTTCTCTTTTCTGTTAAACTGATTCCCGTCCTTTGATTAGACGATTTTTTTTCCCAATCACTCCTCCTCCTCCTGCCTCTGTCTCTTTTTCTTCCGCTGGTCATGGATCAGTGATACCTCCAGGGTTCCCAGCCCCCACAGAGAATCCACCCACACCCCCACACACACACACCCACACACACACACACACGCAACTACAAAAGTTCATCTCCACGTGCTGAACACACAATAATAATTAGAAACACTATCAAACAAGCAGACAAGTTTGACCCCAACAATACACATCACACAGAGCGATCCACAGTGTGTGTGTGTGTGTGTGTGTGTGTGTGTGTGTGTGTGTGTGTGTGTGTGTGTGTGTGTGTGTGTGTGTTTAAAATGTGTGTATAAGTGTGTGTCTTTGTAAAAACGTGTCAATTTGTCTGGCTGGACTTTTGCATCTCGAGTTTTAGGACGATCACATGTGCAGTTGACGTTTCCGTGTGTCTGGCGGAGTCCCGGCCTCGTGGAAGACGTCTGGACAGCGGAAGTTGTTTCCTGATTGCTCGTCTCCTCAGTAGGAAAGGAGCTGCATTGTTTTAGTTAATTCTTCCATCAACCGTAACACTTAAACGCACACAGGCGTGCGCGAAAGAGCACACAAGCCACAAATAGCCAATCAAGTCCAGCTTCTGTTCCATGTCCTATAGAGGTTAAGCTGTAGCCCTCTGGGTTTCTGTGTGTGTCCTCATGTGGGCCAACACTAATGAGACGAAGATCCCCGGTCCAAACGGAAAGAACCAATTGAGCAGAGAAAGTGTGTGTGTGTGTGTGTGTGTGTGTGTGTGTGTGTGTGTGTGTGTGTGTGTGTGTGTGTGTGTGTGTGTCTGTGTGACTGGTGCAAAGTGGTGGAGGAGGAAAGGGGCAGAAGCAGATTCTGCGTGCAGGTACCTGAGGTGTAGATCCTCGGAGTACTTCAAACAGGCATAGATGAACTCTTTGATTTGACAGTAGACTTTTGGCACAAACTCGGAGAAGGGGAGCTTCTTGGGGAAGGGAAGCTGCAGGAAATCGAGCAAAACAAAAGGATTAAGTGAGATTTTATTCAAATTATACTTCAAATTTTGAGCACAATCGACTTCCCGTCGTCAAATCGCACAAAACAACACATGACATTTATTTCCTCTTCTTCACTTTGATGTGTTCTCATGCTGCCATTATGTATTTTATTATCTCCGCCAAGGACGTCACTCGCCCCTGAAGCCTGGACATGTTTCTGAAATGTTCAGGAGGGGCTGTCAGTGAGATCACAAATGTCTGAGTTAGTTGCTCGGCACATTTTCTGGAACTTTTCCTGCCACAACCGAGTAAAATGTCCGAGTGAGTCCATGTGAGAAATCAGCAGGAAAATTCCCAGCGAGCGAGAGGGTGTGTTGATGTTTCTAACTCGTGACTACAAGTATGTCAGGATGAAAAAGAGGAGCCATAGACGGAGAAGACGCAGACGAAGACACAGGTCTGGCAAGAGACCCGTTTTAAGTCTATACATCGTGTCCTGCATTAACCAGGATCCACCCTGCACCTGACTGTTCCAGACATTTTCCTGTTTTTGTGAACGAGTCTGACCCGGACTATCTCCTGCTGTGTTCTTCACATGCAAAAGACAAACTCCAGAAAATGACCAGTGGAGATCCAATAAATACATTCAAAATTCATGGTTTCATGAGGGGACTGGCGGAAGTACAGTGTTCGACTTGGTTCCATTCTACCTTTTCCAGTTCAGTGTCTTGCAGGGGAAACAGGGAAGTGTAGTGTCTGAACTCTTCCTCTGTCGACACTGGGATTGGACTGAAGTTATCTTGATCCAGCACCTGCCTGGAGAGGAGAAAAACCACAGGGAAAGAATTACAAGAAACCAAACAGAACGATACACACACACACAAGTCCATGCAAACACACAGAGTATAAACACACACTCAGTGCTTGTGGTTTTCTTGCCACCTTCCCTCTTTCACCACCCCCCACTTCTTGTTGGCGCTCCAGAGTTCGGACGTTCCAACGTTCCATGGAGAGGCCGTGAACCGGAGAGCGCTCTCTCTCCAACAATACAACACAACATTCCTGTGGCTTCCCCAGTGTGTGTGTGTGTATGAGTGTGTGTGTGGGGTAAGGAGAGAGGGAGAGAGTGTTTGTTTGTCCGCTCTTGCTACTGCAAGTCCCACTGGTGTCATTGGACCAAAGCGATGGTGAAACAATGGCATGTAAGCACACACACACGCATACACACAGCACAGACACACAGACAGACACACACACACAGTGTCTTGTAAGGGTACCCATTCTGAAGGGCAGAAAATGTTCCGGACGTTTGCTTTTAAACACTTCCTCTCTCTGGGCCGCTTGTAAAACTTCAAAACCAGGACAGGGATATTTCCCACAAACCCACACTGGTGTGTGGGTGTGTGTGTGTGTGTGTGTGTGTGTGTGTGTGTGTGTGTGTGTGTTTGCAACGGTGCGCCCTCATGACCTTAAGACGAGAAAGGGGAAGGTCAGGGCAGGCGTGCACTCAGACAAATCCTCAGCTACTGAAAAACAGAGGCTTCACCCTGACGTTCCCCTCATCTCTCTCTCTCGATCGCACAGCGAGGCTCCGTCGTCTCTTAGCGATCTGTACCTGAAGGCGACGTTCCACCGCTTGAGCAGGATTTCGCCGTACTGCTCCCGTATCTCCAGCAGCATGTCGAACAGCTGTGACACCGGGAAACCGTAACCCTGCAGCAGAGAGAAGCAGAGTCAGTGTCCAGCTGAATTCACGAAGGCCAACCTGAGGTCTGAGCAGAAAGAAGTATGTACTCTCCTAAAGCTAATTAAAGGATTGAATACAATAATAAAACACATCGGACTTGGTGTGGAAGGTTTTTACTGGATGATGGATTCAAAAAAGTGCAGAGACCTTTATTCTGCTTTTTCATCAGTTGTCTCCCTTGATAAAAAATTGTTTGGTTGGTGAAGCATGAACTATGGACTTACGAAGGAGAAAGGGAATGTTGAACAAGTTTGAGAACCATTAAATCATATCGACTGCTGGATATCTGGATAGAAAATCAACCATCACTACTTTAAATTACTTTTTTGAGTTTGAAATGAAAACAAATCCCCCAAAACGGAACAAAATCCTGGTTTAAAGGGATTAAAACACGTCTGTCGAAGAGAGGAAAAGTGAATTCAGTCATTCTGTTACACCTCATCACTTCTTTTGGGCATCGTACCAACCCTTCATCGGCTCCTCCTCTTCATCTCTATCACTCGTCTCCATCCTGGTTTTCACCCACATCCCCTCTTTTCTCCCCTTCACCCCTCATCCCTCACACTCAATCCATCCAGGTTAGTTCATACGAGCAGCGGAGAAGGAATTTATGGAGAGCCGAGCTCGAATTAAGAAAAAAGTCTGAGATTGGCATCTGTTCATTTTCATAACACTGGATAAGAGGTCTCCTGGGTTACAGAGCTGACTCAGCATGTGTCGAGATACCTAAACATTAAATATAAAACGAATAAAGCTCAAGTGAATCATTTCATACGTGATGTTGACCAGGGCTGCAAGGAGGGCAACACCTTCCTTCCTCTTACAGTGCAACCAGAACAATGCATCTCTCACACACACACATACACACACATATACCTGCAGTGTATCAGCGAAGAGGACAATGAGGTTCTTCAGGTCCAGCACCAGGTCGGGGTCGTCACAGTACGACTGAGCAAACAGAGGAGAGGGTCAGTTGTGTTTTGTCACTTACAAAAATACATTTGGTATTTATCAAAGCTGTTTTCAGACATGCACTGAACTCCTGACATCTTCCTGAAATTTTCCAGATGGGCTTTACGTGCTCTGCATATTTTTTGGGAACGTTTCCTGCCAGCCCCCTTAATGAAAGCCCATGTGAGAATACAGCGAGGTTCCTAACATGTGACGGACGTGAAGCTGGAAGAAAACAACTATCTGAGGGTGAAGAAGAGAAGAAGACGAAGACGTCATCGGCCGAAAAAACATAACTATACGTCATGTCCGGCCTCCTGCTGCTCTACAGGCTCCGCCCCTCGCCTGAATGTTCCCCACATGTTCCTGTTGTTGTGAACGAGTTGGACCCGGACAATCTTCCGTACAGAGTCCAGAGTTCATGTCTGAAAGCGGCTTAAGCAAAGGATTTGTCTTACTGAGTGTGTCCTGAGGGCAGCGACTATTTTGGACAGCGCCAGCTCCCACAGCTCCTCGACGTACGCTCTGTTGACCAAACCGTGCGTGGTGTGAAGAACGTGATCCTCCACAACAAAGAACCTGGACAGAGGAGATGATACATGAAGTATCCAGTTCCACTGTAAGATGAGGGAAATGCATTTCGGCTTCATTTTTAGTTAGATGAGAAATAGGAGACCACCCTCATAAAGGCTCATATCCGACAATAAATCGTTCTAGTAAAAATACATGAATAAGAAAATGTTAATCGTTAAGCGCTGCCGAGTTTGTCTTGAAGAATATTAGTTGCTGAAAGACAATTTTTATTTTACAAATGAAATGATTGTTGGACGGATGAGAATAGAGCAGAAGAATGGATGAAGAGAGGACTGAATGGCAGCCGATCACCATTTCATGAGGCACGGGATGGCACGTCAGATGGGAATAGCAGACATGTGTGTGTGTGAGTGTGTGTGTGAGTGTGTGTGTGAGTGTGTGTGAATGTGAGTGTGTGTTATTGTCCAGCCTTAGCCATGTTTATAGAAGCGTCTGCTCCCGCCAGACGGACACAAGAAATAACAGCAATAAGCCAACCACCATCACACGCACTCTATCAATCGTCACCAGTGTGTGTGTGTGTGTGTGTGTGTGTGTGTGTGTGTGTGTGTGTGTGTGTGTGTGTGTGTGTGTGTGTGTGTGTGTGTGTGTGGATGCAATGGAGGGAACTGGATGGAGTGATGGATGAGAGGAAAAGTAAAAGGATGAAGGGGGGGGTGAGTGTGTGCAGAGAGGGATGAATAAAACAACAGTCTGAGCGAAGGAAAGATGAAAAGATGTTAAACGGTCAGAAGTCACTCAAATTAAATGAAATGAGGTGTCACTAAACGCTGAATGTTTGGTTTCACTCAGAGCTTCTCCTCCTCCTCCTCCTCGCCATCCCTCACCCGCTCTTCTGCCAAGTTACACAAGATGGTTCACAATGGACAGACGGATAAATCATCAATCAAGGAGGGACGACACGTCTCCACTTCCTACGATTGTACACAATTGAAGCTAAAATATCCAGGGACGGCCATCTTGTGCTTTTGACGCTATTTATAGTCTGTGCAGCAGTCGAACTACAAGGTTTTAGAGAAAATATGTGTCCCCATGTCCAATCAGAGTTTCCCATGAATAAGACTGTGGCGACCATCATGTTCTAATTTGTCCCGTCACAAAATCGTTCTCATATCGATTGTGCTATCGTCCATAAAGTTTTTACTCTCCACGCAGACAAACATGCCTCTAAAGTTTCAGCTGCAGTTGTGCACGTATCCACAATTCTATCTCACACTTTAGTCTGTGTTCCTCTCACTTGGAATCTGTTATATGTGTGAGTGAATTTAAGCTTTTAAATTCAGCAGAAAGAGAATTTGAATCGATATAAAAGTAGAAGACGTGAAGTATCGATGGAGGAAAGGAGAGAAAGACGACGTCTGACTTACCCGACAATCTGGTTGAAGTACCGCCTGTATCCCTCCAAGGTTTCATGCTAGAAATGTAAAAAGAGAGAAAGAACAGAGGATGGGAAAAACATGGGGAGGACAAACACTAGAAAACATATTTACTACAAAAATCCTAAACAATCAAAAACAAACACTTATTTAAAGTTAAATATTTGCAAATCTTTGAACATTTATCGTATAAAATCTTCAATTCTTCTGTTTTCCTCATGATTACAGACGTTACACATAGATTAAGGAGTGTGAGAGAGGTGTGTGTGTGTTGTGTGCAGGGAGGAGGGAACAGTGAGTGTAGTTAGGAGTGTGTCGATATAACAGTGCAGACACAAACACACACACAGTGACGGTGCAGGGTCATACCATGTTAGAGTGCGGCTGCAGTACGAGGCGAGCCTGTTTCCTCCTCTGCTTTCTGTAGTAGTTCTCAAACACATCACGCAAACCCTAAAACACAAAGTGCACGTGAGGAAAGGTGGCCAGAATGTAAATACAGATTTTAATGGAAAAACATTTTCTTTATGGACAGTAAGGATCTTTCATAAGAAAACTAAACTCCAGTGAAATAAAACTAAAATAAATAAAGATGGACAAAATGACAGCTCCTTATTTTCATGTAAAACACGTTCAGCTGTCAGGATTTTTATTTGACACTCGTATCAATAAGCTGGAAACCTGACAACATGTTCCAGACTGTGACGCTCCACATCCTGGTGGTGGACGACCAGCGCAGCCAAACGCTCACGGTTGTTTGAGGCTGTTTCTGACTTTCGAGGCCGATTAACTTAATGAGGTATGAAACCAAAGGTTACCACCAGTGCATGATGGGAAAGTCAAGATAAGGTCATACGGAAGAAACTGAGTGTGTTTGTGCGTCTTTGAAGACCAAAACTGGTTCCTGTTCAGTTTTAGTTGGCGTCACAGGTCAGACATGGAAACTGAAGCCAACACAAAACCACACACACACACAAAATCTACTTTCTAAACTTGACCACCTTCGTATCGTTTCCTTCCATTACACAGGAGCTCTGTGTGTGTGTGAGAGAGAGACTCATGGCCTATCTAAGACCCAGACCAGGACCCACAGTACTTAGTGAGCTCAGAGATAAGAGCCCACGACTGGACTGATAACATGACGTTCCCCCTTTACCTCCCCACCAGACCACCACTGCACAGACACACACACACACACTGCTGCTGACCTCCGGACCACCACCTGCTATCACTGCTTTAGGTGGTAATAAGATAGAAGAACAATAATAAAAACATTAACAAACAATCCAGTGTGTTATTAACTTTGACCTTTCCAAAGAAAAAAGGAGAAAACAGAAAAACCAACACCCTTCAGTCACTTGTACTCTTACAACTTATCTAGTTGTAGAGTTTTAGGTGATAAACCTGCATTAATTAAAAGAATCGAAACTGAATAATCACTGAAACAATCTCTGAATTGTTTTGATTAATCCATAATGAATTTTAAAACCTTTATTTTCATTATAGAGGTTCGTTCTAGGGTCAACATCCTTATTCCTGCAGTGCTTCTTACAAACTACGCCTCTTTGCAAACTCTGCATTTGCCACAAATACAATCAAACAAAGAATAATTATTTATAAAAAATTATTACAAACATACAAAGACCAGTATGTCAAAAAATAAGCATCCAGAGGGATGTTTTTGTATCAGAGTTCAACTCCACTCTTTAATATCTTTTATCGTACCCTTGGCCGAACAATGTGCATTGAAAACACATCAATAAGTTGTAGACAACACAATAAAGTAGATGGTTAAAATGTGAGCTCTGCAGTGTTTTTAGAGCAGCGTGGAGTTTGTTGTTGTGAGGCGACAAAACCCGTGTTCTTTAATTCCCAGTTTGACCCTCAGCTGAACAATGTGTATTCAACAAACGAGCTGCATCAAACGGCCATGAACTCTTCATTACACAGAGCTCACTCTCCCAGAGAGCCTCTCACAGAGGTGAAACTCAGGACTGTGTGTGTGTTGTGCGAGAGAGAGATCTCGGCAACGCCACATGAACGGTGGAGGAGCGGGGACGTGAAGGAAGAGAGAGAAACACAGACGAAGCCGAGAAGAGGCAGAAACAGAAAAACATGCAGCCCAAAAATAAAAGAAACGAAGGGATGGAAATAAAGAAACGAATGACCGCACTGTGGTTGTCTGCCTCCGCCAACCAGTGCAGTCTGTGTATATGATTCTACATACTGTTTTTCCAGATTCATATAAAGTTCGCTGTGACCTTTGACCACTGAAACATATTCACTTTATCTTTGAGCTCAAGTGACGACTGATCAAAAGTGGAAGCCACCGTGACTTTGACCTTTGACGACTGAATCACACAATTTATCAGTGAGTCCAAGTGAATTGAGCCAGATTCCCTACGGGCAGTTCTAATATGTCATAATCACAGTAACATGAGGTCACTGTGATCTTGACCTTTGACCCCCAGGCCCCCAAAATCTAACCAGTTCATCATTGAGTCCAACTGAAAGTTTAATTCGAAGACATTCCCTCAAGCTGATCTTAAGATGAATCATGTTCAAGGAAAACATAAACATTCGTTGTGAGGTCACTGTGACCTTGACGTTTGACCTTTGGCTACCAAATTCTATTTAGCTCGTCCTTGAGTCCGAGTGAATATTTGAACCAAATTTTAGGAAATTCCATCACAGCATTGTTGAGATATTCACGAGAATGGGACGGACGGGCAACCCCCAAAGACATAATGCCTCCATGTCCCTCTTAATATGAGGTCTGTGGTCGGACCAGTGCGATGAACCAGCTGCTGTTTCCCTCCTCGGCTCAGCGTGCCGGGCCTCGAGCCCATGTTTACACTCATAACATCTACGTCCACACATCAGCGTGCCGTCCGTGTGCCAGCAACACAAAGGGGTATTGTTCGGGCCCCGAAAGCCGCTCGACTACGGCTGGAAAACCGTGGACTTTAAACATGGAAAAAGAGAAGGATCCACAGAGGCAGAGATGGAGGAGGAGGAGGAGAAAACGAGGAGGCCTTGATTGCAAATGCGATTCCACATCCAGGTTCACGAGAAAAATAAATGCAGCCGGTACGTGCGCGCGTGTGCCAATGTGAGTGCGAGTCATTCTCGACATTTAACAATCCCACTGTGTCGGACTGGGATTTTCCAGTCGTACCCTCGGATCAGTGCAGACGACGGCGCTGGACTTTTCTTTCGAATGGTAAATCACGTTCTCTGCCCAATGAGCTGTCAATCACACAGCTTTAATGGATAAAACAGTTCTGTGTGCGTGTGTGTGTGTGTGTGTAGGCATACATGTTAGTGTGTATATGGGTGTATGAGCACGTATGTTTGGTTGTGTGTGTGTCTGTGCATGTTTGTGTAAGTGTGTGTGTCTGACCTCAGAGTTCAGACCTTTCAACACCTTACTGAGACAGAACACACTCCTTTCCCTTCTCCTCCGTCTCTCATCCTTTCTTCTTACTCCCTCCCTTTCATTCTCACACTCTCTCTGCCGCTCCGTGTTGTTTTCATCCTCCTCTTCCTGTTTTTGCCCCTTTAACCTCCCTGTGACCTCCCCCACCCTCACCCCTCTACTCCTTATCGCGCTCTCTCCCCCTCCCCTGAACGCCGACGTTACACTTTTGTCCTCAAGTAATCTCTCTCACATTTTTGTGATCGATTGCACTGAGCAACGATAGTAAAACGTCTCTTATAGCCAGTCGACTTAAACTGCAATTTTCTCATCTTCTCATAATCATCTGACAGTGTAACAGTGTTTTGGCTCCAGAACACAATCTCAGTTTGTTTGGTCGTTTGCGAGTCCGCTCACTGACTCACCCTCTTTCCTCTTGCATAATTATTTTCCCTGACATTTAGTAAAAAGAAATTTTTAACTTGACATGATTTCAGAAAGTCCCGCAGGTTAAACTGAAATAACCTTAGACTGGATTTTTCGAGGAGGCTAAACGTGTGCGGAACCACGTGAAGCACATACAGAGTTTCTCAGACTCACGTCAAAATCGCTGCGTGCAATCTGGAGACGAACGCGAGGAATCTTCTAAAGATTGAGTTTTTTCGTCGACGTGAAAATCTGTGAAACGTTAAATATCAAACATCTCTCAGAACTTCAGAACCATCTGATAAGAAGCCAAGAAAACGTTCTTCAGCACTTGATCTGAAACCAAAGGCCTGAAACCAAAGGCCTGAAACTCGGCGCTTTTCTTCTGTCTCTCGTCTTAACTTTATTTCTCGACCTTTGTGGTTGTTCCCCAACATGAAATGTTCCCTGTTGTCGCCCATCAAAACCTTTTCTGACCCGTCTCTTCTCTTCCCTCATTGTTTTTCCTCCATCATTAACGCCTTGCTCTCTTTTCCCCTCCTCCCTCCCTTCGCTCTCTCCATCATATCACCCCCTTTTACCCTTTCTGTAACCCTCCCTCCCTCTATCACTCTAATGCCGTTCACTTTCTCCTTCCTGTCAAAGTTCATGCACTTCCTGTCCCAACCCCCTCAGACACACACACACACTGAACAGACACAGTCGACCCTTTGGCCGCATTGGCCCGGTCACAACCTGGACATGCCTGCAGGCACACACACACACACACCATATGTGCAACTAACCCAGTCATGGCCCAGTCAACACTTACACCCATGTCGCTTTCGCTCCATCTGAGATGAGACACGCACACGTTCCCCTCATTCTCTCCTGGTTGGAGTGAAGCCAGTCTCGGGCCGGAGGCCTCTTCTTACAGCATCAGGTACCTCTACTCGTTTTATTTACCGTGGCTGGTTACTATGGCGACATACTGTTGCGTGTGCGTGGTGGGAGCGGAGGTATTAGACGTGATCACAGTTTAATACGGATGAAAGTTAAAGGAGGTTGAGGAGGAGAAAGAAAGAGAAGAAGTGATTTACTCACCAGCACAGTGTAGATATGCAGACAGCTGTAAACTGGAGAGAAATCCACCAAGTCCTGAGCTCCTGGGACCTGAAGACACAATTTACACAGTTACAAACACTCAAGAGGGAGAGAGAGAGAAAGAAAGGAGAAGAGAGCTTGTCCCAAAAATCCCTGGGACAAATTCTACAGATAAAGACCTTGCAACTGAAAGGTTCACTGGTATGATGTCATGATGATGTTCCACAGATTGTTTTCTCTGTGTGTTGTTGTGAAACTCTTGCGGAGACAATAGACGAGACCCGGGTCTCTAGAGGAGCTGTTTACATGGTTCATCGTAATATCAGGCATGAAATTCAAAATGGAATTATAGAGGAAGATGATGATGATCGGTAACGATGTTGCGAGGTCAAACAGTGGGTGAGGTGAAAGAACCAGATAAAAACATCCCAACATTTTCACACCGTCGATTTTAAACACACGACAAATGTTACGAATGCAAAACTAAACTGAGCTGTAATCGACATCTATCCATCCCTGAATCCATTCCTTTCTCCTTACCCGCTTCCTCTAACTTCCACGGAACAACAACAGTGGCAATTTAACACACACACACACACACACACACACAAAGACAAAGCAACAACAACCATGTGCCCTCTTGCCCTCTGGAAAGTTTCCTTTCTGTAAAAATCATCGGAGGCACAACACAATGCCAGCTTTGATGTGTGACCTCACACAGACACGGTCCTGAAAAACAATAAGCGCAAACAAAGGGTCGTATCACTGACAGACAGGGGTGGAGGGAGAGCAGGGGTGGAGGGAGGAAGAGAGAGAGGTGGAGGTACGCAGGGTCTGGACTTTAGAAGAGAGGCGGGGAAGGGATGAGAGTGCAACAGGAAGTCGAAGAGAACAAGATGAGGAAGAAACCAACAACAAATGGACGTATAGAGGACGAAAAAGATTGTAAAAGAAACACAAACAGGAGGGAAACAGGAAGTCTGAAGAAGAGGAGGAGGAGGAGAAGACGTAAAAAATAAATGGATGTAAAGAAAAGGGACAGAAAACCAAAAGATGGAAAGCACAGGGAGGGAGAAGAGGAAGAAGAGGAGGTGTAGGTCAGGTAAGAAAAGAGGAGAACAAAGGGAGCAGAGAAAAATAGGATGCAGTGGCACAGGGGAGACAACTGTAAATGAAGGGAAGGGGAAGAG
Source organism: Verasper variegatus (assembly GCA_026259375.1). Lineage (NCBI taxonomy): Eukaryota > Metazoa > Chordata > Actinopteri > Pleuronectiformes > Pleuronectidae > Verasper > Verasper variegatus. The sequence continues at coordinate 12,734,863 of CM048059.1, forward strand.
TGGGAGAGACGTGGCAGAGGCAGGATGGCGTGAGGAGACGGGACGCCGATGGTTGGCAACGCCGCGGCCACGGGCGCCAACGCGGTCGTAACCCTGCCGACCGCGGGGTCAGGCCTTTGTTCGAGCCAAGGTCTTCCCGTGAAGAAGGTTGAGTTGAGTTTACAGGACGTAAATAAGCCAAAGGGACGACAGGGACCTGAAAACAGAATGGTGGCACGGGACGAGGCAGGGCGGTGTGACAAGTTCAGCTCTATTCTCTTCCACTTCATTGTGCTGCGCTTTTCCTTGAGCGCGAAACAACAAAGAGCAACTTTGATGCCGCGAGGGACGACTGGAGGAGTTCAATGTCATGTGACGACAGACGAGTTCATCTTCCGGACAGACTGTGACTGACGGAGATAAATCCATCTCCTGTTCTTCACACCGCGCTCAAGGTCATTTCATTGACAATGCTGCGCGAGACAACTTCAAACAAAGGACGTGTTGATTCCTCAAGTTCCAGCAACATTCTGTCAAACTGTAAAGACAGTGGAGCTCACTCCTCCGCTAACAATCACACGGCCGTCTAGTTCTGACACGAGAAATATGAATTATGAATTAGAGTTCAGGAAACACAGTCCTTTTCTTTTTACTCTGTTTGTGACTTTCCTACTGGTTGTTGTTCGTTACTTGCTCCACCAATAAAGTTTTATTATTATTCTTCCAATTTGTTTTAAGAAAATATTGAAAAACGCTCCATGTTGTTGGGTGACAAAAAGTTCCTGGATCCGTCTCTTAATCCACATCAAACTTGAGGAAGTTCTCTTCCGAGACCAAGGCCCCGATCACTCCAACGAGTTTGGTGGAAATCGGTTTAGAGGTTTTTGCGTAATCAAGCTTACAAACAAACCAATAGAAAGTCGCTCAGTGGAGCACATCCCTCCACAGTCCCCCTCTGAAACCACATTTAGACACTCTCAAATTACACATGCTCAGAAACAGTTCTTTTAGTCAGATAAAGTTTTTATGAATGTTCTGTTTCATGTGTCTTGTGTGTCTGTTTGTGTTTTCCTCACTTCATCCTCCTCCCCTTCCTCCTCCACATCCAGAATACCCGAGTCCTGTTCTGACGCCGGACTGCCGCCTGGTCCGCCGCTGTCGGTCCCCGCTCCTGTCAACGCCGCCGCCTCCTTCCTTCCACGTCGGCCAATCAGGGCCCTCGGCTGTGTGGAGATGGAGCTGTCCAGCGAGCGCTGGAGCTGGGCCTGAAGCACAAAACAGAAAGATACATCAGAAATTCATCCAGGTCAAATTCAAACCTTAGATTTCCCAGAACAGCTTTGAGGAGATTTTTATTTAATCGATAACACTTTTACAAAGCAGCAGCGCCCTCTGCAGCCTCACGTGGTAAATAATTATGTTGGGCTTTGAGTCCGAGCGATGAAGTGGTTTTCGAGTAGAGAAAAAACACAACTGAACGGTGGATATTACCCATGATCCTCTGCTTCCTGACCCAGAAGAGCTGCTGCTGTAACAAATCCACCAAACTCTGTTCAGAACTCTTCATATTTTAACAGTTTCCTGCTGAATATTGGAGATAAACTCTGTTTTTTTTACTAACTTCTGAGTCTTTTTAACTGATCTCAGTTCAGCTTCACTCTTCACCTGTAGCTGGTTGTGACAGTTGAAGCTGTGACTCTGAGTCAGTTCTTCTCTCAGGAGATGGAACCCACTCAGCAGAGTCACAGAGAACAGACGCTCAGGGAGAGAAGGAGGAAACTTTCTCCTGCTTCACAGCCACTGAACCATCAAACTCAGTTTAATGAAGCTGCTGCTTTGAGGTAAAGGTTGCCTCGTGTTGCTTTAATCCATTTGTGTGATTTTTCGGGAGTTTCGGGAAAAGCTTAAAATCGGCTTCTGTTGTGAGGAGGTTGAGCCCTTTGACTGAGACCTGCCACACCTCGTCCCATGATGGTGGAAATGAGCTAATAAAAGTGATTTACCACAGCGGCTAAGAATAAAGCAGAGGGGACAGGAAGGGTAGAACAGGAAGGATGAAGAGTCAATGAAACCAAAAAACAACGGACAGAAAATAAGTGGTAAAGACTTGAAAGCAGAGAAAGGGACGACTTCACTGTTTGATCTATAGTTCTGCTTGGTAGAAACTTCATTTTAGTCGCATTAGAAGCAATAAGGCAAAGTTAAACGCTGATTATCAAATCCAATAGGAGACTTATTTTAAAGTAGGTTTCATCTTTGTTCTTTGGGTGATGCAGCAACGATCCTACGAGGCACGTTTCCCAAAATAAACAGACATACATGAGGTGGAGCAAAGACAGAAGGAAATGGAAAAGATTCACAGAACAATGGAATGTGCAATATGTCCTGTCTGGGTCGATATTTTTTTTGGGGTGGGGGGGTGTCAAGGGACATGATGCTTTTTTTTCCTGCCACTGCATTGGATGAAGAATACTAAAAATAATCACACAGCAGGAAGTCTTGGTTAGAAAGTAATGGAAGCTTGTATCCAAAACAAGATGAAAACAAAGTCTGGAGACGACCAGGCACACGTCTGAATCTCCATTTGTACGAATGCGTCGTTTTTCTCTTGTTGCACACGACACAGTTCATGTTTGCCTCCGTAACGTGACAACATTTTTACTTTTGTAATGTTTTGCAAAAAGCTGCAAATATCAGAGAATGGAAATGGCCGTTTCTTGGGGATCTATATCCATCAATCTAAAGATTCCCACGCTGGGTGTTCTGTGGGAAAACCTTGTTGTGTCGGACTGCATCTTTCCATCCACTCCCAAAAAAGGGCTGAGAACGCCACGGTTTCCTTTGCTCGCCGGCGCCAGCACGTTCCCTACCTCTGCCGAAAAATACGTCAGAGGCTCGGAGTGGCTCGATTTCAGCGGTTAATGACAACGATAATGAGAAAAGCTGGTGTTCTGGAGAGGGTGGATATGCACAAATACGGAAGGGGACAATATCAGTGATGTTGGGAGAATACAATGCCATCTTTGATCTGATGCCCACACATGCACTCGCGCACACATGAGTCATATCGGACAATGCAAAATTAGTGGAAAGGCCCATTCCTCTGCAAACGAGATGAGGGGGGAAGCCAGCGGGGACAGAATTGAACCAACACGGGCCCTCGCTAACAAACAATCTCCCAAAATATTCTCACCACATCACGAGTGTTTTCACCGCTTCTCTTCAAAAGTACCTGGAAGAGGCTAGAACGGCCGACTCCTTCCAGAAGTCTCTGTCTGTGGAATGAACATCCCGAGAATCGTTCATCTTATCGGCTTCGCAACTTGGCATGTGTGTCGTTTTGAATAAACGGGCGAACGCCACCTTGTAGTTAGTGGACGCACAACAGCGTCATTGCAGATAAACCAGGTGGGATACACACAAAGTTTTCTAACATCGCTCTGCTCCAAAGACTGTTTTGTAAAAAAAGCTCTTCACACAACGTCCAGCACAAAAATAACAAAAGGTGACGGTACATTGCAGAAGTGTTGGAGAAGGACTCACTAATGACACGGAGGTAGCTCCAGAGCATCAGCACATGACGAGAACACACACGTTTACAACGCACACTGCACTAGTTGTTAAAATGATGGCCACAGACCTTCCAAAACGAGAAGAGCGCCGCTTTTCCCTGCATGGCATTCCTTTCCGATCTTTCAAAGGCTTGTTTTTTCTTTCTTTCCACGTATAAATGGACGGGGGCATTACGCTGCCGATACGGACGTCAGCACCTACGTCAAATAATTCCACTTTAGCATTCATCAACAGGTGTGCATGTGTCTCGGGGGCATCTACGGGCGTACTCTATACACACTCACCCCACCATTCACTCTCACTCGTCGCACAATATCACCTTCTGTTGGGAACAGGAGCCTTTTTAACTGCCGTCTTTTGTCGGGGTCGAATTCCATGCGGCACTTGGACCTCAAGTGCGGGAACGTGCGTCATATCCTGCGCAAATGACCCGTGAGAAAAGAGGGAGCGGAGGATGAAGGAAGAAGAAGAAAGTGATGATGATGAAATGGGAGGGAGAAGATGGAAGGAGAGTGAGAACAAACTGCTGGAGGATAAGAGCCAGAATCTATTATGAAATTAGAACAAAAGGTACTTTTGAAACGTATTAGTTGTTTGTATCTGCAATGCTCGAATCAAAATGTTGGTGAAAGGCTCATATCGGCTTATTTTAAGTATTTGAAATGGAATTGTTTTGGTTCTGGATCCAAGGTTCAAGTATAAGATTTGCACCTCTACTGAAAAACAATCTGCCTTTCACTTAAAGTACATCTTACTGCACTTTACTGCTGTATTGTGTCGTATGACTCGGATCAGGATCGGGGGGGAACCAGACTGGACATCCCTTCTGTGGATCACTTTTTGGCAGCCAGACCACAAGCCAGAAATAATGGTGCGCATTGCCAGTGAGCTGTGGAGCATTATTCTGCAGACACACACACACACACACACACACACACACACACACACACACACACACACACACACACACACACACACACACACACACACACACACACACACACACACACACACACACAGTGACTGACACAACGACCTATAACCGTCTATTTTGGTTTTCACCGTGATGGTTCCACACGGACGCAGCGTGCGCCCTGTGCCACCCTCGCAGCACGCGCACGCATGTGTGTGTTCAGTAACTAGATACAGGTAATCAATCTTCTTCCACTTCACAGGCCCAGCAATCTGTTTCCCATTAGTGTGTGTGTGTGTGTGTGTCTGAGTGTGTGTAGTAACTACTGAATACACATCAGAAGCTCTGAGCTCGTCCTTTGCGGAGCATTAATAGAAGAAACTGGAGGGGAAAAAAGAGGTGGAAAGATGAGGAGATGGAAAGAGGGAGAGGAGACGGACGTCTTGAGAGAGGGGGGGGAAATGTGATGTGACAGAGCGAGAGAACGAGGGAAATGACAAATGACAGAGGAGAGTCCCGAAACAATGACAGAGACATTTGGACCAAGTCTGGTTCAAGATTCCTCCACTATTTCCTTATTTTTATTTTTTTAATCCTTCTGTTTCTTCAGCCACTGATCCATGTTTTCATCGGTTCTTCTTCTGCTCTCTCTCTCTCGTCCCCTTCTTTTCAACAGCGGTTGCTTTGGGTACGATTTGGATGAAATACGATCCAGGACAGCCAGTTGGAGTAATAAAATCAGTTTGAAGGAGTACAAGGGCTCAGTAGACGCCAGAACTCTGCACAGAGGATCTTTTTTTTTTATTTTACAAAAGAGCATTGACAAATTGTTTCGTCCTGAGACTGTCCTCCTCCTCCGAAGAAGAAGAAGGACAACCATCAAGTGGCCCGAGAAGAAATAGGCCCTGAAGAGGCTGTTTTGACAACCAGAGCTACGAACAACCCACAGCGAGCTTGCAGTGTCTCTGGATCCCAAGGGGGGGAGGTCCTAGGTCACGCACACCTGGGACTCAAGTCGTGGGGGCGTGTGTCCAAGAAGCACCATAACGTTTGAGGTTATTGTCATGATGCTGACACAATGTGAGACCTTGTATTTCCTGTTGGATACGAATCAAAAACAGTTGAACCCTCAGGAGACTGAAATCAGGCCAGATCATGTGATGTCATCTTTTCTTAGTTTGGGTTTGTTCCCCGTTTTGTCTTGATCCTCATCTTTGTCTCCATTTTCCTCATGGTATCCTTACTCCATTACTTCCACTGTCTTCCCCCTCTTCCTCACACACTAAATCTCCTCTTCTTGTCATTGTCTCCACTTTCCTCCTCCTCCTCCTTCTCTTTCTCCTTTTCTCTGTCTTGTTCCTCCTCTTCTTTCCCCTTTCATCTTCCTTTTCCCACTTTTGTCATTTTACCCATCTTCCTCCCTCATCCTCCTCCTCCTCCTCTTCCACGGGCACGTGCCAGCACACAATAGCTCCATTGTGCTCTCCTCCATCTCCTCCCTCCATCCCCTCTCTCTTCAATCTATTTATTTTCACATCCTTGGTCACGGGGGCTGTAACGACAGCTGGGTACAGAACGTTGGAGCTAATTTGGAACAGAGCAGGCAAGAGAGACACACTGTCTGAGAGGGCGAGATGGAGAGAGGGAGAGAACCGAGGCAGACAGAGGAAGAGAAGAGTGAAGGAGGGTTTAAGGAAAGGAAAGGAAGGAAGGAAGAACTTCTAATTTTTTTGGTCCACACACACACACACACACACTTACAAGGCTTCCGACTGGGCGCTCTGAGCCAAACATTTGATACAACAACATAATCCCAGTATCAGTATCAGGGCTGCCGGACCACTGGGGTTTCCATAAACTCCCTCGTAATTAGTGGTTAGAGGAGTTAGCGGTGAGTTTCTTCAGCGACTGCAAGTGGATTTTCTACACCAGTGATTCTCAGATTGCGGCCCGAGGACCCCCCAACCCGAAGGGTCACTGGAGGGTGTCCAACGTGTGGCTGTGGAGTGATACGTGGAGAAAGTGTTCCTCTGCATTTATTGGCCCATTTTTGAACGTTTTCGTCATTGGGGTTTCATATGATCATAATTGTCTCCTTGCTTACGGCAAATTAATGCTTCAATCATCACATGAGGGAAAAGAATATCAGGGAAAGGCAACGTCATGAGTGTCCAGAGCAGAACGGGAGCTGGTTGTTTGCATGGTTCTGTTTAAATCAATCTAAAATAACAACAGTAAGGGCTCGAACCTTCTTTAACTTTGCAACAGAAAGATTAAGGCCTCTGTCTTCTGCCTCGTCAAGTTGTAGACTTGTGGTGACGTCATTGTGTTTCATTACGTGTGGCGGAGATCGGACTGATAAAACACAGTCGCACCAGATATTAGTGAGAGAGGATTCTGTTCAGTCCTTTGGAACAATATGTTTTACAAAAAATGAATGTCAGATTGTTGACCTGAGTCCATGGAGAATATTCATCAAACCATCTGGTGACCTCCATGACCTGCACTGCTTCTGTTTCTCTGTCTGCTCAGCTATCAGCTGTGGTTCTGGTAGAAACTGGGTCTCTACTGACATCTAGAGGACAAATATGACTTGACATGGATAACCTGCTGTATACAGAGATTGAGCTGTAAACTAGTTTCAAGTTACAAATGAGAGAGAGAAATTATATAGACCTAAACTTTTCATGATAAATCAACAGGCCACTCAATATTCTTATTTCCTGGGAATCAAAATCTCCATTTACTAACGAAGGAAGTCGTGTCCCCGCTCCTTCCTCGTTCCCGTCCCACCCTTCGTCCTGACACTCCGTGGAGCAACATTCCCCCAAAGTGATTCAGTCACACGAATAAACAAGAGGCCTCACTTTGAGCTGAGGATCCCACAAGAGAACATAACACACACACACACACAGACACACACATATAGAACTGCCTTGGCCGTGGAAAAACACAAAAACAATGAGGTAAGTGCTGAAAAGCTGCTTCTTGTACCTTAGTGTGTGTGTTTGTCAGAGTGTGTACATTCACCGACAAGACGTCTCCAGCAACGACTACATGCCTGTTTACTGGCAGCAGAACCACAAAGCGACACACACACACACACACACACACACACACACACACACACACACACACACACACACACACACACACACACACACACACACACACACACACAAGCTGCTTCTGATTAACAGAGACAAAGATGGAGAATAAAAGTCATCTGTGGCGTGAGAACAGATGATAAATAGGAAAGTCACACTATTCAGTCAAGATCAACAAACACACACGATAAATAAAGAGCCACAACACTTCTATTCCAACCGGACACATCTTAACGACCGGACTGATCACATTAGAATTTCACACAGACACTGAGCTCCTGACGTCTGTGTTTTTGTGAAATAACTCAACAGTTACGGGACAGATTGTTTCGCACAGAAGTTCACGAGTTCCACGGGATTAATCATAAAACTGTCCGACTTTATATCTTCCTCAATCATCGGGTCAGGACTGAATGTTTTCTTTGGTTTCTAGGGTTCATACCTGCAATAATAATGATATTCCCATCAAGCTCAGCTGCGCTCTTATGTGTGGATTTATTACAAGTTGCAAAATTCCATCACATATTGTTCAGCAGGGATGAGTGTGATGGGATCGGGGGTCTGGCACGAGCTGACGGACATCTTTCAAAAGAGGCTTCCAGACTGTTTGACAACTGGAAACTGAGTGTGTTTATGTTAGTGTGTGATTTGTGTACCTGTCTGATGGCGGTCGCTCCGATCTTGTCGGAGTGTTTCCGGATGCTCTCCAGGAAGTCCCTCAGCTGCGTCATGGCAGTGTCTCGGATCTGTGTCCTCAGCTTGGGGATGTTTTCTGCCATGATGGAGCAGAACCGGTACTGACCCGCCCGGGGAAGACATGTGTGCTCCAGCTGCTCCAATGTCCGCAGCGCCGGGTAGTACCTAACACACGTATAGGAATATGAGGCATGTGAAAACAGTTTCCAGTTTATTGATTAAACCTTTTTGGTTGTTACCTCAGCCAAGGAACGTTATTTATCTTCTTCTAAAAGTTGGTTTGTCAGCAGTTTAACACGAAAACTACGAAACCTGTTTCCACAATATTTGGTGGAAGGACAGAACATGGGTCAAGGAACAATCCAGAAAATTTGAGGGCAGTTCCAGGCAAAGGGGCAGATCTAGAAATCTGGTTTCATAAGGGGTGCAGGGTTCTCTTCAGTTGCTGTACACTAACAAATAGGGCGAGAAAGTACAACTTGGCTTAGGCTGAACCCCACTGGCATTGTTTTTTGTGTCCGAGCAGTGAGTTTGTGTTACTGTGTTACTGATACACATGGTTATTACTTGTTTTCCCTGATCACACAAATATCATTTCAAAATGTGGCTCCAAATCAAATTTGAACGGAGTGAATTTAAATGTGGTTTTCATAAGGAGACTGTTGGGCCTTGGCGGAGGTCTGAGTTCTTCTCCTTCTAGTTCTTTAACTCTTGTTTAACCAGGAAAAGTCTCACTGAGATTAAAAATATCTTTTACGAGAAGCGTCCCGGACACGTCAGGGAGAAATGGGAAGAAACTTTCGGCAAACTAACAAGACACGCAACAGTAAAACCTTGTCCTGGCTGCCTGATGCATGACTAAAAGCAAGCAGAAACACACAAAGATAAACAAGTCGACAAGCACGAGCGTACACACAGAGGGAGAAATAAACACACGCAGACACACCTCAGGGACCCCGGGCAATGCAATATCCCCAAAACACTTCACTCTACTTCACTCCACTGCGTCTCTCACGCACACACGCACACGCACACACACACACACACGCACACACACACACACACACACACTTTCTCTCTCCAGGAGCAGTCGTCGCTGGCTGACCTCTCGCTGCTCTCTGCTGAGCCCCGGCAGCCGCAGGACAGAGAGAAGTAGAAAAACACACAAACAAACGACAAATTTATGACCCAACCAGACTCCTGTCTGCAGGTCAGGCTGAGGGCAGAGAGGGAAACAGAGACGGGCTGTATGTGTGTCTCCGTCCAGGAGCTCTGCCTCCATCTAGTGGCTGAGACTCAACAGTCAGATAAAAGTCAAACTTTGCACAAGTTACATGTTCATCAGACTTAAAACCCAACTTACATCATATGTGCTAATTGATTTCACATTCACCCTGTTGCTTCCTGTCACTGTGAGAACCTTTAATGACCAGTCAACGCCACAGGGGCCTGAGCCAAGAGATGACAAATGACAGACCTCTCAAAAGTACAAGAGATAGTCTCCACCTTGTCCTTTGTTCTAAAATTACGTAGAATCAAATTTGAATACACACTCTTTTAATGCATGACCTCTAACAAAGAGTGTGTAAATTCAGGAATAAATCAGAAGGCACACGATGTCTCAGACCTGTGGATGAATAACGTACCTTTTAGCTCTCATCTGCTCCTGAAGTCTGCTGTACATCTCCAGGACTGGTGAAATCAAAAAGGGACAAAGCAAACAACCAGTAATGAGGCTGAGAACACGACTATACATTCGGCAATAAAAGATATTTGGATTTGCTGTCCCAAAGCATAAACATGTAAAAGTTCCTAATGTGCATAGACTCTGAGAATAGGCCTAAAAACCTAAAATGTAAGATTTACTTTAAAGTGTTACCTGGAAGGCAGTGGGTCAGTTTGTCGATGGTGGTGGCGATGTTTCTCTGCTGGACTCGACACTGTTGCAGTTCCTCCATGGAGGTGATGAGCTGGAAACAGGAAAAACATGAGGAGGAGGAGGAGGAGGAGGAGGAGGAGGAGTAGAAAAGAGGTGAAGAAGGTAAGCGATGAAAAGGGTTGTACCTCTTTGCCGTCATCCTGAAGATGCTTGTTGGTCTCAGTCACCTGACTCTGAAACGAGAGAAATGAAGAACAAATGAGCAAAAAAAAACATCAAGAACCATCTTTTAAATCTACTTTTACCATCTGTAACTCTTTTGTCTCATCCGTTTCCCCCCCACCCCCACCTCTCCATCCCTCCTTACCTTCAGCTTCTGCGCCTCCCCTCGTACTTTGAGCAGCTCTGTGATGGAGTCGACGAACCCCTGGAAGTGATGGTTGCACATCTTCTCGATCTCCCTGTCGTGGTTCCGGATCCGCATGTCCAGCTTCTCCACGAAGAGGCCATGTTCCTGTCCATCGTACACCGACCTGGAGGAAAACAAGAGGGCAACCGGTGAGAAGGCTCATTTTTGTTATGTATACACATGAGCAGTGACAGCAGAGACCGTGAGGACAGAGAGACAGAGGTGAAATAGGTGCATGTGCCATGTAAGTCCACTAGGGGGCGTTACAGCAGTGCTCTTCAGCAACACTGTGCTCAAAACATTCCGGACATCCACAGTCTGCTTTTATTTTAATCCACTAGGAAAGTTTCCAGTTCAAAGTGTTGCTGGAGGCCATAATAAATAAAGCTGACTACATTTATTCATTCACAGGTTAAATTTAATTAAAATTCTTTATATAATGGTGGACTATGTTTGCAGTTAGTATCCAAGAGATCTCGATGCTGTACCAAAGAGTTGTGTCTTTTATATATTTAATACATTTTTAATACATAGTATATGTATAAATACTGTTCTTCTGTGAACCTCTGCACACTCCAGACATTTAAACGAGCTACTGCCTCCTCCTGGATGTAATTTATATATATTTTGTGTGTCTAGACTTCCCGCAGCCATTAGACAAACAAAGCAACATCCAACAGAGTGAGAGGTTTTATCAGCACGTCCCCTGCAAACACAGATTTCCCCACAGTGCTGCTTTCACCTGAGTGAAAACAAAGTGTAGTGAGTCTGAGTGTTGCTGAGAGTGAGACCCGAGCAAACAAACATCCTAAAGCTTGACTTAAAGGTTTCTCTACTTGACACAGACAATTATTTTTCTATATCAATTATCATAAATATGTACCAACAATTTGGACGACGCGTCTCCACTTTCTCCCACTAAGTCAAATATATCCCAGATACGAACAACGACACAGAAAGTGGATCCAATAAAAAAAACCTGTATGTAGGGTTACTGAGTCTGTAAGAGAAGAAGCTCGAGATACAGGAAAAAACATTTATAAGTTTAAACAATTGATTATAGTGGTGACATAAATTGTCTCTGTCTTAGAAATAACAGCTTTTCCTGTGTTCCCTCGCTTCTAAAAACAGCACATACAAAAACACACACACACACACACACACACACACACACACACACACACACACACACACACACACACACACACACACACACACACACACACACACACACACACACACACACACACACACACCTGTGTATGGATATGAATCCCCCACCCTTCTTCCTGTTGACCAGGAAATGCCCGACTTGTACAATAGAGCGCAGGTCTGACACTACACACTGCTTTCTTTAGACACACAAACACTAAGGAATGAATGTCAAAGAACCAAGTGCAGGAACGGTTGTGTTTCTGTGTGTGTGTTTGTACGTCCAAAGACTGTTCAACCACTGCTCTCGACAAACACTGAGCCACGTTACGAGCCACAGACTGATAAAGTAAATATCGAAATCGCACAATGAACCCCAGAGTGAAAGCGTGACAGACGTTGTTTATCAAGAAAGAAGTGAATGAAAAAGAAAGAACGAGGAAAGTTGAGAAACTGTTCGTTAAATCAATCCCTTTGTTATTTGAATGAACAGAAGATAATCCTGATTACTGTCGTGCAGTGACATCATGTGCAGGATAATAAAAACAAGGTTGTTCAAAGTTATAAATGATTCGCTCCTCTCCCCTGTGAAGTCTGCACACAATAGCTTGTTTCCTGACAACGTGCACTAGCGTGCATGAGCTAAGATTAGCTAGTGTGCGTTAGCAGGGACTGATTTTGATTAATAACCGTGCACACGCCTATAACTCTCCCAGTGCCTGGTACCGTCTGCCACTGAGAGCAGAGGAAAGAAGAGGATCTCAGGAATAAAGAAGAAATAGCAGTTAGATCATTTATTCTTTCTTATTTCTCCCTGAAGATTGTTTTATTTGAGCTCCTGGGGCCTTTCAAAATCTTTAACCCCAACGATTGTTTACATCTTCTCCCATTTTAGCCCTTAAAATATGTTTTAATGCCTCTAAGAATTGTTGGAAAACAATCTGGACACACATAGATTAAGAAGAAGGAGATGTAAGAGGAAGTGATGACAAGATCAAGGGAGAGGAGGAGGAGGAGAAAGAGAAGGAGGAGGAAAAGATCGTGGGTTGGACGACTTAACTACACAAACTATAAAAGTTTCACAATGAGGAGCATTAAAACAAGACATGTGTGTGTGTGTGTGTGTGTGTGTCAGCTAGCTCAATAGGATCTTAACCCAAGACGAGCACAAAAACCTCTGAGTGTGTCAGAATGGATGTGTCCCCTCCCACGTACAGTCCGATGAGTCAGCGGGGAGTGTGTGTGTGTGTGTGTGTGTGTAGGGACTGGTTTTAATTTATAACCGTGCACACGCCTATTGCTGTCACAGAGCCTGGTACTGTCAGACACACAGTTGTGTTGAATTTCTCAGACCGTGATGACGGTCAGAGTGTTCCACCCTGAGCTGCACGACTCATATGAATAACGTTATGTTATGTACGCAATGTTCACTCCACACACGTATAAAACAATAAGTTCTGTGGAACCTGTAGAAACCAAATCTCCGATCCCATCACAGGGAGATATTGTGTCCTTTGGAGGGACTGTGTGACTTTGAGAGGACATTAATAGAGGTCACATAGAAATGGTTTTCATGTCCATCTACAGCTTCTTTGCAGCTCCATATTTCACCTAAACTAAAATGCCAGCACATATATAAAAAACGTATATAGGTCCCACCGGTACACGTGCCCGACCAATCAGGAGTCAGTCTCAGCTGTCAATCCAGATGTGTGACCTCGTTTATATATGAAAACCGAAGTTATCAGAAACATGGAGGAGCTCTTGTGTCTTTATATACATCTTTATTATGTTTATATCACGACAACGACATAAGGAAAAGAACCCAGACTTAACATTTAGAGCTAGGTGGTGGCTAATACCGTTACTATGGTTACCTGCTGTTTAATAAAGCCAGTGCACAGATTTAGACCTGTGGTTAAACCGTCTGCACTGCCGTCCTGAAAAAAAACTGTGTCCTTGATGGACACATGCTGACCAATCAGGAAAGGCCAGTTTCCATGACGATGTAGTAGGAAACCACATAATAAGCAAATGCATAAACGGTTCCCTGTTATTAATGACACATCAATGGCCGCTGCACAGGGTTAAACACAGGGTGGAGCTCAGAACACACACACACACACACACAAGCTTCTCCTGACTTGTAGCAGCATGACTGGAGTTGACGGATGAGGCTTGCATACGCAGAAAACACACACACACACACACACACACACACACACACACACACACACACACACACACACACACACACACACACACACACACACACACACACACACACACACACACACACACACACACACACACTAAAATTGCAACACGCTTGGAATAATCACAAACAAACAAAGAAAAGTGCGAGGATGTGACACACTCAGCTGTTTCTGAGGCAAACACACACATGAGCGACAAAATCAGTCAGCAACAGAAAGAAAATAACACAAATTCACTGCAACATCTGAAAAATACTTCTAAAAAACGTATTAGGCCAAAGTACAACAACACAAAAGCCACTGATGGAACTTCAGCCTCCCTCAAACTGATTTCTATTAATTCATTGCTGCATCCAAACTGTTCTATTCATATGAGCGAGCAGACAGACTCAGGTCTCTCCTGTGTTTAGGTGGATGTGTGTAACCTGTGGGAGTTGCCCACAGATCAGTCGTGCTCCTGTCACATAGATCCTGAGTTATGCTGCTGTCAGGGAGACGTGTTGCAGCCGGACTCGACCTGCAAGCTGCTGCTGCACCAGAACACAGACAAGCCTGAAGAAACCACACCGGCAACTCACTTAGGGTTTAAAATGGTGATATTGTTGCTCAATTAAAGGACAAAATAAAGACAACTTTGAAAATCCTTAAAAATACTTTTACATAAACAAGTAAGAAGCATGTACAGAAATATTTATTTACATATATTTTAATTTGTTTACTTATTTATATATTTTTTATTGATGTTTGTATTTTAACTTTCCTCCTTTTTTCTTATCCTCGGCCCCACACGACGCTGTCGAACAAAAGGAAAGACAACCTCCTTCTCGTCCCACACGCGTTTATCTCTGTAGAACACGTGTGTGACAAAACAGGAACTGGAAAACTTGTAAAGTGGTTGATAAGGAATAAAAACAAACGTGCTGATAACTGCTTGTATTGCTCTGGTAAGGATTCAGCAGAAAACTAAAACGGTGTCTCTTTCAGCTGACACTTGCATCCTTCATCATCTAATGCGTTCGCCTCTGAAATCTCTCTCTTCAACCTCCCTCTGGGCTAAAAATAGAAAATGACGTGACAGCTACAAACATAGACCCTGCTATTATATTTTAAGTGCGTGAGTGTGTGCACTGGCTCAAGTGGAAACACTGGAGGAGATAAAACATCACTCGGGAGGTACACAGGACAAAAGAAGAATAACAGCACAGGTTGCCAGACTGAATCAATCGCCGTGGCTCTGACGCGCACGCACACACTCTCAGAGGAGGAGAGTATGGCAGCCAGAGGTGTCACACAAAGCTCCTGATGTTATATGGCGACTGAGACCGCCAGCAAACACAAACACACACACGCACACACACTTATCATGGCTTGATAAACTCCCATCAGGCACAGCGACTGGCCTACATAGCGAGGAGAAAGTGACCAATACGGAGGGACAAGAGGAAAACACACTGACACTTATAAACACACACACACACACACACACACACACACACACACACACACACACACACACACACACACATTGTTTATTCACTGACTGCCTATTTCCTTTTTGGACAATCAGCTCAGACACAGTTTCTACTGAGAGGCCACAACAGATCCTTTTGAAGATACACCTGAATGAAACTTGTGGAACTGAGAGTCACAGCTTCAACTGTCACAATCAGCTCCAGCAAGTTGAAGAGTGAAGCTGAACTGCAGATCAGTTCTGAACAGAGTTTGGTGGATTTGTTCCAGCAGCAGCTCTTCTGGGTCAGGAAGCAGAGGGAGGATCTTCATATTCAAACTGTAATGACCTGATTGAATTCACAACATACAGTCTAGTCACTGTCACCTTGACCTATCAGCGTGGTAGGTCTGTAATGTGACGTTGTTTTGCTACGAAAATGGAGGACGCTAGCAAGCGAAGGCGGTCCGAGCGAGCAATCACGACCCCAAAGCATCTGAGAAGTGCGAGTAGTGAGAATACAGCAGGAGAATTTACAGAGAACAGCGGACGTGTTGATGGCATCTCTAACGAAGAATACAAATATCTTTATATACGTGAACTTAGAAAGATGACGAGATTCGAGTGCTTTCAGCGATTTGAGCTGACACTGGTGTCAATGTGCTGTTAACTAAAAAAATGTGATTTCCACAGCAGAATGTATTCGCTCCGGACTATTTCCTGTTGTCATGAACACGTCTGATCAGGACAATCTCCTGCTGCTTCTTCACATGTGAAAGAAACTGCAGAAGATGTCTGCGCCCAATCCACAAGTCAGAAAACAGCTCTAGAGCTGCTCTAAAAGTCAAAGATTGAGACAAAAGACAAACTGTGTTGTCTCCGTGTCTCCACAGGCATGTCAGCAGAGACAGAGGACTGAGGTCCATTTCACATCCAAACACAGCTGCAGGGAGAACAGACTCGAGGGATGTGAAACCATGAAGCTGGCACACACACACACACACACACAACACACACACACACACACACACACACACACACACTAAAAGTCGAACAGAAAAGTAATTCAGCCCTGCAAGGGAAGTTTCCTCTGAATTATTGAGCAACAGCAACAACACTCATGAGCATTTACAAGCAACACACACATCAACCAATGCCTGTGTGTCTGTGTCTGTGTGTGTGTGTGTGTGTGTGTGTGTGTGTGTGTGTGTGTGTGTGTGTGTGTATAATGCTGAATTATCCCTGGGGGGGTCGAACTGTCTCATTCAGTGCACACAGGCTGCTGCACTTGACACTCCTTGGTGGAAATGCATCCCAGCTGATGCTAACCACCTAGCAGGCTAGCTGCCTCTGAACCTGCCGGAGCTCCTCCAGGTAACAGTGACCGACATTAAGCACAGACGCTGCCCGGGGAACAGGGGGAAGCTTTGCCACCACAGACAACCTCGACTCCCACTGCAGCCTCTGCCACCACTGAGCAGAATGTCAATGAGTTAGCCGAGTTAGCTAGCGTTAGCATGAGTGACTGAAATCCCCCCCCGGACAAGTTGATAACAAATAAAAGTGTAAAAAGCAGAACGTGGAGGTAAAGAGAAGAGAAGCTAAAGACGAAGTCCGACGATTAAACTCAGACTGAATGTTTACACGCTGCGTCATTTTTTAATGAGCTAGATTTAGTGTTTGCTAAAGTTAGCAGGTTAGCTGTCCGACAATGGGCGCATGCGTGTTAAAGTTTGGCTCCAGCCGCAGGAGTGTCGGGGGAGTTGCTAACTCGGAGCTAGTCGCGGCTGCGGGGGTCCAGCTGCTCTCCCCGGGGAGGGGCAGCCGGTGCGGGCTCTACTCACCGGAGGGTCGGTCCGATACAGTTGGAGTCGGTGCTCTCTATCTCCCGCAAGATGCGTTCATGTTCGGCGGCTGTCTCCATGCTCGCCATCCTGCATGTTGCTGTGGACGGTGCCGAGCCGAGCTGAACCGGGCCGTGCGCGGTGCTCGTGAGGGTTGGTTCGTTGTGGTTACAGAGCAGCGGGAGTGAGCGGAGTTAACTTGTGGGGGGAAAGGGGCGGGGTCATGTGTCGATGGGCGGAACAACCGGAAGTGCAAACACCTGAACAACGTGTAATGTTATGATAAGTAAATATGAATTGTAATAATAAAACTATATAATACATGAACCCCTCTATCCATATTTATATATGTGTTTATATATATTTATAAATACATAGTATAATTATGCTATGTATATAGTACAATGCTATTTAGTATACTACACTGAATTTCTAACCATTTATACTATGTAAATATATGTTGTACTTTATTTCACTAACATTATTTGAGATATTTTGACAGTTATTAATTTACCGGAAACAATAAAGTGGGAGTAAGAGCTCACCTGCATCTAAGGTTCAGCCGTTTCCTCTATTTCTTTTAAAAATAGAGAGACTAAATATGAACATGGCCTCAGTTTACGCTAATTTTGCATTTTTATGTAGAGTTTATCTGTGTATTCAATAAATCTCCACTATTATAACCCTTAGTGGTGTAATCATACCAATAAATTGACATTTCATACTTTTAGATAAATTGCATGCTTTTATTCTGCAGGCAACACGCATTACATCCGGCGTCCCGCCGGCTTAACTTCTGCGAACCTGACGCTGCTGGTTCCGGCTCGGGAGAGAAGAGAAGGAAGAAATGGAGGTGAAATAACAATAATAATGACTTTTAAAGACATTGGAGTTAAAGAGCGAACAGATTAAAGAAGTGACGTGTGTGTGAGACTGTGAATCGTCGCCGCCATGATGGAGGACAGTGTGTTTACAGCAGGACTGTGTTAGCTTTGATCATTAATAGAGATCAACGTCCACAACAGTGAAGTCTGATTCTGTGGTAATGTTGCTGCACATGAAGCTTTATTGTTTTATTATTTATATTTGTTCAGCTTAAGTAAACTTGGATTTATGTGTGTGTGTGTTTCTGTAGAATGAGCAGTGTCTATATCACACACACACACACACACACACACACTGACACATTATTATTACTGTTGCATTTACATGTTAACAGTTAAATCTTTGTTCATATAATACTTTATGTACTTTAAGGTATATTAAACCGCCACAGTAAATCATAAACTGTCAGTGTACGATATGACTTGTGTGTGTGTGTGTGTGTTCTTTATTTCTGTCCGTCAGCCCCAGAAGAAGTTGATAAACTCGGTGGACAGCTGCGTGGACGAGGCTCTGTGCGGCCTGGTCAGGGCCAGCGGGGGCCTGTCGCTGCTGGAGGGCCACAGAGTCGTGCTGCGGTCCGACCTGGAGAGTCTGAGGGGCAAAGTGGCCCTGCTGTCGGGAGGAGGGTCCGGACATGAGCCGGCACACGGGGGTAGGTCCTCTTTAATCGTCTTATCGGCATTTATCTCTCGCACTTTAATCTCCCTGCCTCGTGTCTGCAGGTTATGTTGGTGCAGGAATGTTGTCGGCAGCCGTCGCAGGTGGAGTGTTTGCATCACCACCACCGGCCAGCATCCTGGCAGGCATCATGTCTTTGCATAATGCAGGTGACGTACAACATTTTTTAGAGAGTTGGGACTAACTTCCATTCTATGTCTTTTTAATTAACAAATGCATGTTAATGAACTGACCTCCGGCCATTTTCCTGAACTTTTCCTGCAAGCCCCCTAATAACATGTCCGAGTGAGTCCATGTGATGTGAAACCGGAAGAATACAAACATAACCTCATTTGTTGACCCTCCTCCCTCCACAGGAGCCGCCGGGGTCCTTCTCATCGTGAAGAACTACACCGGCGACCGCCTCAACTTCGGGTTGGCTGCAGAGCAGGCCCGTAACCACGGCGTCGCTGTCGACATGGTGATCGTTGCAGAGGACTGCGCCTTTGACCGGCCCAGTAAGGCCGGGAGGAGAGGCCTGTGTGGAACCGTCTTTATACACAAGGTAAACGACAGAATCAACCACAAAAGTTAACTAAACAAAGAATTTTTACTTAAACAATATAAATCTTACCGTCCCAAACTTCCTGTCAGCTGGCAGGTGCGTTGGCAGAGGAAGGCTCCTCATTGGACCACATCGTTGCCAGGGTGACAGAGGTTTTAAAGGGGGTCGGTGAGTTTCTCCTTCACCTCTTCATTCCCTCACTGCTCCGTCTTGGTCGGGAGGCTTTTCCCAAGTAAAACATTCTGTCGATGTTTGTTCTGCAGGTTCACTCGGGGTGAGTCTGTCTCCGTGCAGCGTCCCCGGCTCCCTGCCTTCATTCGACCTGCCCCCGGGAGACATGGAGCTGGGTCTGGGTAAGAGACAGAGGGAGCAGGATCAACACAAGATTACAGATACAAACTGTTTTGGTTCATTTTGTTGATCAGCAAGATGATGAAATGAGGCAAATATAGCAAACTGTGAACTAAATGTTTACTCAAATATCACATTTAAAGCACATGTGTCTGTCTCTTAATGTTCACCACCATCTTCCATCTTGTTTTCAGGTATCCATGGTGAACCTGGGATCAAAAGGTCAAAGGTGATCCAACGTCAGTCGACACAAGCCTACATCTACTTTGTGTTTGATTCCATTGACTCTGTTTCTCTAAAGTTATCAGTTTTTACTGTTAATCAGGTGACGTCGGCAGACGAGGTGGTAAAAACCATGATCGATCACATGACCAACCCAGACAGCCAATCGTGTCTGCCGCTGAAATCAGGTTCGCTTAATTTTAATGTATTATTACAGTTAGTGAGGTTTACTGTATGTGGACAGTGTTTATTTGACCTGTGTGTGTGTGTGTGTGTGTGTGTGTGTGTGTGTGTGTGTGTGTGTGTGTGTGTGTGTGTGTGTGTGTGTGTGTGTGTGTGTGCGTCCTTCTATCGTACAGGAGACAATGTGGTTGTGTGTGTGAACAACCTCGGAGCTCTGTCTTGTCTGGAGATGGCCATTGTTACTCGAGCTGCCATCACCTGTCTGGGTAAGTGGTGTGTGTGTGTGTGTGTGTGTGTGTGTGTGTGTGTGTGTGTGTGTGTGTGTGTGTGTGTGTGTGTGTGTGTGTGTGTGTGTGTGTGTGTGTGTGTGTGTGTGTGTGTGTGTGTGTGTGTGAGACTCATTTCATCTGTAAACATTGAGGATGCTGTGGAATGTGTCTCTGTGGTTACAGAGAGTCGCGACGTGGCGGTTGCCAGAGTGATGTCCGGTTCATTCATGACGTCACTGGAGATGGCGGGCGTGTCACTGACCCTGATGCGAGCCAACGAGGAAACACTGAGACTGTTTGGTGAGCGTACTCACACAAAGTTTGTTTGTCTGTACTTGTGAGGACCCTCCCTTCTCCAGCCTTAATGAAAAGTCCCTTATCCCACACAGACGCTACGACTAGCGCCCCCGCCTGGCCAAATCTCAGCAGTGTGCATGTGAGCGGACGCAGCTACGTCGTAGCTCCTCCCACCATGGACACACGACCGCAGGACGATATACACACTGAAGGTTGGTTTCCATGGCTACAAGATGAGGGGACACTTCCCGAGTGTTGTCAGTTATAATATTATTTGATGTAACCGTTTTTGTTGCTTTATTTTTTCCCGTCCAGGTTCACTGAGTCCGGTGATGCACAAAGCGTTAGAGTCCGTTTGTTCCACACTGTTGGAAAAACAGGAGGAACTCAACTCCCTGGACCGAGCTGCTGGGGACGGAGATTGCGGTAACACTCATGCGCAGGCTGCCAGAGGTAAGAGTAGAAAAGTAAAACTGCACATCATGATAACAGACCAAAAAAACAACATGTTTAATTGATAAAGATTTTTGTAATTGTACAAATGTTCGTTCAGCCATTCAGGAGTGGCTCCGGGGTCATGTGGTCCCTGGTTGCCCCGGGAAACTCCTCTCCGTCCTCGCTGGATTGGTGCAGGAGAAGATGGGCGGGTCATCAGGGGCGGTAGGTTTAAAGTAGTAGATATAAAAAAGTCGTTCTCAGCGAACAGCGTCTAACTAGCCTCCTCGTGTCTCTCAGCTGTACAGCCTGTTCCTGACGGCAGCGGCTGGTCATGTGACCGAGGGGCGGAGCGACGCTGCAGCCTGGGCGAGTGCAGTGCATGCTGGGACACAGGCAATGAGGAGGTGCGAGGGTGTTTGACACGTGCAGAAACTGTCAATCAATAAATTCGATTTCTTTTCATCCATTGATCCAAAACATTTACAATAATAACTGGAGAAGTTTCTGCAGTGAATTGTAGGCTTCAACTTTTCAAAATAAAATAAAGTAAATACCTGATAGTTTGTAAATCAAACTATTATTGACTTATTTAATAATCAAGTACCTAATACATTTACAGATTTAAGATCATATTATTTGAATGTCTTCCAGATATGGTGGTGCTGATCCTGGAGACAGAACAATGGTGAGAGTTCTCATGCATGTCTTTTATTTTGAAAGGGTATTTCCTGGTTGATGATACTGTTATTTGGGCTCCACTTCTCTTCCTCTACAGCTGGATGCTTTGTTTCCTGCTGTGGACGAGCTGATGAAGCTGACCACAGCTCCACCTGGCGGACAGATGGTCATACTGCAGGCTGCAGTGCAGGTATAGTAACTCATTGTAAACTACAGATTATCAGACAACAACCGTCTTTGAGTTTCATATATTCCCTGAATTGCCGTCCTTCTTCCCTGTGTCATCCTAGAAAGCGGCCTCGGGGGCGGACGCCACCCGTAACCTCACGGCGAGGGCGGGGCGGGCCAGCTACATCGCGGCCAAGCGGGTCACCCTGCCCGACCCTGGTGCCGTGGCCGTAGCCGCAATTTTGAGAGCTGTGTTGGGGTCGCTGGAGTAAAACAGCCACATGATTACAAACAGAACAACGCTATCACGTCTCAGTAACTTAAGACTCACTGTGATGTTAACCTCTTTTTGACTCTATTCAAACCTCCACCATCATCACACACACACACATTAATACATTCTGGTCTTTAACTGAACTGTGCTTTTGGCTGAGAGCTCGTATCATGCGGCCTCATCGTGCTGTTTCCGGCAGCTCCAGTAGCCGATCGTAGAGTTTAGGTGGTCAGGGTCATGGGCACAGCTCAGTATGACTGTGACTGGTTCAAAAGAAGCCACAGCAGGTTTTCCCCTGAACGACGGTGGGTGCAGCCTCCTCGTTCTCCGGCGCTGACATGGTGCTGTGGTCATGAAGTGCAACCTGTTTCACTGAGGTGCATTTGTATCTCACTCACATTGGAGCCAGGTTACGCGTGAGCTCGCAAACAGCCGGTGAAACCGGTTCCAGTGTTGAAGCTAAACCAACTCTTTCAATGACGTGTTTTGATAAAGAATGAAACTGTGAATGGATTAAAAAACACCTTCTTGATGGAACGGTAATTCTGACGAATAAATTAATTGTTTTTACACAAATGTGGTTTTTACACGTTTTCATTCTACACACGGGAATTTCCCCCCCGAGAAGGTCAGAGGTCAGCGTTTGGCTCGTTCAAGACAGCTGAGGTAGGCGTTTTTTAATTCTGATCAAAACATCAGCAGCTTCTTTTTCTCTTTTTCCTCCTTCTTTCAACTGTCATTTCTCATAAGTACGACTTCCTGACACACAAATCACACACACACACTCAGGGCTGCTTGCTCGACATTAAACACACCCACGGATTCACACCAGAACCACCGAGCAGGAGACACACTTGCTTTCATTTTGTGAGGCACAACCGCACAGATCAACACGAAAGGTAATTCTCTTCTTGATGTAACTGTGGGTTTACGTTTACAAAACATAAAACGGTTGTAACTGGCGTTTAGGATTTTATATATTAAAGACAGAGCAGCTGTGGTGTGTGACGGGGAAGAATCTCAGAAACACTTACCAAAAAACTTTTGAATATACAGCAGAGAGTCAAAAGTCGACATTCGTCTGACAGCTGCTGTTGTACGTTATTTTCTCAATGATTGATTTAGTGTTGAATGGAACGTCAAGGAAAAGGATGTGAGACGACTCAGAGGAAAACAAAACGGGTCCCGAGCCACTGAACGGGGAAAAGTGTGAACATTTAAAATACAAATACACAACAAATATAATGTAAATGTCCAGATTTAGTCCGGCTGTGGGTTTAAGCTCCGAGGGAAAAGAAAGTCATCACATTTGAGAAGCTGCAACAAAGTCAATGTTCAGGTAAATGTGGTTGAAATCGACTGAAACGATGAATTCAATGTTTCTGCTGATTGAATCTCTGTCCCTCCTTTAACTTAATTAATGAATTAAGGTGGAAAATCTGATTTCTTTGCAATAAACTCAGAGGAGTCGTCTCTGTGCTGCTTCAGGATTTTATATGTTTACGATGTTGTTTTCCTCGTAGAGCCGTTCAAACAGGAAACGTCTACTCAGACATCTGTTAGCAAAGTACAATAACAAAATTAAGGCTGCAGTTGCCCAAAGGATAATATAAACTGCCCCAAAACCAGGAAGCTGATCTGCGGTCGTCATAGTGCTGATGTGTCCTAATTCTTCATCCTGTGGTCAGCACCACTAAACGTCAGGTTCATAGGAATGTAGATAAATCTGAACGTACATTCAATTAACATAATAATACACAAAGATGATGTTGACAATGAAACGGATGACTGTGTGTGTTCCTGCCTCTCAGATGGAGTTCGCCTGCAGCCATGTCGTGTGTAACTGGAGATCTGATGAAGCAGGTGACAGCATTCAAATCATTTTCTCAAAATAACAACATTTCTGGAACATTTAGACTAAAACTTTCCCTTTTGCCTTAAACCTTGTTCTCTTTTGCAGCATAAATTCATTTTTACCTTTTTACTCAGTTACAATCTCTGTCTGTTACTCATTGAGGCGATCACGTCTTTGACGCTCATCATATTTCATATTTTCAGAATCTACAGGTTTTCCTCTTATGAATCATGAATATGACAACGTAGTGAAAGAAGGTAATTGTCTCACACTCACACTCACACTCACACACAGGATTCATAAAGGTCAATGCATCGAAAATTATGTTTTTCTGTTAATCGTGTTCTCAAGAGACCTGGGGTAAAATAACAGGAAAGCAGTAACGGTTAATGTGTGTGTGTCTGTGTGTGTGTATGCAAGTGCAAAAGACAGAGAAGCACAAGTAACACTTCAGCAGGGGAAAGTCCACACACACACACACACACACACACACACACACACACACAGATCACACTATCGGCTTTATTTAAATTATTCTGTCAGTTAACGTTCATTAAAAAGTTCAAAAGTGAAGCAGATAAAAAGTTTTTACTTCCTCGATATTGTGCTTAAAACCACATGTTCCAGGTGATTAGATAATATAAATAAAATAATAAAACTAATTAGAACTTTGATTGATTGATATGAAAATGAGTTTTTCTGTTTCCAGCTCATCCTCCTCCTCCTCCGGTGCTTCCTCCTCGTCTCAGACCTGGACCTCCTCTCCTCCCTCTCCCCCGTCTTCCCTCCTTCAAGCCCAGACACGCTCCTGGCTCGCAGCCCCCTCCCCTCCCACCCAGAGGTGAGTTTACCCCTCTCCCCCTCTTCTCTCCCTCTCTGTTTCTTCATCCCTCTGTTCTGCTCCATCAGTGGACAAGATGGAGGCGGATTACAGGTTGAAAGCCAACGTCAACATCGTGTCCCTCAGTCTTGGACAACTGGTCAACATCCAACCAGACCCAGACCAGGAGGCCTTTCAGAGCCCAGTGCTTTGTGGGAAATGTAGTGCTGCCTTGACATGTCTGACTTCTCTACAGAGGAACGTGAGTCGGGATGTATTTCACTTATTTTACTTTATTGTGTTGAAGGCACTTTTTAATAAAATGAGACATAAAATCTCTCTCTCTCTTCTTCTCCGCGTCCAGATGTGGGTGTGCGAGTTTTGTGGAAGTGTAAACGGCGTGCACGTGGGTGTGAAGGGAACGTGCACGGGCCAGTGCACGGGTGAACACAGTGACGACCTTTACCTGCAGAGCCAGAGCGACGACGACTACCAGAACCTGGAGGACTCGCTGGTGGTTTTCTGTGTGGACATATCTGGCAGCATGAGCGTCACCACAGAGGTGTGTGTGTGTGTGTGTGTGTGTGTGTGTGTGTGTGTGTGTGTGTGTGTGTGTGTGTGTGTGTGTGTGTGTGTGTGTGTGTGTGTGTGTGTGTGTGTGTGTGTAAAACAACTCGACAAGGCAGCATCGGATTTTCACGCAACTTGCTGTTAGTCATTTTTTGGGAGTTTTTTCTCCGGATGATTAAGTTTTGGAGATGATGGGTCAAAGGTCAAAGGTCACAGCGGACAAACATTTTCCAAGATATCCCAAATAATAGAGACAATCTAAAGTTTATGTTGATTGATTGACTGAATGTTCCAGTAACAGCTGCTTTCATTTAGTTTATTTTATCACTTTAGCGTTAACTCTGCAAAAGGACATCATGAGTGACTAAATTAATTCAATTAAATAATGAGTGTATGTTGGAAGTTAAAGTTGTTTCATGTGAGTCTCAAATGATCTTCATCTTCCTCTTCTCCTCAGGTCCCATCGGGCTCTGCACTCCCAGCGTACTGTATCCAGGCTGGAGGTGAGATGCCTGCAGGAAGTTCTCAGCTGACGTGTTGTTCGCGTGTTGCAGTTTAAACCATGTGAGAAAAGATTTGTCTCTTTCTCTTGTGTCGTCACAGGGTATCCAGGATGCTCTCCAGAGGGCGCTGTCGTCCATGCTGCAGGATTCCCCACGCAGGAGAGTGGCACTGGTGACCTTCAGTGATGAGGCAGGAAAATAAAACTTCTCCATTTTCAAATTAACTTAAATAACTTTAAATGTAATTAAATCATAGTTTTTTTTAATGCAGCATTTTATATATATATATAGTGGTCGATAGAATGTATAGTGAATAATGGTGATGTATTTATTCCATTCCACATTACTGAAGAGAAATATATCACAACAACACAAAGAAATAACTCATACAATAAATAAAAACGAAACATACAAACTATTTAAAAGAAGAAAGAACCAACGGATGGTTTCTTGTGAAGGGAGATAAACGTTTTAACTGATGTTTTATTGTGTCCAATCAGCTCTTTATATTCAATTCTAATTTTCCTTTTAGTTTTATCACACATGTTTGAACTGCTTTTATGCTCATTACGTTTGAAACACAACTGAAACGTTAGCTCTACTTCTAACTCTTCATCGCTCTCTGAACAGGTGGTGATCTACGGTGATGGCACCAGTGTTCCTCTAACTCTCAGGGACTGGGCGCTGGTGGACTACGACCATATATGGGAACAGGGTGTGGCCTACAGCGTCCCACACTGCATCGCTGAAACCTACCACCAACTGGTTCAAAGAGTTAAAGAGTCAGTGTCGACGCCGTGTTTGTATTTCTTATCTCAATCGCTGCCTCCCTGTGCTTCATGTCTGTAATCCCAGTTAATATTAACGTGTGTAATCCAGACTCAGGGAACACGGGGCCACGTGTCTCGGCCCTGCAGCGTTAGCCTCGGTTGCCGTGGCGTCAAGGCACCCCGGGTCAAAGGTGAGCAAGTCTCCAGGCCTTTAATAGAAAAGTGTGACGTCGTAACGGAGGTGACGAATAAGAATTAGACGTCAATCAACCGTGATGAATGATTGACTGAAAGATCCCTGGTCCCATCGTTACAATGACGCTGTGTGAACGCTGCTGACAGAAGCTGCTGATCGTTGCAGGTGATTTTATGTACAGACGGCAGAGCCAACATCGGACTGGGGGAGATGGAGCAAACGTCTTCTCCAGCCTCTTCTCCGCTGACACCACATTTCTACAAACAGCTGGCTGTGCAGGCGGTGGACAGTGGGTGAGGACATTCACATTAAAATCTATTAAAATCCTAGAAATAAAATTTATAAATAAAGTAAATCATGTTTTCTCTCTGTTCACCTCCAAGAGTCATAATATCAGTGATGAGCTTTGAAGGGACGGACTGTCGCTTGGCGGAGGTCGGGAGACTGGCAGACACGACAGGAGGAAGGGTGAGCACATACAGTAAATACTAAGAAACAAGCTTTAACCATTACTGGACTTAAAGGACTGGTTGTAGTTAAAGCAACACTGTGTAACGTTTGCTGGGCAGTGGCCACAGCGCCCCCTGGAGCCACACGTCTCACAGGATCCCTCTGTTGAAGCCGTCACTGCAAACAGACACATTAGTCGCAGAGCTGTGACGCTGGTGTTGGGACGCCGCTCTAGCACCGCGGTTTTATCCCCTCAACCTGAGGAAAGCGCTCGTCTCCCTGCTACAAGTCAGCAAACCAAAATGGTGTAAAGTTGCTTTAACAACAACAACACGCAGTCAGAAAACAAACCAGAGGGGTCGTGATCATGATCTGTAAACAAGGAGTCCGGCTGCACGGCGGCAAAACCAACACACTGATGCTTCTGGGTATTCTAATGATTTAAGGGACATTTTAACAAACATCAACTTGCAAAAGACTCAATCATTTATGAACTTCCTCTCCTGCGCAGGTGAACATCGTGTCTATTGGTACCATAGCAACGGAGATCCAGTCAGCCTCCATGGACAACGTCCTAGCAACAGGCAGTGACAGCAACACTGGTTGCTTGTGATGGAATGTGGGTGGTGACTGACACCGAAGTTACACTTAACAAAAACGAAATACAAACTCATTTCCTTTCTTTTTCTAATTCCTCCCTTTTCACCTCCATCCATTCATCTGTTTCCTCTTTATCTGCATGAATACTTGAGATTTCTAATTCTCTCTTCTCTCCAGTTACTTCCCCTGTGAGGATGAAAACGACCACAAGCTGGTGAGAGAGATAGGGAACGTGACCACTGGGCTGCAGATCACGTTCCAGTTCGCCGTCAAACCGGAGTTCATGGAGGGTGAGGCCCCTGATAAGCTCCACAAACACAATCTGCATTTACTGGAAGTGTGTTACGTCTGTTTACACTACGGGACTGTGAGCTGGCAGCGGATCCTGCAGAGACGACAAGTCGAGCGGGTTTGTTCTGTCGAGCAGCCTGCGATCAATTCAAACTGAAAAAAATAAACTGTGGAATAAAGAGTGTGTAAAGGTGTAAAAAGAGCTGTTATTAAAAGATATTGTGTGTTTGTGTGTGTGTCAGTTTTCCTTCAGAGGGACACTCTCCCTTTCCAACTCCAGCTGAGCTTCAAGACCAGAGATCAACAACGAG
Organism: Verasper variegatus; assembly: GCA_026259375.1. Classification (NCBI taxonomy): domain Eukaryota; kingdom Metazoa; phylum Chordata; class Actinopteri; order Pleuronectiformes; family Pleuronectidae; genus Verasper; species Verasper variegatus. The sequence continues at coordinate 12,763,434 of CM048059.1, forward strand.
TCACTCGCATCATAACCGAGCGACGACCAGTGACCTCCTGCAGGTGAAGAAAATAGATCAGTAACATAATATATAAGTATCTGCTTCCATGTGTTTTCAAAATAAAACAGAAGCATGGATGTAGCTGGACGATACTTTGTAAAATCTCAAACAAATGTAATCTACAGAAAAAGTCATCATTTTGAGATTAATGTCGTAATATTATAAGACTAAAGTTTTAATTTCCGTCATTTCGATAATTTCCTTTGTCTTTATCTCGTCTCCTGTCGGCCTGAAGTCAGGATTGCTGCCGGTAGTTTCAACATGGCGGTGCTCGGCGTGCACGGTGCTCAGCTCTGTGCCAGTTTAACCATGGAGGGTCGAGTGCAGGACGCACAGAAGCAACTGAAAGCTCAGCAAGACCTGCTGACACAGATCAGGTACGAGGGTCTGACCTCTGAACTAACTCCACCCACACAGGTTATCATCGCACATATAATATGTTTGTGTGTCTGTCTGTGTGTTGATGTTGTGTTTCTTGGGGACAAACTTCCTCTTTCTGCCCTGAAGTGAGCAAAGGCCGATCGCAACGCAAGAGAGGATCTACGGCAACTGGATGGACACCATGACGACGATCTGTGACGACATCACGGCAGAGTCCCACGTAAACAATGACGTCACACGATTCACATTTCAGATTCCAGGTTTTCATTCCATAAAGGGAAGATTTATAGATTATCTTTAAAAAGCTTTAAAAAGACTTAAAATATGTTCATTTGGAATTACAGTCAGCAGCTGGTCAGTGTAGCTCAGGATCAACACGTGAAACATGGGGAACATCTGGATAAAACAGCTGTTACAATGTTTACTTGCAAATAAAACAGTCCAGCTGTTTGCCCCAGATGTTTCCAGTCCTAATGCTAAGCTACGCTAGCTGGCTAATGTCTTTAGTTGAACAATATTTAACAAATTATAATTTCTAGATATAACTTCTGCACAATGTATTCCCTTGCAGACATTTCCAGAATGGGTTTATCTTTCCTCTCAGATTTAAAACAACGTGTTATTCGTCACGCGTGGATATTAAAAAACAGTTTTTTGCTGCAGGCGCTCTCAGATGAAGCAGCCGAGCTCGTGTACCAGATGAAGAGAGCGACCAGCGTCTACAGCAGCAACACAACTCAGACCCAGCAGAAGCCCGCGAAGAAGAAAAAGACCTTCATGAAGAGAAAGTGAGAGCGTCAGCGGACCAGAACCGAGCTGAAAACTATTTGTAAAGACGCGACTAAAGTGCAAAGGTGAATGAGATCGATTGAATGATTGAAAACCTCGACGACTCATTTTCGCTCAATACAAAGTTAGAAAATCTCTTGAAGTTACAGATCTACACGTTAGAGATGAAAGCATCAGCGCTGGATGTTCGTGGAATCAATAATATGTCAGACCGGGAACGAAAGGGAGTTCGATTCCCCTCTCGAGTCACAAGGAACGACGACGTCGCGGCAGAGAAGTCAGCCTGTGTTATATTTATATGGATTTCTGTTTTCCAGGAACAATTCTATTTGTTTCACGTGAAATAAAATAATTTACTCATCGTGTTAAATCTTCCTGCTGTTGTGATGTTGTCATTACATTTAGCTTGATCCAAATATGGGACATTTAGTTGTGTCTGACCACTGCAGGTCAGGAAATATGATCAAATATGACTTCAAGTATCAACCCACTGTGACCAACATGCAGTAGTGCATCGATCCTATCCAGACAATTAATGCATGAGTTTCCATTTCAATCATTTCCATTTTGTTCTGAGAAGGCAGGCAGTGGAAATCAAATCCAAATGACCCCTGACACTTGGACATACTGTTTGTATAAAACCAGAGTGCTATACTTCTACCAACAGCAGATTGAACACAGATGCACACAACAGCTTGTTTCATTGCTTGAAGCTTTTATTTGCATTTGTTTATGAAGAAAGGCGTCTCACTCGCCAGCATAAGGGCGAGTTAGAAGCATCAATTTAGTTTCCTCTTATTAAAGACACAAGACCTACAGACACAACCCAGCAGCTCCTGTTGATGTCACCTAGTTCCTCTAATTTAGAAATTGTTGCAGCGACTGTAAAAGAGGTGACGGAGTAAAACGAGATGGCAAAAAGCAAACACAAAGCAGTGTGTGTGCCTGTTTGTGTGTGTGCGCGCTTCATCCACTCAGATCCACTTTCTGGCGCAGACAGACGGAAATTTTCTGGAACATTTCTCGTCATCCAAGCACTTGTGTTCTGTAAGAGAAAAAAACGACGTCACTACATGCAACAGAACACAACAGCACATCTTTGCATAGATCGTGATTAAAGATGAACGTGACTGACAGCTGAAGCCAAAATATCTTGATCGCCCTCTGGTGGCTGGCTGCAGTATAGGTCATCAACCCTGCCTCGTCCATATGTTACCTCCGTACTTCCCGCTGCTGTTATCATGCCGCTAATTGCGATAAACTCTATATGCATAGCATCACAGATCATCAAAACAATATACCGTACAATCAGCATAAATAATAATAAATATTTGAATACTGTTGAAACCTAGGAATATTTGAACTGCACGTTTCCGCTAAAGTTTCCATTCACGTGTGCGTTTATTAGAAACACTGTGTTTACTGTGACTTACCTCCGTAGTTCATGAGAGCACAGTGCTGCTTCCCATATCTGTTGTCAAATCCGCCACAGTGCAAATAGTCAAAAGCAGTGCCGTCGCTCCACAGCCAAGTTCCCTCCTGAGCAAGAAATAACAATTCCAAACAGTGTAAATAAATATATATGAATAAATAACGTTTGAATGACTGTGTGGTGTAAAAATATACAATTTGGCAGTCAGTTCCTCCAATCCAGGTCCTTCCGAACCCATGAGAGAGCTTCGCGATCATCATCTGAATGGAGCGATACTCGGAGCCGCTGTGCACAGACTGCGAGGTTTCCATTCATGGTCTGGCATTTTTTCTGCAGTGAAGATATTTGCGATAGATAAAAATAAACATAAAAAGTTACAGAACACAACAAAATTTGAAACTTCATTCCAGATCCCGTTACCTCAGCTTCAGCCCAGTTCAGCTTCGCTGGAACGTAGTAGAAACAGCGACCCCTGATCTTAGTCCAATTGCTGGGACACCGTATCCAACGCTTGACCAGGTCACTGTCAGCTGGAGGGAAATAGAAAAGACAGAAAGGAGGGATCAGCCCGAACATCTGCGACAATCTCAAAGCTTCGGGATGAAAACTTACGAGCAACTCCGGTCAGAACCATCGCGGCACAAAGAAGCACAAACACAGCCTTCATGGTGGAGCTGATGCTGCAGCGACTGAAGATGATGATGATCACCTTCTAATACTAATACTCGTGAAGAGAGGGAGGAGGGAGGAGATAGAGGAAATGAGTCGTTTTTAATTTGTTATCTGTGCATCCGTGACACAGAAGTTCCATGTGTTGAAACGTCTGTGTGAAAACAGCGAGTGTAACAAATACATTGAGCTGTTAAAGAGCCACATTTTACCTGAGGGGCCAAAGGGAGAGTGTATGTGTGACATCAGTCCATTTCTAAAATGTTTGATTCAAAGATTCACAGCAATACAAACAAAGACCCAAACACCAAACGCACAACATTTACAAAGTATTGAAAAGAAGAATTAAGATTTTAAACAACAGACCTCAACAACCCTCTGCACTAAAACAGACGACTCGTCACACAAGAAGAAGAACGAGAGACTTCCCGTTCACTCGACACTGCAGAAGTTGTTTTTCACCTATTTTTACTGTAAGTGACAGATGGTTTCTTATGAAGGGAGATAAATATTTAAATTTTTTTACGTGATGTTGAATCTCATCTTAACCTGCTCTTTATGTGAAGCACTTTCTGTTGCATTTTATGAATAAATTATTTTATATAAATTCAGTTTATTATTATGTTGTTACTTTTATGCTCATTACGTTTGAAACACAACTGAAACGTTAGCTCTACTTCTAACTCTTCATCGCTCTCTGAACAGGTGGTGATCTACGGTGATGGCACCAGTGTTCCTCTAACTCTCAGGGACTGGGCGCTGGTGGACTACGACCATATATGGGAACAGGGTGTGGCCTACAGCGTCCCACACTGCATCGCTGAAACCTACCACCAACTGGTTCAAAGAGTTAAAGAGTCAGTGTCGACGCCGTGTTTGTATTTCTTATCTCAATCGCTGCCTCCCTGTGCTTCATGTCTGTAATCCCAGTTAATATTAACGTGTGTAATCCAGACTCAGGGAACACGGGGCCACGTGTCTCGGCCCTGCAGCGTTAGCCTCGGTTGCCGTGGCGTCAAGGCGCCCCGGGCCAAAGGTGAGCAAGTCTCCAGGCCTTTAATAGAAAAGTGTGACGTCGTAGGTTTTCTTGCAGAGAGTCGCGTAAACAGCTTTTATTATTATTTATCTTACTATTATAAGACGCTCGTGTGGGATTGTTTGTCCTTAACGAAGGTGACGAATAAGAATTAGACGTCAATCAACCGTGATGAATGATTGATTGACGCGTTTTCTCTCTGTTCACCTCCAAGAATCATAATATCAGTGATGAGCTTTGAAGGGACGGACTGTCGCTTGGCAGAAGGTCGGGAGACTGGCAGAGCTACAAAGGATTTGTTTTCCCAGACGATTTGCTTCTCGGTTGGAGATGTTTCGTAACAACATCCTGTTTGGGTACACGACGTCTGAGAGCTCGGCTTATCTCGCTCTGGCCGTAGCGCTTCGCTGGTGGGAAGGAATTAGAAACGAGGACGGCGAGCACAACAGACGCACACAACAAGCTCGGAGTTGAAAGGGAATGAAACGAAAAGGCGAAAAACACATTTTTCACAGATGGTGGAGACGACACTTATCAATAAACAGCCGAACTTTGTGCCTGAGTAGCTAAAAGCGTCTCGGGGCAGCTAGCTTGACTCTCCTCAATTTTTAATATAGACATATTGATTAAAGCAGCTTTAGTACAATGCACATTGGTCTTAAAGTCGTCGTCATTCTCGCTTCTTGTCGTTGCTGAAGAAAAACAGATTTGCACGTTGATCCCATGAAACTCCAGTCGACCCAATTTGAGGAAAGTTGAGCACAAAACGAAAAAATGTCGTTTGGCCGTAGGTTGCAGATATAGAGACGTGGCCCTTTGACCTACTTTGTGAGTGTGTGTGTCGTTCCTCCACCTTAACCAGTCCTGCAGCACTGACCGGACAGGTGAGTGGGCGTGGAGTGACTTTTGATTGGAAACTCACAACCCTCACACTCACACACACACACACACACACACACACACACACACACACACACACACACACACACACACCTATATATGACAGCCTGAGAAGCAGACACACTTCATAAGTGAGAGTTTGAGTCTAAAGATCAAGACACAATATTGAGAAGATTAATAAAAAGGAGCTTTTTGGATTCACCTGAATCACAGACGACGATCATCATCATCAGCAGCTGCACAGGTATCAGCTTCTAAGATCTTATTTCATATTTAAAGTATCTCAACATCGTACTTTGTCCAACTGATAGAACACGTTTAATGATTTTTTTTCTCCATCGAGTATTTAATTAATCAACTGGTTGTTTCAGCTATAAATTGTGAAATTGAACTCAGACAACTCACGAATCACAGTTATCCTGAGGAACCACGGTCGAAAGTGTTTTTAGAGCCTAACTTCTAATACGAGAAAGAACCTGTGAAGCATTTCAATCTGTAGTTCACCACAGACATCGAGTCCAGGCTCTGTTTTATCGAGTTGACGGCGTTAACGTGTTTATTTTAATGATCGGTATCAATGCTTTGTTTGATCTCTTACCTGCAAACACTTAAGGGACGCCGTGTTCAGGGAGCGTGGGGTTTATTCAGTTACCTAGAAAGATGGAAAGATTATATTATTAAATTAACACGTGTGACTTTTTATTCAAAACATCACTTAACCCTTTTTTAGATCATTAAAACTGCACTTAAAAGCGTACGTGATAATCCACGGCAGAATCTCTGTGCTCTTCATTCCTCACATCTTCTGACCTTCCTAATCTGATATATGTCTCCGTTTGTTTCCCCTGCCACGGAGGTTACGTTTCCACCCCCCCGTACGTCGGTTGGTTTGTTTGGGAGCAGGATTATGAATAAAGTCGGTGGAAGGATGTGACGCGTGTTGAGGAAAGAATCCATTCAACTTCAGGGCGGATCCCAACAGGAGATAATTCATGAATCTTAATGTAAAAACCTGCATATTTAGTGGACTGGTATCTATGAGTGTGTGAGATTTGGTCCAGATCCAGATTTAAACCTGTAAATACTGAGGTCATGTGGATTCTCCCCCTGCAGGATGTCTTTATACGGCAGCTTTCTGTCTGACGAGCAGTTCCTGTGCTCCATCTGCCTCGATGTGTTCAACAGCCCTTCGTCCACGCCGTGCGGCCACAGCTTCTGTATGGCCTGCATCAGCAGATACTGGGATGGATGCAAGGTGCGTGTCCATCCTTTTTACTTTCCTTCCTTCCTTCTGTGTCACCTTGTTTCCTTCTTCCTTTTTATCCATCCTTCCTTCCTTCGTTGCCTCAGTTTAAACAAACACTTTTCTTTCACTCGCCTGCCTCCCTCTTTCATTTCTTTGTGTCTCTCATGTGCACTCTTTACATTATAAGACTCTATATCATTTAACTGTCAGTGTATCAGTACAGATCCTCATCCTCTCATCTCCCTCAGGTTTGCCAGTGTCCTCTGTGTAAGAAAACCTTCCCCAAGCGACCAGACCTGCAGATCAACCGGACGCTGCGGGAGATCACCGAGCAGTTCAAATACATGAAGGGAGGAGGAGGAGGAGTGGGGACAGAGAAGAAGAGAGGAGGCAGAGGAGATGGAAACATACCTGATTATTTATTTGATGAACTGAAGAAGACGTTTCCTCGAGCGCTGCCAAAGTCGCTGACGTGTGAGACTCAGTCACTGGGTAAGACAGAGACATGAGATCACATCAGTACATGGAGGCAGTGTTGACATTTTCTATATCTGTCAGTAATCAGTCAGATACGTTTACATGGACGTTAATATTCGTAAGTTCTCAATTTCCACAAAGCTGATGTTGATGCTGGAACAGGTGGTGCATTCAGGTGAGGGACAGCAGCTCTGACAGATGATCTCCTGTCAGCTGCAGTGATACATGACGGACCTCACGCAGATATGTTGCACAGCAGCAATCTTCACATGCACACGCAGATTTCACACGTGTGTAACACAGAGAACAGTGGAGGGTCATGGGAACGCCATTCCATTGAGTTTGAGGTTGCGTTTGACCTTCGACCTTTAACCAATTGGCTCCAAAAGTTGATCCTCTGGAGATAAACTACCAAATTTTATTCTCAACAAGTTTGGTGAAAGTCCGTCTGTGCTTTGAGTTATTTTGTACATACACACATAGAAAAGTGAAGCCAAAGCATCAGATAAATGTTTGTGAAAGATGGTTTCTGTCATCACTTCAGCTTGTATTTTTCCTCTCGATCCCCGTACCCCCTCAGAAAACGACCCCATCCCACGGCTGCTGGCCTCTTCGGCGACGCCCCCCCCGCAGCTCTGCCCCTCCAGCAGCCGCAGGCGCTTCACCATGAGCGGGGCGGTGAGCAGCCAGAGCATCGCCATCTGTGGGATCCACAGCAGGGGCATCATGGTACAACTACATCCGTCCTAACCCTGTGGTTCTTTCTGATATTGCTTGAACAAACTCATCATTGCTGATGTGGCCCCCCCCCCCCCCCCCCCCGACTACAGGTTTACTGTCGGACCGACCGAGTGTGCATCTGTCCCGACTGCGAGGCCGAGCAGCATCAGGATCACGACACAGTGTCTGTGGAGGAAGAGTGGATGGAAACTAGGGTAGGTGGAGGGGGGGGGGGGGGAGGTTGGTTTTTAATATAATAATGAAATGTGTGTGTGTGCAGTCGCAGCTCAGTGTGTCGTCGCAGGAGATCCAGGAGATGATCAGAGAGAGAATCAGGAAGATTGAAGAGATCAGAATGTCAGTGAGTAAACTGGAGGTGAGACACACACACACACACACACACAATAAAGGACTCTTAATGCAGCTGAAATATGCTTGTGTATGAAAAGATGGAGCCTCTCACACGTTTGTCTTTACCCAGTTGGCGGTGGAGCGAGAGACGGCCGGCAGCGTCTGCCTCTTCTCCTGCCCTGGTGTCGGCCATCGAGCGCTCGCAGGCGGAGCTGATGGAGGTGATGGAGATGAGCCGGAGGGCGGCCGAGCACCAGGCCAACGCCATGATAAGACAACTGGAGCTGGAGGTCCAGGAGCTGCGGAGGAGAGAGAGCGCCCTGGCCGCGCTCGCCCAGTCAGACGACCCCAGCCACTGCGTCAAGGTCGGTGAGAAGTTTAACATTTGAACCTGATGAACAGATAAAAACATTAGGAGCCGCCGAGTGACGATCGGAGATATGGTTTATTTCCACCTACTTCCCAGACGTTCCACAGTCTCTCCAGTCCTCCTCCCACCAAGAACTGGTCCAGGGTGTCGGTGACCTCTGACCTGGGATCAGGGACCATCTACAGGTCGCTGGCCGCTCTGCTGGAGAAGTTCCAGGAGGAGCTGAGGAACTTCGCAGAAAAAGGTCAGTGAGTGAAACACAGGGACGGATTCCAACCGGAGGTTTGAGCTAATGAGCCTCAGCTTTTACTCATAAGCCTTAAATACAGAAACACAACAAATCAAACCTGTAATGAGGCAGATGAAAACGTTTCTCTCAAACTTCTTTTAGATTCATTTTGTTTTGTAGATATTTTTGAATCTATGTGTCATAAATCTTGTTCCTGTCCAGGTTTTCCCGCCTCGGTGCTGGAGCCCAGTCCCGTCCGAACGCAGCCACGTGAGTGAGACTCAAATCTCAGACACACACTCTCCCACCTTAAACTGATTAAACACACTTGTGAGGATTCCACCTTAAATCAATTAATCTATAGAATTTATCTTTAGATCTTTTTTCAATCTGTTAACATTTTAAACGTGGTCTGTGTTTCTGCAGGAGTGAGGCGGGTGCAGGAGTACGCACGTAAGTTACATTCTCACAAACTCAACTCACGTCGCGTCGGGACTAAAAGTGTAATTCTGCACATTTCTCTTCACCACAGTGGACGTAACTCTGGACGGCGACTCCGCTCATCCACGACTGATTGTGACGGACGACATGAAGAGTGTGAGACGCTCGTTAGATCTTTGCGACACGTGATAATTGAGACTTGTGACTTGTGAGCTGGTGTTTAAAAGGGAGATGTAAATAATCCACGGACACATTAGTTTGACGTCAACGGTAAAATTGTGTGTCGGTTTGTACGAAGCGAGGTTTTGATCGAGTCGTCGATCTGCAGGTGAGATGTGGCGACCGACACCAGCTGCTCCCTGACAACCCGGAGAGGTTCGACAGAGTCGTGTGTGTCCTGGGGAGCGAGGGCATCTCCTCCGGGAGACACTACTGGGAGGTGAGTCCATACTTTTCGATATCTCACATGACTAAATGACACATTTGATGACGTAAATATGATGCACGCAGGTGGAGGTGGGCGGGAAGACGGACTGGGATCTGGGCGTGGCCAGAAAATCCATCAGCCGGAAGGGGAAGATCGACGTGACCCCGGAGAACGGATACTGGTTCCTCAGCCTCAGAAACAAGTGAGTCCCAATCAGCCATTGGTCATTTACACTAGAACCCACTGGAGTGCAGAGGATGAGATGAACGGTGGAATATTTACCCACAGTTCAGTTTGTCGTACACGAGTCGTCAGTCCAGGAAAGACGATCACATCCAGAAACAGTAGTGAAGGAGAAGACGAACTCAGGAACATGTGCACGAGGACACAACACTGGGACTGACTGCAGGGGTTTACTGGTGGGAAACGCAGGGGCAGGAAACTGATCAGGTCACAGGTGTGCTGTTGTAAAAAAGACAGGAAATGTAAGAACTGACAAAATAAAACAGGAAATGGAACCTGGACGTCACCAAGTGATGTTGAAAACTGTCTTTGTCATGAAATTGTAAAATTGGACATTAAATATTGTTGGAAAAATATAAAAAGACATCTTTACTTTCTCTCCTCAGGAACAAATACGCCTTTCGCACTGAACCCTCCACAGACGTGTGCCTGACCCTCCGGCCTCAGAAGATCGGCATATTTGTGGACTTTGAGAAAGGACAGGTGCACTATGGGAAAATGTTTTTGTAAAACTTATAACAGTATTTTGTCTTTAGCTATAACTCCTCTGTCTCTCTCCCTCTCTGTCTCTCTATTGGCCGTGCAGGTGTCGTTCTACAACGTCGATGCTAAGATCCACATCTACACTTTCAGTGACTCTTTCGCCGAATGCATCCTCCCGTTCTTCAGCCCGTGCACGAATAAATCCGGGAAGAACGAGGCGCCGCTGGTCATCACCCCAGTGAACACCACAGAGTGACAGGACACTGCTGGTTATCCGTTGCTCTTCTTCGCCGCCTGTGCACTGAAGTTTCCCTGTAGGAACATTTACATTCTGGCAGATGTTGTCGTCTGACTGTGAATTCAGGTTCAACATCTGGATGTGTTTTAAATTATTCACTGATAAAAAAAATCTAATCCTCCAAATATCTGCATGTTTGTATTCAAATGTTATTCCTGTGGATTTGAGCTTCAGAGGAATAATTTGCTGAAACCAGATTTAATATTAAAAGCCAGTTTAGCTTAGCTCAGCATAAAGACTGTAGAAAGACTGTGAAATGTCCTCATACATAAACACAAACTATAAACGGTATAGACAATGCATTAGCAAGTTATATAACATTACATCAAACTAATTCAAGTTTATTTCTGTGTAAAATATGTTTTTTTTCTCCTCCAGTGTAAAATTCATATTCCTCCCAAATCTGATTTACTTCAGTGGGTTGAACACCAGGGGGCAGATTTGTCTTCATTTCTTCATTTAAATCCTCAGAAAATGAAGCCAAATCAATTTAAATTTCTCCCACAATTATAAATGTGCGTTACTTTCTACTTCTACTCCACTACATTTCACCTGGAAACATAAACAAAGTGACAGATATAAGATTGTACACAAAAAACACGAGTTTATAAAATTGTTAATAAAGTTTTTTTGTTCTTTATTTCCTGTTTAATTTCTGTCTCCACCTGCGTACGTAAATCCACTGACGCGTTTAAAACATGCACTTTAACTTATCTCCACAGAATCACGTCTCTGATCACCGTGTGTGGATGAACCTGTTTTTATGGCCCCGGGTCAAAAAGGCACCTCCTGTAAACAAATGGTTCCGTCATGTCCCTCAGCCCGGCTCACGCTCAAGACCTCAAACTCCCACTGTCACATTGGCAAGAAATCAAATCAATCAAATGAACAGTCGGTGTGTCGGGTGTGTGTGTGTGTGTGTGTGTGTGTGTGTGTGTGTGTGTGTGTGTGTGTGTGTGTGTGTGTGTGAATCTGGAGTTTTACGGGCCCTCAGGCTCCACTTCTTCTGCAGCTCACTCGTCTCTTCCTGCTCATCCACTTTTCACAGGGAATGCAAAGAATTCATTTCCTCGAGATGTTTAATCGCGAGTTCGATGTAAAAGCTCGAAGCTGTGGGATGAGGCACGTTTATTTAGAACTGCTGTCTGTGTATGTTAATGCTGTTTTTCTCTTTCTCTGTGTATTTCAGGAATTCTAATCCTATGTAAAGTGTCTTTTACTTCCTTGACCAGCACTATACAAGTATTATTATAGTAAAAATAATAATCAATTAATTTGAAGTGTGCAGTGAACAAATAAATACACATGTATACTCCACCACTTAAGTCTTTACATCTCATGCTTTTATCTATTTAGGAGGTTAACCCTACTCCCGGGTGATTAGTGACCCGCAAGACGACAGGAATAGTTTGAAAAGTTGATGAAAACACTTGAAAACACTTTCCTGCCAAGAGACATGTCAGTGACTCTGTCAGAATTAACTAAAGGCATCGACCGACGTCTCTAAAGCTTCCCTGTGACGTCAAGACCACACCCAGAGCGGCTTCTTGGCAGGGCCGCTGAATTCCTGTTGCCACCATGGTCAAACCCGGGTTCAGCTGGAGAAGACGACACCCTGTCACACCACAACTTCTCGCTTTAAAACATTTCTAATTAAACAAAAGGACTTAATGTCTCTTGGCTCCAGTTTCCTATTTATCGTCAAACTACCTCCCGAGTTCTGTTCTGGATTAAAAAACACACGACAGAGACTTGAAATCCTTTTTCATTTTTCAACTTCACTGAAAATTATTCACAAAAAAAAAGGAAAATCACTTGAAATATTCGGCCATTGAATGAAAAAGAGTGAAATAAAACCACATGAATCACATGACAAGCAAACCAACAACCTTCCAAGCCCCTTGTGAGCAGATTAAAGTCAAGTGAGAAGTAACATGAATCGCACGTAGGAGGTACATACATTATTATTATTATTATTATTATTATTTCACTGACTGGATAAAAGTGCAAATGCTGGACCTGCATCCTACGAGTTCATCTAAATAAAATCGGATTTTTCTCTCCGGAAGTTACAAACTAATCAGAAATCTTTCTTACATGTCGGATGTTTCAGTGAAACACCTTCTTTGCGATGAAAAGGTGAAACACTACTTATGTGTATGTGTCTGGTAACATATGGCAAGCTTCAGCTAGCTAGCTCCAGTTAGCTTGAAGCGTGGTAACAGAAGGAGCGTGCTAGCATAAAGCACGTTAAGGACAAGGTTGCATGTTTTTTTGTTTGGTTGGAACAAAACCCTTTTTTATGTATTTGTAACATTGTTTGTTTATTTAAATACTCCGGATGACGCTGAGCTAATGCTAGCAGCAGCTTGGCTAACAGCCCTGAGCTCCTCCCGGGACTTATAAATACAAAATTTTTACAGGACGAAGGATTTTACTTCTTGAAATGCTTCCCCTTTCAAATATAAAGTCCCAAGTTATTTTAAAATACTTAAAAGCTGTATCTTTAGTGACCCAACCCCAACAGGGGTCGTACCCTGAGGAATTTAAGTTTCAGGAAAATCCACATTTTAAAAAGTCTTACTTTCTGTTTGACACTTTTTTCACAACTAACAAACCTAAACTTAATTCGTGTTAGTGTTCATTCTGTTTTCAGTCTTGTGTTTTTTAGATTCTGGCGATGTGGTGATCCTGGTGTTTGCATCAGAGTTCGGTATCTCCGACTGCGACAATCAACCAAGGTTGGTTAACTTTTTTAGTCCGGTGCGATATTCACAGTATTACTTAAATTACTTTGGAACGTTAAGTACGTAAAAGCTTTTCCATTGAGACTTGACCTAAATGTTTTTATGTAACTGTCACTCCTACTCTAAAATTAGATATCCATTCTGTATAATATCTTAATACTTATCATGCGTATACGTATTGTTTGATTACTTCTATTACAAGTGCATAAGCTGCACTGACCTTAATCACTTAAGCCTTTCAGTACTCAGTGATTTTAAACTTGTCATTTGTTGCTGCAGTCGATACGATCCTGCTCCATCTTCGACTTCGCTTTTTCTCTCTGAAGGAGAATGTGTTCAGCAAACTCCCGGACGGATCCCATCCCCCCGGCTGCGTGGCAGGTGTACTTCGCAGCGTTGATGGCCACCGTTGGGGCGTTTCCAGGTACTGCACTCAAACCCGCCAGGTTCAGACAGTTGACGTCTGCTTTGTCGTTACCTGAGGAGAGAAGGAAAAGGGGAGATGAGGAGGGAGGAAACAAGTAGAGTCCATTTACATACACATATAATAATAACATCCACCTCTACACAGGTGTTCCACAAGGCTCTGTGCTGGGGCCTACTACTACTACTAGTGGGTGGAGTTCCAAACGAATTGGGGAAATGGGCCAAACACGAACCCACTAAATGTGTGTACAGATCCAGTAATTTTACTTAACACTGCGAGACGGATGTCAAAGAGAACCACGCTACAATAAAAGGTATGACGGGTTTACCCATGTACGCCACGTCTTTCCACTCCAGCTTCCTCTGCTCCACGATCACTTTCAAATCATTCAGCGGCTCCTCTCCCACCTGGAGGACTTTGCAGCCCGTCCTCTCGGACAACTGGTCAACCAACTTCTGGGTCACGGGGTCCTCGCTGGACATCAACAGCATCACCTGGAGAAGAAGGACAGAACTTGATGGGAGCGATAAGGGAAGATACGATGTCTGCAGCAACCTTGGTGGAGTTCAATGTTTTTTAAGCGCACTGTTAAAATTCTAACCTCCACTTCCTCCTTCTGGAGCATCCGGATGCCCACGGTGTCTCTGGTATTAATAGACACCATCTCCTCTCCGGATACAGACAGAAAGATCCTCCCTTCGGTTAAACATCCAGACACGTTGCAGAACATCAGCCTAACCACCTCCGGCGTGACCCGCCCAAAGTAACCATACCTGTGGGAGAAGAAGGAAATTGATGACCAGGTACAGAGAGTGCAAACACAGGGCACCAGACAAAGACCTACAATAATAAACCAGCCGGATCATTGTTTGGTTCAGATCTAACGGACGTAATCATCTAGATAACAGACATACGTCCTTTGTCCAGCTTTAGTTGGAAGAAGGGGTATTTTGATAGATACGTTGTTGGTGGAGTTGGTTTAACAGAATAATAAGAAACAACATGGTACATTTTAATATCGTTAAACCGCTCCTGCCTTGTTTTTAGGATCATCTCACCTGAGAACTCGCTGTTCTGCCACAGGCCAGTCGATGTCCACGTCGATGTCCACGCTGTACTCTGGCAGCATCTCATAGTAGCCGACCTTACCACCCTGCAGACACAAGGCAGCGGGGAAAAAGAGACCAGTATCATTTAAAAGATGTTAAAGTTAAACAAACAGCATGTGTAGCAACATGTACAAATACACAAACTGAATACTGACACTAGAAGAAAGTTTTTCAAATCAAGACATAAGATAAACGGCGAAGCTTATTACCTTATCTTTTTAACTGAAAAGAACCCTGAAGAATCAACTGTGTGGCCCAGTTACCTGGAGGAGTCCGTCCTTCATGATCCGCTCTCTCGTGGTGAAATACAAGGAACCATTCTCACACAGCTCTCCGTTCCAGTCCTGACGCCGTGGCCGGTTGGCTGGGTCCAGGTTGAGCGGCTTGGTCAACTCACCAGCTGCAGGGAAGCAGGGAGGAGGTTAGTAAGCACTTTTTTTACAATGCACGGCTTCACCAAACATCAATATGGCGTTGTTACGTTAAGGGATAAACTGCAGCAACGTCCGTTGACTTACATTCTTTCTTGACCTCCTGCCAGCGGAACTGGTGTCTCCTGACCACGGAGAAGACCGAGTCGTAGCCCTGCTGCGTGATCATCTCCAGGGCCTCCTTCACATGAAACGGATGGAGACACGGGGACGTCGCCTGAATGTTGCATATCACGTCCACCTCTGTGAAAACGAGTCATCAGAAGGACAAGCTCTGAATCTCAACAGCTGCTTCATCTCTGTGCTCAGACTCTGCGCGGTTACTAATTATAGATGTCGCCTGCTCTGACACCAAAGTTTGTACAGTAGTTTTCGTGGTTCACCTGGGTTCTGCCTCACAAACTCCTGAATGGTTTCCAACGACGTGGAAGAGTCTCTGGAGACTTCTGGACTCCGGCGATGCACCTTCGCACCCCAGGATTTGGCCACTTTCTCGATCTCGTCGTGGTCCGTCGACACCCACACACTGAGAAAGACAACTGCTATTAGTCGAGCTCAAGTTTGCAACGCTCCGTCTCACATTGTTTTCTACTTGTCAATTTCTTTCAAAAATATAAATAAATAAATAATAAATATATGTCGACACATTGTTTGGTCTCTTTCTTTCTCTATTTTCATTTTTGAGGCAGAAGCCAATACTGATATTTCTGATACTAACATATAAACCAAACAATACGCGAATACGCACTGATTTGAATCCTGACGTTAACTCATCTCTCTCCTGAGCTCGAACTACAGATTGTCGTGCTCACACACGCTCAGTGGTTCGTTCACGTGGTGAAATCACCTCCAGGAGGAACAAGACACAACTCGTTTGAATCAGTTGAATAAAAACTCCTAAAGCAGTTTTTAAACACGAGGACATACAAGTTAAAACTATAACGGCAATGAGCTGCGTATAAACACGCTGTGCATTTCCGTTTTGATGAAGTCGGGGGCGGATGTGTGGGTTTATGTTTGATATTAAAGTCCAATGAAGAGGTTTTTAAAGATGACCGTAAGGAGGAGTGTACCTGTGGAACATAGCGGAGTCTCCTGCCGCTCGCAGCACCCAGTTGAGGAGCGGGACCCCGGCCAGCGTCTTGATGTTCTTCAGCTGGATCCCTTTGCTTCCACCTCTCGCCAGGATCAAGGCGGCGACGTGTCTCTCTCCTCCGCCCCGGATCTGCTGCTTGCAGGCGGGCAGCGGGACGTCCTGCGCCCCGTTGGCGGCCGGGAGGCATCTCTTCCTGGCGGCCATTGCGACTGTAACGGTTCAGCGGAGGAGGAGAGGCCGCAGGAGAAGGGGAGTCGCCATCGCGATAAACGTCTGCGGTCACGTGATCACAATCACGTTCTACGCATACTCGCACACGTCCGTGTGTGTCACACCGGGGCATGACTGAGGTCACCAGCGCCACCTGCTGCCGAGGAGGTAAAACTGTCAAACAACAGGCTCACATAAATAAGTAGATAAATAAATAAACAAATAGATGGATGAATAAATGGCTCATATTTGTTGTACTAAAAAATTATTGATGCACGTGAAGAAGAAAACCCGCCAGAAAAACTGCTGAACGTTATTGAAGCCGTAGATATTATTAGAAGCCCCTTTACTATTTAATCTGACTAAAGTCTTTCTTAAATTCAGTGCGAAAAAGTGTCAATACCTAAGCTCAGTGTTCTTTTTTAATTTAAAAGGTGAATAATTAAGTGTTCCATGATTGATGAATCATTAATCGAGGGATGTGACACTGGCTGATGCCGTCCACCCTGCTGATCTCGACTTACGTCATCTCAAATTAATATTTCACAGTTGGTCAACACAGACAGAGAGCACAGCAGGGAAATAACAACTGTATTCACTGCACAGTGTTGTGCAGCATTCACCTGCTCTGCTCATGATAATACAAAATAGAAAATATGCTACAGCAAAAACACGATAAGTCAAAAACACGTCCTTATCAATGTTGTTACTGTGACGACCATTGATCTGTAAACTGTAAACGGTGATGACTAATAACTGGAGCAGCAAGTGAACAGGTTTAATTTGCTGCACGCTCGCCTTCTTTCCTTTAGCGGATCAACAGCGCCCCCTTCTGGATATTTACACCAGGTGAGCTGTTTTTTTCCAATGTTTAGCAGGAATGAAGGAGGAGATAAAAGGAGGAGAGTTTCCTGGACGACTGTGTTGATGTGCCAATTTCAGGTCAGTGTTGCGTGTGTTGAATTGTTGTTTCTGCTGCCCCCAGGTGGCCAAAACCAGTCAAAGTAGCTTTAACACCTGCAATTGACACAACGTGACCGGTGTCGTGTGTTTGTTACATAACTGCAAACTCACTCCTGGAATTTAGATTGCAGAGTCATTTTCTTCTCGTCTTGTTTATCTTCGGTTTGTTCTTCCTCATCATTCCTCTCTCACGTTGCTCTTTACCTCTTTCTTTTATTTCTGCTCCCTCGGCCTGCTCTTGCTTTTTCGTTTCGTCACCTGACAAACACATCAACTCACCGGTCACAAATTCAACCATTACATGTAAAACACACAGACACACACACAGGTATGTTACCTAACCGGTGCTCCCGCCAGGCGCTGAGAAAACAAAAAGCTACAAAGTACACAATACTGACGACTGTTTGTGCTGTCGTGACTCGGAAATTATTACGATCTTTGTTGTTCACGAT
Source organism: Verasper variegatus (assembly GCA_026259375.1). NCBI lineage: Eukaryota > Metazoa > Chordata > Actinopteri > Pleuronectiformes > Pleuronectidae > Verasper > Verasper variegatus. The sequence goes on from CM048059.1 coordinate 12,781,403, forward strand.
ACGACACTGGAGAGAAATAAAATGGTCTCACTTTACAAGAATAACGTTAAGTTGCTGACTTTGTGAATAGTCTTTTTTGTGGCTGCTTCTTTTGTGTTTGTGTACAAAATATCTCAACTATACACGAGCCGATTTTCACCGAACTTGGTGTGAATATTACTCGGCAGATTATCTACAGATGATTACATTTTAGAGTTGATCGGTTAAAGGTCAAAGGTCAAGATCAACGATATGGTCGGAAAAACACACGTGTCTTTCCAAGATATCTCCTCAAATAATAGAGACAATCCAAAGCTTATGTTGATCGGAAAATATGATGTCATATGATCAAGAGGAAGTCAGAAATTGAACTATTCCAGATGTGAACACCGGCATCTCATTGCGGTCATATGGAGTCTGCAGTATCGATGGTGGGATGGAGGGAGGTACCGCCCATACATAACATGGAGGAGGCAGGGTTTGTGACCTTTGCTGCAGCCAGCCACCAGGGGGAAATTGATTTGGCTTCACTTTTTGGGAGCAGCTATGTTGTCCATCTTTAAATACAGACTATGAGTGATATTATTTCCAAATACAGTAACCCTACACTAAGTCTTTTCATTATCCCTCATTTGCATATCAGGTATTTCAGGTCACAGCACACGTCGGTGTATCATCATCATCAAGAAGAAAGGAATGTGTGTTGCTTTAAATATGGAAACACAGAGAACACAGACACAGGAATAACAGTCGAGTGGAGATGAGGTTGTGGATCAGGTTGAACCGGTGTAAAGTTCCCACTCCTGATCCTGTTGCCGTAGACGAACAGTGAGAAAGAAAATGACCCTACGAGAGCTTTTCCTCGACCTCGGTGGAAAACGTCACGAGGGAAAGAGACAAACCCACCAGCAGACTATTGACAACAACTTTACTGAAAGAGAACTTTTTAACACAATGCACAAAGTGGTTAAAACACTGAATATACAGTACAAGTACACAAATAATAACCCCTAAGTAAATTTAGGAATGTGCCTCCTGAGAAAAAGTATGTTTTTAGAGGACATGGTCTCAGACAGACTTTTTTCCTCTGACCCTTCTCCTCCGCGGCCTCTCCAAACACCTGAAGTTCAGGTTTAAAACCGAGCTGACGAATAAATGTTGCTGCTGCAAGGAATTGTGGGATGGCAATACCTCCAGGGTGTCCTATAATGAAGGTGTTCAGAGAATTTAACCAGGAACCAGCAACCCTCCAAATACACAACCATTCATCATCCACCTTTCTCTTGAACTCAGTTCTATCTGTGGTGGATTCAAATGTTTTTATAGCAGCTTTTTAATAATCAGAGGACGATAGTATCTGTGACAGTTAGGAGGGAGCAGAGCTGCGGATCTGCCCAAACTCCTCCAACAGCCCGGGCGACATACCGTTCATTCACTGCTCCTGCACCACGCCTCTCCTCAGACACCTCTCCTCTCTACCAGCCTGTCACCTCAAATACGTGAGGTTCCATTCCAAGGCCCTTTGAAACAATCATGTTTCAGTTATTAAACCGATAAAAGGAACGTCGGTGTTATCGCCGATGTTATTGATGAATCATTGGGATTAAATGAAATGAAAATACGACTGAACACACTATATTTGGATCTTTATTTTAGCTTTGTCAGCAGTTATTCTATTATATTTTCAGGACATTTTTACAGAGTGACACAAACATATACAACTAAACAACACGTTAATGTAAAAGGAGAGAAATAAAGAATTACAGTGAGTAATTTGGAGCCAATAAAACAAACAGTGATTCCAAATTAGTTTTAAAAACATGACACGAAGTGGAAAACTTGTCATTTAGTCAAAATGTCCAGAGCGACAGACTTTGACATTTGCGTTCTCACACGCTGCCCCTCTGGAATATTTCTGGAAACTATCTGGACTTCAGTGCAGGTCTGGAAGCAACGTAGAGAAATGAATCAGCAGATCAGAATTGGGATTTATTTCCAAGTAGGATACACAAGTATCAATCAATCCTTACAGAGCTCATATTAGTTAATCTACGAGTCACGATGTCCGTCCGTCCATCATCTATTCTGCTAATCCTGTCCAGGGTCGCAGGGCGAGCTGGAGCCAATCACCTGCTGACCTTAGACCCAGGACAGGTCTCCAGTCCATCAGGGCCGTGGATAATAGTTTCATGGACTCAGTGTCCCATTGATGCTTTGGTTAATTTAACATCTCAGCTTTAAAGGCCTGTAGGTGTGTAAATGTAAATGAGTCATTGAGGGATCAGTGTTGCTCCACCTCTCCTCCTGCTGTGTGTGTTCACAGCCCCCTCCTGCTCCACCACTGTTCTCTGTAATTAAACCCACTCCCTCAGACCCTTCTCCTCCGCGGCCTCTCCAAACACCTGAATCCTCAACATGTAATAACCCACAGACACGAGCTCCTGCATCACACTTCATCCTGCTACCTCCACAGGTTTTCCTTCAGGTTCAGGGTTTAAATTCATCAAGACGGACGTGACACTGAAAGAACGCAAAACATCCCAGGATGAAGAAGAGGAGCCGTACGCGAAGAAGACGAAGACGTCCACTTGGAAAGTCGAGGAGATTCCAGAGCTTTCTCATCGTGTCCTCCCTCCTGCTGCTTCTTCATACGTGAAACACAAACTCCACCAGCGAATTTCTCACATATGTTCACGTCTCTTCCCCACAGCAGCTACAGAGAATTAAGCAAATACAACGTAGTGAGTGACCTATGCAGACCTGCTCAGACAACATGATGATGCAGAGAATCCAGAGAATCCAGTCAGCAAAGAAACCCCAGTGGGTGAAGCCTCAAACTCCCTCGATAAAATACATGCAGGAACATTTCAGTGGCCTTTGGGGGCCTCAGGCTAAAGGGACCAGTGGGGGCCCTACGCTGAACCAAGCTTCACGTTCTAGATCTCAAGCAAACCTCTAAAATCACAAAGCCTTTGGCAGAAAGTTTGTGGCATTATCTCTCGTTGGGGGGGGGGGGGTTCTGATCTTTCAGTCTCCTGTATGTCGACGATCATAGAATCTCACAAACTGGTGTAATCAGTCGTTTCAGGGCACCCCCCCCCCCTCCCAGCTCGGGGCCCCTGGCCATCCCCTGCTTTGCATAACACCCTCTTGTGACACCCCAGGCTGCCAGTTAACAGTGAAACCTGGATCCTAAAGTAAAAACGTTATAGTCGTCACAAAGGGAGGAAGTAACTGTCGTGTGTGACCCTGATCGAGGTAAAAAGTTAAACAAGTTAAACTTTATTTGTACAAGGTGACTCTGCAGAGGAGCCTGATGTGCACGACGCTACGCTGCTGCACAAGATGAGATCAGCAGCGTCACCGAGGAACCAGGATGTCACTGAGCTCACGCCTCCACCCAACAGTGTCCTTATGAAACCACATTTACATTCACTAGATTTAAGATACACACACACTAGTCACACTCGTCAGCTGAATACGCCTGATTTGAAACAAATCAAGTTTCAAGAATTATTCTCTGAGAAATCAATGAAAATGTTACATTTGATATATTATATTACAGCTAAAGTCAAGAGAAATAAACCGGACACACTATTATATAGAATTATATCTGCATCAAACTGTACACACGTACAAATATCAACTGACTAAATATTCCTATATTTGATCAAATCATGCAAATTGCTCTATGTTGCCATGTTAAAGACAGAAATCTTTAAATATGTCCATTAATAATCTGCACCAGAGTTTAAAGGGCTCCTCTCAGGCCTCATCCCTCCAACGGGTTTGGTGGAAATCGTTTTGGCAGCTTTAGTTTAATCGTGCTGACGAATCAACGACGGCAAAAACCACAAAGTTTCAGGATGAAAACGATGACAACAGAAAGTCGTGGTCCAAATATGAAAGATGATCAATTTAAAAATGTCAGCCGTGAAACCCCCCAGATTATTTTAACACATTATTTGTATTATTGTTGTTGTTGTTCATGTGTGTGCAGGCCTGTGTTGTATAACTGGCCTTCACACACACACAGACACACACACTAACACACACAGACACACACAGACACACACTAACACACACAGACACACACTAACACACACAGACACACACTAACACACTAACACACACAGCATTCCCTGCACTTTCTTCCTCTTCTTGTCATTTCCACCATTCCCCCACACCTTGAAGCGGAATGGAGAGAAGAGGTGGAGGTAGAGAGAGAGCAAAGAAAAGACTGACAGAGAGAGAGAGAGAGAGAGAGAGGAGGGGTAAACCGGTTGAGCAGGTACACACACACACACACACACACACACACACTCTCACACACTGAGGCCTAGCCCAGGCTCCTCCAGGAGCTTGTTGTCACCGTTATTTCTGAGGCGCATGCGCGATGCCGCCAGTTTCCTGCTTTTAAATGAGTACCTGTGTTTGACTCACCTCTTTCGTGTGTGTGTGTGTGTGTGTGTGTGTGTGAGTGTGTGTGTTATCTGCTTGGGTCTCCCTCCCTCTCTCTCTCTCTCTCTCTCTCTCTCTCACACACTCCCGTTACTCGCGGTGCGCACGAGCCCCTATTTGTCTTTACCTGTGCTCACCTGAGCGGACTCACCTGCCCACCGACGTCCCGACACTTTGTCTCTGCGCTGGCGTGTTGTTGTGTTGTGTTGTGTTGTTGTATATATCTCGACACTGGAAGGAGGGAAAAGTGCGAGGACACCGAGAAAAGGTGTGTTTGAGAGGAAAGGTGCGCGGGGGCAGGAAGGAGGAGAAGAAGAAGGAGAAGGACACACCGACACTTTCCCGGTGAACGTTGGAGTTTCCTGCCCTCTTCCCAACGTTTGTTTCTGCTTCTCCTCCTCTCCACCGAACCCCGGCTCCGAACCCGCCGGCCGGGCGGGCTGCGAGGGAACATGCCTCGGGCCTTTCTGGTGAAAAAGTCCAGCGTTTCTCCGGGGAAGCGGAACTGGAGCGAGCTGCCCGATCATGAGCGAGGGGACGTTTACATCCCAGGTGAGTCCACGCTGCTGTGATGAGCCATGTTGGTTTTATTCTGCATTTTTACGCACTGGTGTTTTGTTGAATGTTTTGGGGCCAACCGGGGGGACGTCAGTGTGGAGGCTCCGGAGAGGAGAGGGGGGGGGGGGGGTGTAACGGGGCCGGGGCCACCGAATAACGGGAAGCACCGCGATGCGAGACTGGAGCTCCCTGGAGTTTTGCATCCATTTCTAAAAAAAACAACCCGGCGTCATTTCCATGCGTCAAAAAACAAAACAAAGAGTTCGATCCAACTTGTCACTTCGCTCGGTCTCGAATCCCAACAACAAAATAAAAATAACACCCGTTTAAAAAAAGACACGAAGTCAACAGGGAAGTCGGGATATTCCACTTAACAACCGTGGAGCTGGTCGCGGCCTCGACACGAGCCCAGGGCCCGTTGCTTTCCACACAGCGACCTTCAGCCTCAGATTGCAGCTAAACCCTATAAAGACCTTTTCATATATACTACATATCCAGCTGCGAGTCAACACTTCTAATTTAATCTCACCACATCATTACAAAGCATTGTGGGAATGATGGAGGTGAGTTTTTTATTCTAAAAAAAAAAGGAAATCTGTTAGTCAAGCAGCTATGGAGCAGGATGAAAGGCCCAGTATCCTCCCTCGTGAGGCCCAACTGCAAAGAAACACTACAAGACCCGACATGTTTCGACTGTCAAATTCTGAGCTTTGACATTTAAATGACAAGTGGCGAGAATCCACCTCCTTCCCAGCGACTCCCTCTCTCTCTCTCTCCCTCTCTCTCTCCCTCCTCGATAACAATCCCCATTGTTGCCATCGGCCGAGTTTTTATTGTAAGACCACGTCGGTATCAGATAACAAATAACGGACTACACCCTAAACCTCTCTGCTTCCCTCTCTCTCTCTCTCTCTCTCTCTCTCTCTCACCCTTCCCCCCCTCGCTGTCTTTCCCCACCTATTCCCATCACCGTTAACTTTCAATCATTGACTTTCACATCCTCTTCTGAACATTATGGATGAACTGAACCGCCTCGAACTTCCAGGTCGTTTATGTTTTAAAGGAAGACGACGAGAGGAGAGACAGCCTCGTGTCGGTTATCTAATCACCCGAACAGAAGCGTTGGGGTTTCAGGCCTCATCCAGTTTCTGACGCAACAAAACGCACAGAAAGTGCACGAATTCCCTAAAGAGAAATAACGAATTTAACAACACGGTGAGATTCTGTAAATCTGGCTTTTTCTGTCAGTGTTGAAATGAAAAAGAATCGGCTGCAAAATAAAAGCGAGGATCCAGTTCTTCTTCTTTTTGATAAACAGTAGCTGCCGTGCGCAATTACGCACAGTCAACACTCCTCCCCGAACCCCGCAACGGTCTCAGCTTCTGTCTGTGGTATGTGCCGTTACTTGATGTACCTGCCCGACGTGTGTTGTTTGTGCGTGTGACGGAGGGACACGCTCACACACACACACACACAGAGAGAGAGAGAGAGGTATGATAATTGCCCCTTTCCTTAGAAACAGGAGTGTTTTACTCCATCTCTCTTTCTCTCTCTCTCTGTGTGTGTATCTATCTATCTATCTGTCTGTCTGTCTGTCTGTCTGTCTGTCTGTCTGTCTGTCTATCTATCGAAACGTTTTATTCTATACATTTGAATGGCATGGAGCTCGTACACCCCCCATGTCAGGCTAAATACATGTGATTTGCTGATTTGAAAACTTTTATTTAACAGAATAAGCTGTAGAAAATATGTTTTACCTTGATATGTGACAGCATTGGAAGTTTGTGTACGTTCTAATATCGGTTTCGGCACCGGCCCCAAACATCCATCTGGGTCGGACTCTACTTCTGAGACGCTGTTTAATCCCTTTGAACTCAGGATCTCTGCTCTCGGTTTTGTCCTGAGGCCGCTGAGAGGTTAATGTTTATTGGAAGGAAGGAAATGTAACGGACCTTTCAGGAGACCTACTGCTGCAGAACGCACACCTTTAGCAAACACACACACGCATGCACTTCTACACAAGACACACACTGCGTCAGATAAGGTTATCTGCGATTGTTGACTCGTTCTCTCACCTGAGCGGCATTAAATGGAACCAGGAGAAATTATGAGAGTGTTTTGATCGACACAGTTCACACACACTCGTCTCTGTGTTGACGTAGAAACTTGGGGGCTCCGTATCTTCTACCTTCCAAACACACACATATACCTAAGTACACACACACACACACTCGCTCATTGGTGGGGGGGGGGGGGGTTGGTGAACAAACAACACAAGATGAGATTAAATGTCCAGCCGGCAGCAGTCACCACAGAAACCATCAGTTCACTGGAACAACGACGAGAGATTTGAAAACCACACTAAAAAGTGTGGTTTTCAATCTAGTATCTGCTGCACTATCTCTAGTTTAATTAAATTTTCTAACAGAAAACGTAAACACGTCCTTTCTGCACTGATGAGCGGAGATAAACGCTGATGCCAACGCGTCTGGGAAAGATTCATATCTACTCGCCTCTATCGCTTCTCGTATTGAGAAGGAATTGTGTGTTTTTAGAAGAGGTGCTGCTCCTTTTACGTTACATTACAGCTTTAATCCAAAGTGACTTACAATAAGTACATTATCAATATTTCATCGATATTTCAAAAGCTAAAGTCATGAATGAAAGCTACTGGAGCTCTGTGAGGGATTTCTTCATTTGCATTGAGTCTTCACTGAGCTGAACCACACCTGCCTCTGGGCTACACACACACACACACACACACACACACACACACACACCTATGTGGAGGTGGATTGTTTGAAGAAGGTACAGAGCTGGTGCTGCAAGACTGTCTGGCTGGACGAGTCTGTAATGGGTGTGTGTGTGTGTGCACACACACACACACACACGCACACATGCATGCAGTTATTCAAAACAGAAGGTCAAACATGTGCACACACCCTGGCATACAAACATGTTTAACTCTGCACGTTTGCTAATTGAGAGATTGTGTAAACATGAAGTGGTGCACGCTGCGACCCGTTGGGAGGTTTTAAAAACAAGTTGCTCAGTTTCTTCCAGCTCTATTCTAATCACTATTTCCCAGAGATGAGAATAAATATCATGGTTGTTTTTTAACAATAAATGTTTTTTAGATGACATCAAGAAACTGACTCTCTCTCTCTCTCTAGTCTCCATCTACCCTTCGTCCGTCCTGATGGAGGTGGAGGCCAGCCCGGCTGAAACGACGCCGCTCTGCCTCACCAAACACTCTGTATGCGACACACAGACGTACGCCGAGCTGCCGTCCAGCACGGTGCTGGGCCGGCCGCGGAGCCCCGCTGCCTTTCTGGGGGAGAGGTCAGACATCAGGAGGAGGGTGCAGGGCGGCTCCACGTACGTCCGGTCCAAAATCAAGGTGAGCGAACGAGCGGCTCAAAGTGTCCGTGGAGTCAAACAAAAAGTCGACATGAAACAAATACTCAAGTTTTCTTTCCTCTCTCTCTCCACCGCAGGTGACCACGGGCGAGTTACCCCCCAGCCCCACCCCTCTACCCCTCTCTCTTCCTCCCATTCCCACCACGCCCTCACTGACCCCACCTGCCACCGTGATGCCCGTTGCCCCGACGACCATCCCTTCCACCCTGGAGGTGGTCCCCATGGTAACCAGATCAACAGGTCAAAGTTCATCCATGGGGAAAACGGGGGTGTTTGTGTGCCAGGTATGAGCGAGGCTGGAACAACCGTTTTAAACTGGAATCCACATTGTTATATTTCCTATTAATGAGTGTGGTGGTGAATCAGGACAAATTAATGGTGGTTGACGTTGATTTTGTCAAATTTTAGACACGTGTACTTGAAACAACAACTGAAATTGGATCTTTCTCGGACACAATCTTGCAAAATACCAAATTGTATTCATGGCAACTCAATTTAGAGACACTGTGTGGAGTTTGTGGTTTGAAATACACATTCCTGCAGTTTCTCACCATTCTGATGTTAAAGAATGTCGAGTTGAAGCATATCTGCATTTCTCTGGGAGCTAGTTCCAGATACGTGCAGGATAGAAACTGAACGCTGCTTCTCCATGTTTAGTTTTGACTCTGGATGGTTCACAGCGTAGCAGCAGGTCAGAAATATATTCAGGCTGTAAATAAAGCAGCATGAGTAAATTCTTAGACCGACAGGACGTCACTGTGACTTCACTGAATGAGTGTTCCCGCCTGTAGGTTTGTGAGAAGACCTTCCAGCACCAGCGGATGTTAAACCGACACGTCAAGTGTCACAACGAGACCAAGAGACACATCTGCACCTTCTGCGGCAAAGGCTTCAACGACACCTTCGACCTCAAGAGACACGTGCGCACACACACAGGTAACCTCGCTCTTCCACGTCAAACGCAGCCGCTCAATCTTCGACAGATCTGAAGAAGAAGGTGTGACACATTCTGATTTTCCCACAGGCGTCCGTCCGTACAAGTGCAACCTGTGCGACAAGGCCTTCACCCAGCGCTGCTCCCTGGAGTCGCACATGAAGAAGATCCACAGCGTCACCCTCAAGTACGCCTACAAGGAGCGGCGCAACAAGCTGTACGTGTGCGAGGAGTGCGGCCACACGGCGGGGACCCAGGACGAGCTGGGCATCCACCTCCACACGCTGCACCCAGACAGCCCCCTGCTGAAGGGGAAGGCTGCCAGGAGAGCGGGAGGAGAGAGGGCAGGAAAAGAGGAAGGGTCGGTCGGAGGGTCGACGCCCGGTTCTCCCCAAGGAGCCGATAGCGATGATACCACGGGATCAGCGGAGCCGTAGAGCGGACGAGAGGCTGGTCGGCACAATAAGCTCAGGGGGATGAAGGATGGATGATGGACAAGAAGGTGGACGACAAGTCAGAGTATACCTCTACAGTTCTAAATGTATATATTGTGTGTGTGTGTATATTTATGAATGTGTGTGTGTATGGATTGTGGGGATCTGTATATGACTCATGTTAAACGAGGCCAAGTTGGACTTTGACTCACTGTTCACGTTTTTACAGTTCATGGGATTTTGTTGTTAGAGTATTTACACATCTGACAATATATTTTTCTGCCTTTATATTGAATGTGCATATTTCCTGTTGGCTCTTCTGTACAGCATGAAATGTGAGTTTTTCTACTCAAAAACCTGAAAGCATTATATTAAAGGGAGTAATATATGAACCTGAGTCGTATGTATCCCACATTATTGACGTCATATTGATTCTTGGGTTTTGTGTATCTAAAAGCAATGGGGGAGGAAGTACTCAAACATTTTACTTTGGTCAAAGTATGAATAAAAAGACAAACATGCACTTAAATAAAAGTGTAAGTAAGTATTAAGAGTATAAGTACTTGCTGAGTGTATAATATTCCCTGATGTCTACTACTCATTATGGCTTAGCAGTGCCCTCTCATTACTTGATTCATGAAAAATACACGGAACTAGATTTACTTTCAGGTACTTTTCAGTTTTACACCACTACATATATTAACAAAGTACCTTTACTCTTGATACTTGGTCACATCCCACCAGTGTTTAAAATAGCAACTACGTTATGACAGAGAAATGTTGCTGAAGGCAGAAGTGAGTTTTTACATCATATTTAATCCAGGTACTTATGGTGTATAAATACTTTTGGGTTTTTTTTGTTTTCTGTATGAACGACACACGAAGAGTCCGTCATCACAGCATTGTTTTTAAGGCGTTGTCAGCCACCTGGTTTCACTTCAATACAGCAGAACAGGCAAGGCGAGTTTATTTGTAGAGGTCGTTTCAACAAGGCATTTCAAAGTGCTTTACATAAAATGCAAAAGGCATCAGGACAAATTGTAAAAGCAACACAAAAAAGACAACACAAAAAAGCCTTTAAAAAGATCCCTGGAGGGATGTGGTCCACTCGAGCTGCAGCGTCTTGAGTCAGCTGCAGCTTTAAGAATAAGAATACGATAATAAATCTCTTCAGTGCACAAACGATGGTTTTACTGTTACGCACTAATTACGCTGCTTATTTTACCCCCAAGCTTTTGAGTGTGTTCTGGAAGAGAGACAGCGAGAGAGAGGGGGCGGGAGAGAGAGGGAGAGGAGGTAGCTGGGAGGGTGAGGTCGGATTCCTGGTGTCTGTCCGGTCTTGTCGGAAGATTCCTGCAAACTCCCTTCAGCCCGAGGAAACCTGGGATCGGCTTCAGGTGACAACCACATAACGGTTTGTGAAGTCAGTGGGCGAAGGTCAATTTCACACTCAGTTACTCAGTTCTCTGGTATATTGACGTTTTGGCATCGTAAGGCCACATGTTTTTTTTTTATCCTTCTTTTTAGTTGCGAAAGTGAGGCAAATTGATCTCAATCGCCCCCTGGTGGCTGGCTGCAGCATAGGTCACAAACCCTGCCTCCTCCATGTTAGTGAATGAGACATGGACCAATCGCGGATGCACAGTCTCTTATGTACAAAAGCACAGCACTCGTATCTGAACTGGATGGATCCTCATTAAAGTTAGTACAGACACTCATGGTCCCACTAAGGAGGAATTCTGTTCGTATCAAGCAACACCTGTTACATGTTGTGGGTCTGTGTTGTGAAATGGGAGGTTTTTCTGCTTTTGCTCATATTATATTGATATGAAAGATTTGTTCACAGTGATATTATAACAACTACACCAAATAATAAATCGATTAGAGATAAGAATCAAACAGATTTCTAGATGAAGACATAATCATGGGTTTTACTGTCAAATAGTCATAAAGCTATATTTACTCAAACTAATTAAAAATATTACAATTCAATCAGTTATTTTATTCATTAATTTGTTTATAAACTAACTTTCTATTGATTTGTTTGTTTTTATCAACTTTGTATCACTAATTCAGTTTCATGGCGTCCCTTGCGCCGACTTCCGCTTCCGGCCATTTGACCCCGCCTCGACCCGGAAAGTGTAGGGTTTGTTTTGAAAAGCAGGCGCCAGCAGCAGCAGCAGCTAAAAGGTCAAAGGTGAGCTGAGTTTCCAGGTACACACACTTTGTATTGGTCTGTTTTCTTTTTCTTAAAACCTTCCGCACGTGTTGTTCACTCGTTTTAAACTCGCTGCCTTGTTTCTAACTGGAGGCTGCTAACGTTAGCAGGTGCTAGTGGTGCTAGCTGGTGTTAGCTGGTGCTAGCTGGTGCTAGCAGGGGAGTTCATGGTGAATGTTTCCGTCAGGTGCGGGGGGGATGCCAGCTCCGGAGCCGGTCAGGCAGGGTCGGAAACGCGGCCTGCCCTCCTGCCCCAACCCGCTGTTCCTCCGGTGGCTCACGGAGCTGCGGGACGAGGCGAAAGAGAAAGGACAGAAGATCCAGTTCTGCTACCAGAAGGTGAACAGGACCAATCCCCTGCGTTGTGTTATTGTGCGTTCACATGGTGCAACAACATGCAAACTGAGAGCACTTTAACTTCCTGTGGACAGTAACAGACTCACTGTACTTTGCACACTTCATTCCCTGCTGCTTACAACATTTATGTATTTAATGCACAAACTTGCACAAACACAACACAGCTAATTTCTTGTACGTGTAAACCCATTTCTGGCAATAAACCCCAATTCAGATTCTGAAAATTCACGTGAACAACTGAGAAAGTCTGAGAACATGTTACAAACATCCAACACCACTTTCTATCCAATACAGACGTTTTTATGATTATTAATTATTTATCCTCCTGTCGCACCTGACAGTGCAATTTATATTCATGCAGATACAGATCAGGAGCTTCCACTAATGTTAATATTAAACAATGTAATCATTCAAAAATAACTATAACTCTAAGGAGCAAAACTATTTTTTCAGTGTTGAGATATGACTGTAAGAAATTGTAATTAAATGACAATAAATATTTTGTGTGCATCTGTTTTAAATCAGGCCATCAACTCCCTGAATAAATACCCTCTGCCGCTACAAAACGCCAAAGAGGCGAAGATCCTCCAGAACTTCGGAGACGGGATCTGCAAAATACTGGATGAGAAACTACAACGATACTTGAGGGAGAACGGTGAGAAGCACGTGAACGGATGAAGTAACCGAACACTGTTGTGATCTTAATTACCATGTTACCAAAAAAAACAAACGACCCCATGGTCACACAGTGAAGAGAAATAGGGAGAGAATTCAGAGGAAGTAGATTGAAGGCTGGATAGACTGAATGAGAGATTGTGAAACTAGTTTTCACATTTTATACGTATTGTATTCAAAGCAGCAGAAAACCAGATGACGGAAGAGTTCAGTAAACCGCAGCCTGCACCTCCTCTCTACTGAAGAAACAACGTGTGCAGCGTTTCCATTTCCTCTTTCTTTTAAATCTCTGCTCCAGGTCCAAACGCTCCTATTCATTCTCTGCCTAAAGGGGCGCCCCCTCCTGGCAGACCAGACAACAACAACATGGCTCCGTCCACAAAGGTAACAAGCAGGACCTCAGATTTCCACCGAGACCCAACAGTCTCCTTATGACGCCACATTTAAATCCACTAGATCCAGATCTTTCTTTGTGATCCGTCTTTCTTTATAGAAGAATGCTGCCGGGGATAAAGGGAAGGATAAAGGAGGAGGAGGAGGAGGGAGGAAGAAGAGGGAGTATGTCCCTCAGAAGAGGTCCGGGGGTCATGCTGTTCTCCTCACACTTTACAGACAGTCACAGGTACAACTTTCCCTTTTAGACATTTCACAAACATGTACACGTATTTCCTCGTTTTGTCTCATTATCATCATCTTTCTCTCCAGATCCCGGGAAGTAAAGGTTACATGTTTAAACTGGAGCTACAAGCCGAGGCCCAGCTTCTCTGTGATAAGTCCTTCAGCGTCGTAAGTCAATTTCTTTTCACTACAATCCCGAGTCACGATCGTCATTTCAAAATAAACTAATATGCAGACTCAATTTTCTTCTTCATGTTGTGCGTGTCTGCCTGCAGCCAGATCTGGGCAGCAAGTACATGGCCTGGTCCTCAGTCAGCACACTGATCCAGAAGAACCTGGTGATCAAGACCCACAATCCTGCAAGGTACACAACAACACACACACCACACATTAATAAAATCAGCTTGTTCGCAACAATATTAACAGGAAGAGGAAATTGTCCTGATTCTGATGAAGACCTGTTATTCAGGACACTTCAGTGATTGCTGGTTTTCTTCTCAGGTTTTCTCTGACTGACGAGGGTCAGATTTTGGCCGAGCGACTGGAGGCAGCGGAAGAAGGAGCTAAAGACCGAGTGGAGACGAGGAGTGAAAGAGAGCAGGAGGAGGAGGAAGATGGTCCAGGGGTTGTGGATCTGACTTGTAGTGACGAAGACGAGGAGGAGGAGAAAGAGGACAGAACACAGTGAGTTGATGCTAAAGAGGTTAAAGATTTCATGTTGTGCTCAGCTGGAACCAAACATCACTTTGTCTTCACAGTCCCACAGAGAGGCCGACCTGCGTCTCCCAGTCAGACGTGGACGTGATGAGTTTAGATTCACAAACCAGCAGGAAGCAGAATGGAGGAAGTCTTCTACCTGGGACATATGATATCATACTCTGTGTTGACTTCATTGAAACTACAGGGTAAGACAACTATGTGGTGGACATGAATGTGCCTACTTTTATTTGCGTATATCAAACTGTATCCTCATCCGGTCACAACCTTCGTTTGTGCAGCGGCAGCAGCCACAAGAAACAGGAGCTGGTCAAAGAGCTTCAGAGAAATGGAGTGAGCTTCGATGTCAGGAAACTAAATGTTGGCGACTTCCTGTGGGTGGCTCGGGAGAAGGTTGCACCCGTTCCAGGTAAACTCTTCTCTTTGCTTCCTGTCTCTTCTGCATCTTGACACAAACTCAGACTATAGAACCTCTTCAGCCAAACCTCTGTCTCCTCTCAGGTCAGTTGCGAGCTCCAGCCGGCAGAGAGCTGGTGCTCGATTACATCATCGAGAGGAAGAGGATGGACGACCTGTGTGGCAGCATCATCGACGGACGCTTCAGGGAACAGAAGGTCGGTCGTGTGTGAATTTCCTTCGTCAGTAAAGCTACAGATCATTTTATGGATCAAGTTTCTCTTGTAGCACCAACGATAAAGATTCAAGATTTTCTATTTTACGAGGAATTGTTTTCCTCTTCCGAGCTTTACTCATAATTTGACTCCCTCTCTTTCTCCATCAGTTCCGCCTGAAGAGGTGTGGTCTTCGTAAGCCCATCTACCTGGTGGAGGAATGTGGAACTGCGGCCTCTCACCTGAGTTTACCTGAGGCGACGCTGCAGCAGGCGATCGTCAACACTCACGTGAGCGTAAAGAAAATTAACCGTTTTCATTTCTTTAATTAAACATTTTTTTAATGTTATTGTTAATAAAAGTTTTAACCATTGCAGGTGGTGGATGGTTTCTTCGTGAAGAGAGTCCAGGATGTGAGGGAGTCTGCGGCCTACCTCACCATCATGACCCGGTACCTCACTAAACTCTACCAGGTAACTGACACTCAAGTCTATTCACAGTCTGTGGTTCCAACGCTGCCTTGGTAAATACGTCTGTGATGCACTGACTCCCTCACGTCCTCCTCGTTTTTACTCTTCTCTTCATTTCAGGACCGGACGCTGATCTGTCGCTCCAGAGAGCTGGAGGGGGATGAAGCGGTTGACGAGGAGAGAGGGAGCCCGTCCTGCTCGCTCATTTCATTTGCAGAGTTCAACCACGGGGCGATCAAAAACAAGGTGTGTATCTATCTATCTAGCACAAAATTACACTTTCATCAAGATCCATGAATAATCCCCAAACTGACAGAACAGCCATCTGCAGACCTGATAGCCGGGGCTCAAACCTGACCTTTTGCTCTGTGGTCGACCCGCTCTACCTCAACAGCCACCTCAATAATAAAAAAAATAAAATAATAAAAAGTGTGGTTATAAATCCATGTTTTTGTTCCTCCAGTGTCAGACAGTGAGGGAAGTGTTCGCCAGACAGTTGATGCAGATCAGCGGTTTGTCTGGAGACAAGGCAGCAGCCATACTGGAGATATACAGCACCCCCTACAGGTAGCGCACACACACAACACACAGATCACTACTATTAAATAAACAATCTAGATGAGTCCCATCAAACCAAAGCTGCTCTCTCTCTCTCTCTCTCTCAAGTCTCCTGACGGCTTATGAACGATGTACAAGTGAAGCAGAGAAAGAGAAACTTCTCTCTTCAATACGATACGGGAAACTCAAAAGGTTTGTACAAGCAGTTTTATGTTAATGTTTAAATGTCGTGAATATGTTCAGGTTTTAAATGACGTTTTCTTATAAATACATTTAATGTCCGTAGCATTTGTTTTTGGTAGAAAAGCACATTGTCACGTGTCAGAGATCATGTGCAGCCATAGACTGTGAAGGACTTGAACTAATGAAACTTTAGTTAAACCCAACGTGCTACAAGAAGGTCGATCAACGTCGTCTCCTTTTGTTTTTCAGAAACCTGGGTCCAGCTCTGAGCAAAACCGTTCATCAGCTCTACTGTACACAAGGAGCGCTGTCATGAGAACACACACACACACACACACACACACAGATGAAGCTAAACTCGAGCTCACTCCTCTTGTAATCTGATCACATTATGTCCTAACTTTATCACATTGACTTGAACTGTTTATGATTTGATCGAAAGTTGCTGCTACATTTTATTTTCTATTAAATTGTTCCTGATGAAGAATTTCACAAATGTTTCCCGATACTGGATCAATAAAGTTTCTTATTTTTGAACATTAGTCTGTTGTTCGTCAGTCAAGTGTCAGTAAATCATCTTTAGTAAATGATTCTCCTGCGTTATTAGCCATTTTATATATGGTCAGTTAAACCGTCTCATTTTGATTAACTAAAGCTGCCACTAGACGTCACTAAAGAGCTGTGTTTAGAACTTGATAGTTTCTATAATCAAGTTCCTTCCAAATAAGATTTATTACTCATCGGTTTATGTTTACTAATACAAAAAACTTAATTTACAGAATATATTTTTTGTTTAAACTTTCAAATATTAAACTTCATGATATGTCCTCATGTTTAATAACATCTTGGTAATCTTTTTGTCCTAAACATGTGGAGAACATTCATTTAATTTCCCTGAAGCTCCCGATGCCGCTAAAGATTTGTGTTTATCGATAGCGTCTATAATCAAGTTCCAGAATAAATAAATCCATCAACACGACGAGGGTAAATTCCTTCATCAGTCACGTTAACAAGAGTCAGAAGATCACATTCTCCTCAAGCGTCCACAAATCTGAACAAGAGCCAAACAGAAGATTCAAACCCAACACTTCACTTCACCAAACTAGAATCCTCTCCCTGTGTTTGTGTGTCTCCACCGATCAGTGCAGTTTTGAAGACTGTCGGCAAAGTTGGCAAAAACCTGTTCAGTGATGTCACAGGACCGTCGATCACCCAAATCAAGTGGACATTTGAGCCATTTTCTCCAGGATGTTCCCTGAAGGACGAAACGTTAGCGTGAACATTAAGCAGCTTGAGGTCAAATACTCTGGAACATCTCACCAATGAATAATCAATTGATCTTATAAATAATCACCATTAAAATGTTATAGTCGCTGGACAGCATCAACGAGCTCGTAGCCAAAGAAGCGACAATAAAACGAGGGCGAAGAGACTTCAAATTTGACCTCAGACAAACACATGGATGAACACGTCTCCCTGCATCGTGAGATCGTCCACGGCGCTGTGGCTCCGCTGTGGCTCGCTCCTGCTGCCGCCTCCTGGACAACAAGCGGACAAGTGATTAGAGAAGGAAACAAGAAAAACGTCAGAAATTAATTTGTAATTTAAGAAAATACGAGCAAACATTGCTGTTATTTACCTTTTTGATGTTTATGAATAAATTCAAGAACGTGACCTGTTCCAGTGTTTTAATTCACCGGTGCATTGATCTGAGAGAAACACTGAAAAAACCCATCATGTCTCCTACTTTAAATTGAGTTTGAATGTTTCCTCTTTCATTCCCACTTATCCTCACGTGTGGCAGCAGAGGGCGCTGTCCCTCAGTAAAGGTTACACAGGGTGGCTTTAAGAATTGAACAAACCAACCGATGTAACATAATGACTTCATTCAATTACAAAATAAAAAATGTGTAGACGTGTGGTGAAGAAAACCAGGTTTGTGCAGTTGCATAAATTTTACTTGGAACACGATAAATAAATCTGATCAATGTACCTGAAGAAAAAAAAAAAAGACAAGTTTGTCAGGTGGTCAAACTAAATAAAAAACGGGGGGATTGTTTTTAGGTTTCTTATCGTGAGGAAATCGGACAACGTGCGCACACACACACACACACACACACACACGCAGGAGTTACACTCTCTGCTCACTCAGTAAAAATCCTTGTTTCCACTTGTTGTAACTGATATTTACGGGATGTAAATATGGCTTTGGCGACTCCTTGTGGGCTAGCGTGAAATAAAACCTGACAAAGCACAGCCGCTGAAAACAATCACGAACTTCTGCAATTAGATCCCACGTCCAGGAGCTGAGTCTCTATGGGAGCGACAGGATTCACTCAAGGATCTTACTGGGAAACTCTAACGCTGTCGTGAGCTCATGTGCGGACTCTTGCTAATTTGAAAAGTAAATCAGAAGCAATTGGGTGTTTGACAATATTGGTTGTGTGTTTATTTACACTCGGCCACGCCTCCTCTGCTCTGGTCCCTAACCTGACAACCTCTGTCCTACGCAACAAAAACAGGAATACAAAAACGGAACAGACTAACAAAGTGCCATTTCCATCGTTTGTCTTTTAAAAAGGAAAGAATCCGACTTTTTCAGGTCCGTCTTAAAACAACACGTTAACGTGGCGTATATTTAAGGAGTCATCGGTCGTGATGTAATCCCTTCTTCATTCAACAGTACGTCCTTCTGTGGAAACGTCAGGTGATCAAGCCATAGACCGATAAATAAAGATGGACAACATGATGGCTCCACTTAAGTGAAGGAAAATCATCTTGATTGCCCCCTAGTGGCTGGCGGCAGTATACATGTTTTAATTTGTTAATTGATGATATAAAACGATCTCCACATGATGTCAACACCAGTTTGTTAGAGCGAATTATCAGCTCCTTTTTTTTCAATTTGCATTTCACACTGAACAAAAATCATCCTCCATCTTTTCCACTGGAAGGATTATCAATCCACCTTCTCTATAAGAAGGAAGAACACCACCTCTCTTAATGTACGTGGGGACATGCAAGTGCAGGACGAAGACGGACATGAAAAAGAATCGGAGCATTTTCTCCACCTACAGTAAAAACAGGAGCAACAGGAGCAACGGGGGTAAAACTGATCCCAATTTCCAACCAGAGTCACTTTCTCTCTCTCAACTGGTCCCAATCATAAAGCACGACATCGCTGACTCCGACACCTCAAGTCAAATATTCACTTCCTCCTCACGTCAGTCACTCAGAGTGCGAGATGTTTCTGTGTTCAGTTCCCACACAACACGGGAAGAAGAAACAGTTTGATTCTGTGATTCCGTCCTCGACAGAGTTCAACAGGGGGCGTCTTGTTTAAAAAAAAAAAGATGAGAAAATAACAGGATCCAGTAATAATCAGAACCCTTTCCAGCGAGGAGACAATACTTCAGGAGTGTGGATAAAACCAAATGCGTTGTCCTCGGCTGTTTTGGCTTCATGAGTTAAACACATGAAGTCCAGCAGCTGCTGGTTAGTCGGGCATGTCGATGCAGAGTTTAGGAGGCGGGACAAAGTATTTCCCGGGGCTCTGCGTGATCACCACGCCGCTCTTCTTGTGGAACATGGGAGCAATCTTGGGAGGCGGCTCGGGGACGGGGAGGTCCTCTGCCGCCTCGGGGTCGTCACTGCGCTGGAGGTCAAAGGACACATTGCCGTACTCCCGCAGGAAGGGGAGGAGCTCCAACAGGAAGTGGCAGAAGTCCTTGCGGATGCCAAACCACCCTGCAGGAACATCAGGACGGAAGAGAAACATCATGACATCATGACCCACAACCGACCACAAGAGCACGATACAGTTACAGAGCTGAAAATGTCTATTAACCAACATGTCGACCAAAACATTATTAAATCTTTAAATAATCATTAGTTGACAGAACTGATAATAGAAGAATGATTGAAAATGACTTAAATAATAAATAAGTTGTGTCAAATTCATTCAAACTTGACTTTTAGAAGACTGACGACCGTACCGCCAAGGCACAAATAAACCGCTCAGTTCCTTTAGATGTTACGATTCCAAGACACAATAAGCTGTAATCACGACTGCAGGCAGGACGGGAGCAGCAGAAAGTTGAACAGACGAGAACAACACATTCAGCAGCCCACAGCACATTACTGGCTTTAAATACTCACAGTGGTTCCCTCCCTTCTGGCCGAAGGTGGTGGCCATGAGCGTGAGCAGCGAGAGCCACAGAGGCACGAACACACACACATAGCTCAGGCTGTTGTGGCCGTCCAGCTTGTGCACCAGGAGGATCTACAGAGACACCTCAGAATTTAATTTATGCAAGCAGCAAATATGAAAGTGTAAAATAAACACATGTTTTATGATACAAATAAATCATAACATAACAGAAATATTGTGTTTGCAGTCTATTACAATATTTATGGCAATTAGTTATTTTTGAATCACAGTATCACTTTTAGGAAGGGAAATGAAAAAGATGCTATTTTGTTCAAGCAACAAATATGTTTCAAATGTGTAAATAAATAAAAAAACTTTCCACAGGAAATACAATTTACCAAATAACAGGTCACTTTTTTTAACTGTTTTATTAGCAAACAACTTTAAACAATGATTTATTATAAAAATGTATGAACACAGAACAATGATATTGTTTTTGAAGCTCACCTCGAAGGTGAGAAGCGGCACGACAATGGTCATCCAGCTGATCGCCATGGTGATGTGCGTTCGCCGTTGCTCAGGCGATGATGTCGATGGAGCGGAGGAAGAGGACAGACCAGATGATGTAGTAAAGGACGACAAGGCACAGGAAGGACATCAGGATCCACAGCGGGACGCACACCACCTACACAACACACACACACACAAGATGATGGTCGATTATTACGACAGAGGCCACATGTGGTGGAGAAAAATAAACAAACTTAGTCTCTCACCAGCCACGGCCAGTTGATGATCCTGTCCAGCTTCAGAGCAATGAAGATGAACTGGAGAATATTCACTGAACACAACACCTCCAGCTGGGAAGGAGGAGGAGGAGGAGGAAGGAGGGAGAGGTTGATGATGGTTGATGTTGTTTCTCACACAAATGCCTCACATTTTACCACAAACGTGTGTCTACCTATCTTCACGTAAATCAGATTCGTTACCTCGAGAGAGCGGTCGTGTCTGAAGCCCCAGACGCAGGCTGCTACAGAAACGGGTGACACGAGGAAGAGCGGCATGAAGACGATGAGCCAGAAGTAAAATCCTCGGGCCACGCGGTCGCACACCAACACCTCGAACATGAGCAGCAGGACGTGGAGCCCCACTGCGATCAGCATGGCTTTAAACTCCACGCACGTCTCCCCTTCAGCTCTGAGGGAACACACACAAAAATCTGTATTACACAATGATGCTAATGAGGCGCTATGCACACTTTTATGATTTACACACAACACAACACAAACAAGGGAGAGAAATAATACATATATAATCAATATGATGTGAGCCAACAATCAAGGTCTACCTGTACTGAGGGTTGTGGGCCCAGACGCCTGTGCCCACAGAGGCCCCGAAGATGACCAGCAGCTTCCACAGCCATATCGGGGTGAACACAGCCCAGTAGCTCCACTGGATGACGCCATCCAGCCGCAGGGACAGCAACACGGAGAACAGCAGCAGACAGGAGTAAATCAGGAACTTACTGCAACAGGGGAAAGACAGGGACATTGTCAAATTGATCCACATGGGGAAATAATTCCCACTGTTGGGGGTTTTGACCGTTACGGAACGCGGTGGGAAACGTTCTTCCGCAATCAAAAGAGAACATAAAATAAGGAATACTTTAATTCTCTGGAGAATGAGAGTAAAAGACTTTGGTGACAGACTTCACCATTAAAACCAGAGCTGTGTTCACAAGTGACACTGGATTCACTTTACAGACTCTTCGTTTAATTATTCAGGATTTCGTTAATTTAACCTGCCACAGTCCTGCAGCATCTAATAACACCATCTCTGAATAACACTGTATTTCTAACCACCACTGATGTCAAACACTATTCATATTAATACTTTAACACTCAAATACAATGATAATAATAATAATATTATATGTTTGTGCCTCCTAATTAAACATGATGTCACCTTATTATAAATTATGGCAACTGACAAATGCTGCGGTAACATTTCGTAAACACACACAAGAGAAACACAATAAACACAACAGGTTACACAATAAATGATAATAAAACGAAGTCCATCAAAAGTGACAGCTAACGTGAGGCTAGGTTTAACTAGCAAAACAGCTACGGGTTTGAAGCTAACCTGTTAGCATGTTAGCCTAGTTGGGTCAAACTAGTCATTTTAATTCGCTATTGTCAGATGTCATCTTAGGTGTGTTGACGTTGACGTGTACGAAACACGCACGTGTGCTAGTAACGCGGTGTTTGTTCGTACAACAGGGCAACAAAACACCGCCGCGATGCTACGGCGCTAGGTTAGCCAGCGTGCTAAGTCGCGGCTAACGCTACCTGGGATTGAAGTCCTGAAACAGCCCTCTTAGATTCATGGTGTGACCGCGGCTGGCTAGTTGATTCCCCGTCGGACCCGCAGGCTACACATCGTACTGGCGGCGGTGGTTCGGCGTCTTCTGCTTCACTTCCATTACGGGCTCGGTGCTAGCTAACTGGCTAGCAGGCTAACTCCGTCTGTTTCGGGAGGTGGGGGGGGCGGGGGGGGGGGGGGTTCTTCTCCGGGACTCGGCGTCACGTGATCCGCCGGAAGAAGCCGAACCCGCGTCGACGTGGGGCATGTTTTGCACTTTTAACGTCTGTTATTCTGATATTTGTTATTTTAAATAAAGAAACTATAATTTTCCTATAATTTCTATAGAATATTTTTTTCTAGTAATTGACTGTAAAATAAAAAAGACTATAGAGGTCGCAAAATACCTGCCTGAGCAAAAAGTGAGACTTCCACAGAAGAAAGATGCCGGTTGGAGCCTTAGATTTAATCTAGTCACAGTCTTTAATGAAAATCAAAGTTACATTAAGAAGCCGTAAATTAAAAACTGCAAATTTATCAGAGAGCAGAATAATATCACATTTAAAGATTGGTTTAGAGTAATATGAGCTGCATGGAAAACACAGGATGCTGCAAATAATGCATTCTCATACTATTGTTAAGATACACATCACAACAATGTTAAAACTCGAGTAATCAAATGGAACAGGAGAAAAAGGTAAGTTTCTCTTGTATGTTAGTAACATAGAAAGGTTAGTAGTCGTTGATCCATCACTGCTTGATTGGGTTAATGATCTTTTTTATATATATTTGAGCCCAAAACTCCTGCTAGTTGTTACTCTGGTATTGGTTTAGCTGGTATTGGTTTAGCTGGTATTGGTTTAGCTGGTATTGGTAGTAGGCAAGGACATTCTGGCAGTCGTAGTTTTGGTGGTTGTTGTAGACGCTCTGGTGGTTGGATGAATGGTGGTAGTTTGGGGGTTTGTAGTTTTAGAAAAAGATGCTGTGGTCAGAGGGAGAGTGGTTGTTTGAAGAATAGTTGTTGCTGGTGTTTCTGTAGTTGCAGGTTTACTGGTGCTCGGAGTGGCTGGAGCAGTAGTTGAGGGAGTACTGGTTGTCATAGCAACATGGACAGTTGTTGTTGTGGGAGGGCGCAATGTTGTACTGGGAGGTGTGGAAGTAAAAGTCCCAGATGTGGTACTGACAGGGGTAGATGTGGTAGTAAAAGGGTCAGATGTGGTACTGACAGGGCCAGATGTGGTACTGACAGGGCCAGATGTGGTAGTAAAAGGGCCAGATGTGGTACTGACAGGGGTAGATGTGGTACTGACAAGGGTAGATATGGTAGTAAAAGGGCCAGATGTGATACTGACAGGGGTAGATGTGGTAGTAAAAGGGCCAGATGTGGTACTGACAGGGCCAGATGTGGTAGTAAAAGGGCCAGATGTGGTACTGACAGGGCCAGATGTGGTAGTAAAAGGGCCAGATGTTGTACTGACAGGGTCAGATGTGGTAGTAAAAGGGCCAGATGTGGTACTGACAGGGTCAGATGTGGTAGTAAAAGGGCCAGATGTTGTACTGACAGGGTCAGATGTGGTACTGACAGGGTCAGATGTAGTAGTAAAAGGGCCAGATGTGGTAGTAAAAGGGCCAGATGTGGTAGTAAAAGGGCCAGATGTGGTACTGACAGGGGTAGATGTGGTAGTAAAAGGGCCAGATGTGGTACTGACAGGGCCAGATGTGGTAGTAAAAGGGCCAGATGTGGTACTGACAGGGCCAGATGTGGTAGTAAAAGGGTCAGATGTAGTAGTAAAAGGGCCAGATGTGGGAGTAAAAGGGCCAGATGTTGTACTGACAGGGATAGATGTGGTAGTAAAAGGGTCAGATGTGGTACTGACAGGGTCAGATGTAGTAGTAAAAGGGCCAGATGTGGTACTGACAGGGGTAGATGTGGTAGTAAAAGGGCCAGATGTTGTACTGACAGGGTCAGATGTGGTAGTAAAAGGGCCAGATGTGGTACTGACAGCGCCAGATGTGGTAGTAAAAGGGCCAGATGTGGTACTGACAGGGCCAGATGTGGTAGTAAAAGGGCCAGATGTGGTACTGACAGGGCCAGATGTGGTAGTAAAAGGGCCAGATGTGATACTGACAGGGGTAGATGTGGTAGTAAAAGGGTCAGATGTGGTACTGACAGGGCCAGATGTGGTAGTAAAAGGGCCAGATGTGGTACTGACAAGGGTAGATGTGGTAGTAAAAGGGCCAGATGTGGTAGTAAAAGGGCCAGATGTGGTACTGACAGGGCCAGATGTGGTAGTAAGAGGACCAGATGTTGTACTGACAGGGCCAGATGTGGTAGTAAGAGGACCAGATGTTGTACTGACAGGGATAGATGTGGTAGTAAAATGGCCAGATGTGGTAGTAAAAGGGCCAGATGTGGTAGTAAAAGGGCCAGATGTGGTACTGACAGGGCCAGATGTGGTAGTAAGAGGACCAGATGTTGTACTGATAGGGCCAGATGTGGTAGTAAAAGGGCCAGTTGTTTTACTGACAGGGCCAGATGTTGTACTAACAGGAGTAGATGTGGTAGTAAGAGGTGTTACTGTGGTACTAAATGGAGGAGACGTTGTAAAAGGGCCAGATGTGGTAGTGGGTGAGCCAGATGTGGTAGGCAGAGATGCAGATGTTGAAACGGGAGGGGTAGAGGCAGTTGTGGGAGGAGCAGAAGTAGTTGAAATGGGTGGTGGGCACTCACACGTAGTGTCGAGATGAGGGTACAGCTGGGTGACAGTGGTGTCCAGTGGACAGTTGGTTCCAGGAAATGCTTTAGATTCTGCTCCCAGTTCTCGATGGAGCTCGTCCAAGGTCTTGGTCTGAAGCACTGGATCTCCATGTTCAATGTTGTCACCCCAGTGTGCCCCTGCTAACCACTTCCCCTGACTCCTGCTGTAGCAGCAGAAAGCTGACCAGAGCATGGAGGGAATATTAATCTTGTTGTTGAGGAGGTTGTTGTTGCTGGGCCGTGCTCCGATCACCACAAAGCCTTCTGTTTGGTCATTGTTGTTGATGCAGTATTTCTCAAGGACACATCGAATGCAGGTCTCCATTTTCCTCCAGCTTCCCTTATTAAATGGGCCTTCTTGAGGAACAATGTTGGTCAGGGTAAAGGTCGATATTTTGTCATTTGTGTTGAAACCATAGGAGCTTGGTAATAAATGCCCTTTGTCGAATCCTCGGTTGTTACTGTAATCAGTCCTAACGGCCTGGTGAATGTAGCTCTTCCCTCTGACTTCCATCCTCATGTTTGCATTCCAGTTCATGTTCTCAAGCTGTTATAAATGAAAAGATATATTACTGACATGGGTAGAATTGCAGTAGATTCATTTTTGGTAACACAAAGATATATAATTTCAAAAATAATCGTGCGATGTGAACATCCTGTCAATATTATACAATTTAAAGGAGACGTGAGTTGTTTTTTTTTGTTCTGCAAAGTAAAAAAAGCCCAAAGTCTGTAAACAGATGAATTAATCCTTAATGCGAATTAAC
This sequence comes from Verasper variegatus, assembly GCA_026259375.1. Taxonomy (NCBI): domain Eukaryota; kingdom Metazoa; phylum Chordata; class Actinopteri; order Pleuronectiformes; family Pleuronectidae; genus Verasper; species Verasper variegatus. The sequence goes on from CM048059.1 coordinate 12,807,635, forward strand.
CGTGATATCTACAGTTTTAGCTTTGAGGTGCTATCGGCTGCAAAACCCAGAAATAAGCCAGAAACTTGAACAGGAGTTAGTTCTGAAACCGCCGGCATGTGGATGTTTGTAGAATCACCCACAAATACAATATTACAGATAATAAGAATTTCTTTTCTGTCAAAAAACAAACCTGTGGTTCTATCATCCAAACGCTTTGAGGTCTCGGTATGTCTTGTTTCCCAATGTACTTGTAAGCAGAGAACACTGGGATCTTGTTGGTCGTGTCGTAGAGTGTCACAAATGTTCTCAAGTTTTTCAAAGTCTGGCAAATGGGCTTGTATCTGTTCTGGTCCAGGATGTTCCCTCCCTCCAAGATTCCCCCGATCTGTGGTGGGGTTTGGTTAAGAAAGTATTCATCACAGACCGATATCGATGTCACCACTTCAGTTACTGTGGGAGCGGCGGACAGGAGGAGGAGGGCAAGGAGCGGCAGGAGGAACGGCATCTTCAGCTATGCCCCCACTGAACGCTGCGTCATCAGAGCAGAGCAGAAAAAGAATCATCAGTTCATTACAGTTCGTTCATGCTGCAGTTACAGTTCAATTTAAAACAAATCATATGTCAAATCAAAATAACAAGATTAAAACCGTGTGGATGTATGAGTCCCTTTCTTGTATCGAGGTGAAAGACATTATGTTTTCACCTGTGTCCCTTTGTTTGTTTTCATATATAAACTATTGGACAGATTTCCATGGAACTTAGTTTAAAGATGGGATACGGGCCAGAGAAGAACCCATTACATTCTGCTGTTGATCCAGTACAGGGGGTGTATCCAGGAATCTGTTATTTCACTGTCTGTAACATTGTGAGATTGGGCTTTTGTCAACATTTATAATATAATAAATGGATCATGGTGAAAGAAATCTGGCACATTTAGTGGACAAACATTTATGACATTTATTTTGCGCTAATCCAAATAAAACTGTCGACCAAGCGAATTTAAAAGTGGTTTAATAAGGAGACTGTCATGTTCTAGTGTTAAATATATCCAACGTATATAATGTATGATGCACGACATGAACATACACATTTGAAATGAGATGTTATTCAAAATGTATGTGTAAATATCAAAATAAATGAATACAGAATTCAGAGATGTATGTGTATGTATTCGTGTATAAATACATTTAAATCATCATATCATATATAAACTTAAGTGCATAATAAAATTAGCTGTGCTGTTATTTAATTTCCACACATTTGTGGTCACTTAAATTACAAATGCAAATAAAAGATGCACAAACAGGAGGAGAGAAAAATCACAGAGACTCACCACGGCTCAGATTTCCTGAAAGTCAGTGATCTTCGGTTCACACAGCAGTGGAAACAAGATCAAAGACCAACAGAGCTGAAGGAGGAAGTCACATTTTTTATATTTCAGCCGTGTATGAAAGTGGGCGTGTTCCCTTCATCAGTAAGTTACCTCTTCATTTAACATTTCTGTATCCAGATCCCAACACTGAGCGTCACACACACACACACACACACTTCTTTCATCGTCTGCAAACTTTGTCTGCAAATATCACCGATAAACTCGGCTGCAAGGTGACACAGAGCCGAGGGATCGTTGGGAATCAGAGACCTTGAATGTGAAATGTTATCCTGGGGGTCAAACAGAGCCACGGGGGAAAATAAGAGAAATGAGAGTAGATGCCTAGAAGTCAGATACAGCACGAACTCAGAGAATTGTTTTTGAGTGGATGTGACACATTATTTCCAGGCAGACAGAATGGTCGAATGTCATCCCGTCACAGCAAAGGGTCACAGACCACATCACAGGAAAACAACAGATTTGAAAGCTGCACAAGACCATTCAACTTTTCATCTTAAAACAGCCGCTTGATTAAATTGAGTCTGATGTTTCAGTGACTTGAGTGAGAAACGTCTGTAAGAGGAGGATTTGAAAAAAAGAGAGATGCAGTGAGTGATGACTGCAAACAGGTAAGATGTCAGAATGACAAACGACACCAGTTGCAAGGGAGAGACGACTGAATGAATAAAGATGGACGACGCGTCACCACTTCCTCCCACGATCCAGAAGTGAAGCCAAAACCTCCCAGATTCAAACGCTTCCATTTTGTGCATTTAGAGTCGGCGCAGTGAGGGGCGGAGCCACAGTATCGAGGTTACGATCCAATCACGAGTCAGTCCCAGCTGTCGATCGTGACGTTTCACCCTGTTTTTATACCAAATAACTAATTAACACCAAACTTGATGCAAAGATGAACTATTAACAGTGTGATAAGTAGCTAAAATGACCCAAAAAACATCTTTGGAAAAAAAAAATGAATGAGTACTTACATTTTCTTACTTTGCTCCATGTCCCATCTATACTGCAGCCAGCCAGCAGGTGGCGATCCATACACTCTGGCTTCACTTTGGTTGGTCCGTCATGTTGCTCCTCTTCATCTTCAGTCTGCGGTTTGAGCCCCTAACCCGCATCACGTCTACTTCCTGTTCCTGTTGTGCACTTTCTGAAAAGGAAACGTCAACATTTCCACCATCTCCTCTTACAGGGGAACGGTACAACATGAAGAAAGTGCATGAGATTTAATAATGGGCCTCCAGTGACATCACGTGAGTAAGTGCCAGTCAAGCTGCACCAAAATGCACAGGCTCAGATTCAAGTCCTCTAAATACACTGCACCTGTTTCATCAAGATCCATGAATGATTCCCTGGGAAATCTGTACAAATGTAAAAAGAAAAACATGTCAATGTTAAAATGTTTCTCATCTTTGCACCAAGTTTCATGAAAATTGTTTCAATAGCTTCTGTAATTCTGCAAAAAACCAACAACAAATACATGAAAACACAACTGTAAATCTGGGAGTGTGAGTTTAAAAGGATTTGAGAATAATAAACCTTCACTACTCATCTCTGTTTGAGGCTCGAGGCTGAATTAGATCCTAACATCCTTAAAACATATATATATATATATATATATATATATATATACTATAAATAAAGCCGCTGAGACTCAGGTGGAACTCATCATCTCAACAGGTGCAAATCACACGGAGGCCGGAAGTCAATTCAGCAGCTGAACACCTAAGGAAATGGATTTCAAAATAAAACAGGAAATGGTATAGAGTTGAAAGAATCACGTATAACACACTGTGAATCTCAGGACAATTTACTCTTCATCATCATCATCATATTTATATTATACAGTACTTTTCAAAACACATCGGACAAAGTGCTTCACTAATGTTATCCTGGGAGTCAAACGGAGTCACGGGGAAAAATAAGAGAAATGAAAGTAGATGCCTGGAAGTGAGATACCGCATGAATTCAGAGAATTGTTTTTGAGTGAATGTGACACATTATTTCCAGGCAGACAGAATGGAATTTGTGTCTGGTCATCCCGTCACAGCAAAGGGTCACAGACCACATCACAGGAAAACAACAGATTTGAAAGCTGCACAAGACCATTCAACTTTTCATCTTAAAACAGCCGCTTGATTAAATTGAGTCTGATGTTTCAGTGACTGTGATTATTGAGAATGTTTCCTCTTTCATTCCCACTCGTCGAAAACCACTTCATCGTTCTGACACGGAGCCGGACAGAAACACAGAAAGCTGCTGATTCCTCAAAGAGGAATGAGTCACTAACTTCAAGCAGTGCTGCAGATCACATCATTTCCACATTAATCTATATTCATTTGAGAAATAATAATAAAGTACAATAGCTCACAAAGCACGAGGCAGATTGATGCGAAGTCCATTCTGTCCCCACGTCGTTCGTCTGGTTCCTCTCAGGTAGGTGAGTTTGTGAGCCCACATCCTGACACCAACAGAAAACTAACTCTACACCCACATAAGATGAATACATAAATTCCACAGACCGTGAAACTAAATTTTGTTTTACACAAGTCTGCAATTATTGTTTTCTACACACGCAAGGAATGAGGAATACTTAAAACTCTGTATATTATTGTTATACAATATAACCACAATACAATTATACAGTATTTTGTTGACATTGCAAGTATTTTTATTGAAAAAAAACTTTTTACTTATCTATTACATTTGCTAACCATATACTTCCCAATTCCTTTTTTGCTGAAGTAACAAAGTAAAGTTCCCCATGGTGCGATACTATCTTAATGTCTGAGGAGTGACCTTTAGTTTCTTTAGTCAACAATATGCAGCTCAATCTCTACACACCCACAAAAATTGGATTGTGACATAAAACTTGTACATGTCATTAAGAGCGCATACCCCCACGAGGCCCCCCTTAAAAAAACCTTTCCATCCCCCAAAGTTAAAGAAAGAATTAAACAATATTATACATTTGATTTATCCTGTAAACCAGGTGATTTTGAAGTAAATTATGTTTTGCAATAAGAAAACTTAGACTATATGTCATTTACTTTTTCAAAAGCCTATGTATTCAATTATTTTGGTAAGATATAGAATATTTTTTCTAGTAATTGACTGTAAAATAAAAAAGACTATAGAGGTCGCAAAATACCTGCCTGAGCAAAAAGTGAGACTTCCACAGAAGAAAGATGCCGGTTGGAGCCTTAGATTTAATCTAGTCACAGTCTTTAATGAAAATCAAAGTTACATTAAGAAGCCGTAAATTAAAAACTGCAAATTTATCAGAGAGCAGAATAATATCACATTTAAAGATTGGTTTAGAGTAATATGAGCTGCATGGAAAACACAGGATGCTGCAAATAATGCATTCTCATACTATTGTTAAGATACACATCACAACAATGTTAAAACTCGAGTAATCAAATGGAACAGGAGAAAAAGGTAAGTTTCTCTTGTATGTTAGTAACATAGAAAGGTTAGTAGTCGTTGATCCATCACTGCTTGATTGGGTTAATGATCTTTTTTATATATATTTGAGCCCAAAACTCCTGCTAGTTGTTACTCTGGTATTGGTTTAGCTGGTATTGGTTTAGCTGGTATTGGTTTAGCTGGTATTGGTAGTAGGCAAGGACATTCTGGCAGTCATAGTTTTGGTGGTTGTTGTAGACGCTCTGGTGGTTGGATGAATGGTGGTAGTTTGGGGGTTTGTAGTTTTAGAAAAAGATGCTGTGGTCAGAGGGAGAGTGGTTGTTTGAAGAATAGTTGTTGCTGGTGTTTCTGTAGTTGCAGGTTTACTGGTGCTCGGAGTGGCTGGAGCAGTAGTTGAGGGAGTACTGGTTGTCATAGCAACATGGACAGTTGTTGTTGTGGGAGGGCGCAATGTTGTACTGGGAGGTGTGGAAGTAAAAGTCCCAGATGTGGTACTGACAGGGCTAGATGTGGTAGTAAAAGGGCCAGATGTGGTACTGACAGGGCCAGATGTGGTAGTAAAAGGGCCAGATGTGGTACTGACAGGGCCAGATGTGGTAGTAAAAGGGCCAGATGTGGTAGTAAAAAAGACAGATGTGGTACTGACAGGGCCAGATGTGGCAGTAAAAGGGCCAGATGTGGTACTGACAGGGCCAGATGTGGCAGTAAAAGGGCCAGATGTGGTACTGACAGGGCCAGATGTGGTACTGACAGGGGTAGATGTGGCAGTAAAAGGGCCAGATGTGGTACTGACAGGGGTAGATGTGGTAGTAAAAGGGCCAGATGTGGTACTGACAGGGGTAGATGTGGTAGTAAAAGGGCCAGATGTGGTACTGACAGGGCCAGATGTGGTACTGACAGGGGCAGATGTGGTAGTAAAAGGGCCAGATGTGGTACTGACAGGGGTAGATGTGGTAGTAAAAGGGCCAGATGTGGTACTGACAGGGTCAGATGTGGTAGTAAGAGGGCCAGATGTGGTACTGACAGGGCCAGATGTGGTACTGACAGGGGTAGATGTGGCAGTAAAAGGGCCAGATGTGGTACTGACAGGGGTAGATGTGGTAGTAAAAGGGCCAGATGTGGTACTGACAGGGGTAGATGTGGTAGTAAAAGGGCCAGATGTGGTACTGACAGGGTCAGATGTGGTAGTAAGAGGGCCAGATGTGGTAGTAAAAGGGCCAGATGTGGTACTGACAGGGCCAGATGTGGTAGTAAAAGGGCCAGATGTGGTACTGACAGGGTCAGATGTAGTTGTAAAAGGGCCAGATGTGGTAGTGACAGGGGTAGATGTGGTAGTAAGAGGGCCAGATGTTGTACTGACAGGGTCAGATGTAGTTGTAAAAGGGCCAGATGTGGTAGTGACAGGGGTAGATGTGGTAGTAAAAGGGCCAGATGTTGTACTGACAGGGTCAGATGTAGTAGTAAAAGGGCCAGATGTGGTAGTAAAAGGGACAGATGTGGTACTGACAGGGCCAGATGTGGTACTGACAGGGGTAGATGTGGTAGTAAAAGGGCCAGATGTGGTACTGACAGGGATAGATGTGGGAGTAAAAGGGCCAGATGTGGTACTGACAGCGCCAGATGTGGTAGTAAAAGGGCCAGATGTGGTACTGACAGGGGTAGATGTGGTAGTAAAAGGGCCAGATGTGGTACTGACAGGGGTAGATGTGGTAGTAAAAGGGTCAGATGTGGTACTGACAGGGCCAGATGTGGTAGTAAGAGGACCAGATGTTGTATTGATAGGGCCAGATGTGGTAGTAAAAGGGCCAGTTGTTTTACTGACAGGGCCAGATGTTGTACTAACAGGAGTAGATGTGGTAGTAAGAGGTGTTACTGTGGTACTAAATGGAGGAGACGTTGTAAAAGGGCCAGATGTGGTAGTGGGTGAGCCAGATGTGGTAGGCAGAGATGCAGATGTTGAAACGGGAGGGGTAGAGGCAGTTGTGGGAGGAGCAGAAGTAGTTGAAATGGGTGGTGGGCACTCACACGTAGTGTCGAGATGAGGGTACAGCTGGGTGACAGTGGTGTCCAGTGGACAGTTGGTTCCAGGAAATGCTTTAGATTCTGCTCCCAGTTCTCGATGGAGCTCGTCCAAGGTCTTGGTCTGAAGCACTGGATCTCCATGTTCAATGTTGTCACCCCAGTGTGCCCCTGCTAACCACTTCCCCTGACTCCTGCTGTAGCAGCAGAAAGCTGACCAGAGCATGGAGGGAATATTAATCTTGTTGTTGAGGAGGTTGTTGTTGCTGGGCCGTGCTCCGATCACCACAAAGCCTTCTGTTTGGTCATTGTTGTTGATGCAGTATTTCTCAAGGACACATCGAACGCAGGTCTCCATCTTCCTCCAGCTTCCCTTATTAAATGGGCCTTCTTGAGGAACAATGTTGGTCAGGGTAAAGGTCGATATTTTGTCATATTTTGTGTTGAAACCATAGGAGCTTGGTAATAAATGCCCTTTGTCGAATCCTCGGTTGTTACTGTAATCAGTCCTAACGGCCTGGTGAATGTAGCTCTTCCCTCTGACTTCCATCCTCATGTTTGCATTCCAGTTCATGTTCTCAAGCTGTTATAAATGAAAAGATATATTACTGACATGGGTAGAATTGCAGTAGATTCATTTTTGGTAACACAAAGATATATAATTTCAAAAATAATCGTGCGATGTGAACATCCTCTCAATATTATACAATTTAAAGGAGACGTTAGTTGTTTTTTTTTGTTCTGCAAAGTAAAAAAAGCCCAAAGTCTGTAAACAGATGAATAAATCCTTAATGCGAATTAACCGTGATATCTACAGTTTTAGCTTTGAGGTGCTATCGGCTGCAAAACCCAGAAATAAGCCAGAAACTTGAACAGGAGTTAGTTCTGAAACCGCCGGCATGTGGATGTTTGTAGAATCACCCACAAATACAATATTACAGATAATAACAATTTCTTTTCTGTCAAAAAACAAACCTGTGGTTCTATCATCCAAACGCTTTGAGGTCTCGGTATGTCTTGTTTCCCAATGTACTTGTAAGCAGAGAACACTGGGATCTTGTTGGTCGTGTCGTAGAGTGTCACAAATGTTCTCAAGTTTTTCAAAGTCTGGCAAATGGGCTTGTATCTGTTCTGGTCCAGGATGTTCCCTCCCTCCAAGATTCCCCCGATCTGTGGTGGGGTTTGGTTAAGAAAGTATTCATCACAGACCGATATCGATGTCACCACTTCAGTTACTGTGGGAGCGGCGGACAGGAGGAGGAGGGCAAGGAGCGGCAGGAGGAACGGCATCTTCAGCTATGCCCCCACTGAACGCTGCGTCATCAGAGCAGAGCAGAAAAAGAATCATCAGTTCATTACAGTTCACCCAGGAATCTGTTATTTCACTGTCTGTAACATTGTGAGATTGGGCTTTTGTCAACATTTATAATATAATAAATGGATCATGGTGAAAGAAATCTGGCACATTTAGTGGACAAACATTTATGACATTTATTTTGCGCTAATCCAAATAAAACTGTCGACCAAGCGAATTTAAAAGTGGTTTAATAAGGAGACTGTCATGTTCTAGTGTTAAATATATCCAACGTATATAATGTATGATGCACGACATGAACATACACATTTGAAATGAGATGTTATTCAAAATGTATGAATACAGAGTTCAGAGATGTATGTGTATGTATTCGTGTATAAATACATTTAAATCATATCATATATAAACTTGCATAATAAAATTTGCTGTGCTGTTATTTAATTTCCACACATTTGTGGTCACTTAAATTACAAATGCAAATAAAAGATGCACAAACAGGAGGAGAGAAAAATCACAGAGACTCACCACGGCTCAGATTTCCTGAAAGTCAGTGATCTTCGGTTCACACAGCAGTGGAAACAAGATCAAAGACCAACAGAGCTGAAGGAGGAAGTCACATTTTTTATATTTCAGCCGTGTATGAAAGTGGGCGTGTTCCCACACATCGTCTGCAACCTTTGTCTGCAAACATCACCGATAAACTCGGCTGCAAGGTGACACACAGCTGAGGGGTTGTTGGGAATCTAATCTAATCTAAGAGAAATGAGAGTAGATGCCTAGAAGTCAGATACAGCACGAACTCAGAGAATTGTTTTTGAGTGGATGTGACACATTATTTCCAGGCAGACAGAATGGTCGAATGTCATCCCGTCACAGCAAAGGGTCACAGACCACATCACAGGAAAACAACAGATTTGAAAGCTGCACAAGACCATTCAACTTTTCATCTTAAAACAGCCGCTTGATTAAATTGAGTCTGATGTTTCAGTGACTGTGACTATTGAGAATGTTTCATTCCCACTCGTCGAAAACAGACAGAAACACAGAAAGCTGCTGATTTCAACATACGACAGCAGAGTTTACACAAAATAAATACAAATATAGTTTTTTATCGAGGTGTTTGGTTCATTATTAGAAATGTCGATCCTCATATGATGTTTTCTTCTTCATCAGCAGCAAACAGGTCTGATCAATCGGAGTAAAGACGTTCAGAGGCTCTTTTTGCTTCAGCTCGAGGAGGAGGAGGAGAAGAAAAGTAATAATCACGGAATTTTATTTAACTTTTGGGGAAAAATCTAAACTAATTTCAGGAACTCCTACCTTTAACCCACATTGTGTAAACTTTCACAGCCACTATGAGTATCGCGGTGTAAAGGACGATCAGCAGGATGGTACAGGCCAGCCTGGGCGGAGACATGAGGGGAGGAGGAGGAGGAGGAGGAGGAGGAAGGGGCTGAGCTCTGACTGCATGAGAGAAGAACAAATAACCAGCAGGTGTAGTTGCTGTAGTTTAGAAATGATTAAATCATCGCACACCACCAACAAAGTGCTTTTAAATCTCTTGTTAAAACCACAGACTGAACATAAAGATGGACGCCATGACAGCTCCCAAAATTGAAGCCAAATCATTTGGATTGACCCCTGGTGGCTGACTGCAGTATTGGTCATAAACCTCCATGCCAGTGGATGTCAAACACATTTTTCTAAAACATGGTTTCCGTCAGTTTAGGTGTTCGTGTTTCTGATAAGTTAAACTCTTTTTTAAGAATACAAACTGTAACCCGACCGTTGCTGCTCACAGCTAACCAGCTCTGCAGCGACCTTCCTTCGTGGGGTGTTCACACATGTAGAGTCCTTCATCGGACTTGGACACCGACGGGAAGGTCATTTTTCCTGAGGCACGAGTCCCAATGACGGCGCCGTCTTTGTAGAAGTTGGCAGAGAAGTTAGAAGTGGTCGTGTTGTCGTCTTCCTCCTTGTATAGACAGAGAAGCACCACTTCATCCGCCTCCGTCACAGGAAGAGCAGAACTCTTCAGGATCACTCTGCCGTCTGGAACACAAACGTATATATTAAACCTGTTGTGGAGAAAAAGTCAGCATTAAACACAAAAGATCGGAGCACACGTGGTGTTACCGGTAACGGTGAGGTTGATGGCGTTACTGCACTCCCCCCGCTCAGACTCACACCAGTACACGCCACTGTCAAATGAATAGGCGTATTTTGTATCTTGCTTTAAATCCTATGTTCACAATGTACACTTGAGGTGGCTGTGATATGTTATATTGAGAATCTGACAGCTAAAAAAGCAGCAGTCATGTGTCCTTGTCAAAACTTTCCACCATATATACGAAAACAGGAAGCGTTACATCAAATGTTATCGAAATATAAGCTGTTGAAGCCTCAAATCTCTCAGAGTCACTAACTTCAAGCAGTGCTGCAGATCACATCATTTCCACATTAATCTATACGTCCCCACGTCGTTCGTCTGGTTCCTCTCAGGTAGGTGAGTTTGTGAGCCCACATCCTGACACCAACAGGAAACTAACTCTACACCCACATAAGATGAATACATAAATCACCACAGACCGTGAAACTAAATTTTGTTTTACACAAGTCTGCAATTATTGTTTTCTACACACGCAAGGAATGAGGAATACTTAAAACTCTGTATATTATTGTTATACAATATAATCACAATACAATTATACAGTATTTTGTTGACATTGCACATATTTTTATTGAAAAAAAACAATTTTTTTTACATTTGCTAACCATATACTTCCCAATTCCTTTTTTGCTGAAGTAACAAAGTAAAGTTCCCCATGGTGCGACCTTTAGTTTCTTTAGTCAACAATATGCAGCTCAATCTCTACACACCCACAAAAATTGGATTGTGACATAAAACTAGTACATGTCATTAAGAGCGCATACCCCCACGAGGCCCCCCTTAAAAAAACCTTTCCATCCCACAAAGTTAAAGAAAGAATTAAACATTCCCCAGGCAGCTGTACATGCACAGGACCCCACCAGTTTTGTACCTGAATTCCTGAACCTTGACTCCCAAACTAGCAAAAACAATAGATGTGAGTGTCATCAGCATAGAAGTGACAAGCCGTATATAATAATAGACCTTTTTTAGCACCAGTAATGCAAACCTTAGATTTTTATTTTATTTTGAAAACCATCCAAACTCCCATCCTGCTGTCATTAAAAACCGCCACATTCAAGGTGATTAACAGGAAACCCTCGTGTGTCTCTAACTCGGCAGCAACTGCTCTGAGTCTTCAGGTAAATTTGCCAGGACACTGAAACGGTTCTGAGTCCCAGCTGAGATTGACTTTCTGCGTGGACTTAGATTAGGGCGTCCAGGCAAACTCATGGAACGTCTTAAAGGATCATTCTCTGGAATGGAATGGATTTTAGAAGGATCGGACGACACAAGGCCAGGACCCACAGAAAGAGAAGGACTGCGGTGTCTTCCCACAGGTTTTGTATCTTTCTTCTGAAATAAGCCGCCGGATTCTGAATGGTTGTTGATGGAAGAGGCCCCTGGTTTTGGATTGTTGCCGTTGGGAAACTGGTTTGGGTTAATGACATTTGAGATGTCTGGTGAGGGTTGGGAAGGACTGATGTCAAACGTAGGCTGGTCGGGCTGGCGTGCGACAGAGCTCTGTGTCGATCGAATGCGTTTCAGTTCTTCAGTTAGTTGGCTAATGATCCCTTCTTTCTTTTGAAGCTGCAACTCCAGTCCCTTCATTTTTCTGAGATGCTCACTGGTGTCAGTCTGGTTTGCGTCCTTGTAACTTGTGCTTTGTACTGATGGCTGATTGCTTCCCTGGAGGTATTTTTTTTCCCGCTGTGTGAACACACAAAAAAAAACATCATTTTTTATTCCTGACATTTCGGAGTTGGTACAATTAACATTAAAACACAACAAATACATCAAAGCAATACTATACAACTTCTTGACCTTAAAATAGCAGCTTCTGAATTATTTAAATGGTAACTCGCAATCAATCATGGGCTTATTTTTTGCCTGACTGCTAGTTGGAAAACAGAGACAGATCATTTTTCAAGAGCAACGATTAATTGCTGGATCAAATAAATAATCGCTCAACTAATATAATGAAAATATTCATTATAAGCTTCCTACATCATGAGTAAGTTTCCTATATCATGAGTGGATGATTAAATCTCTGCACATGCCACAACTACTGTTCTTTTATTAAATTAAATAAAAAGCAACGGTGCATCAAAGTTTTGACAAAGGCACATTTTTTATCAACAAAGTACAGAATTTCCCGAAAGATGCCAAAACACGATATATACATAACATATACAATAATATATATAATTCAATAAAATTCTGTCTTTTAAATTATTTGGCTGAAGATTCTGGCGGCGATTTTGTATCTGCAGGTAAAAGGAAAAAGGTTTCTGACTTACCACAGTAGGAATATTTTTTATACAAAATACACACGACTCCAATCCCCACAGCAACAGCAACAGCAACAGCAACAGCAACGCCGTTCAAAACTGTGAAGGACTTCATGCACTCAGCTGAAATGACAGTTTATTTCAGAAACGTTATACACTTAATATTTTTTTAATGACTTGTTGCAATTAAAGAAATTCAGTCTAGAAGCGCACCAGACCTTCTGAGGTAGTTTGTTAACCAGCAGAGGGCGCTCATTATCAGCTTGACCAAGTGCCTGCCCTCTCATACATAATGTGCGACATGTCAAACTTGATTTTTGGAATACACGCCTAGTGTGGCACACCTCTGAACAAAGTAGAGTGAGAGCGGAGGCTGACATTTCCTTCATGCGCTGGAAGTGGTTGACCTATTACAAGAGAGAGGGCCAGCTGGCCAATTAGAGAAGACTACGTTTTATCGGGAGAGAGACAGGAGCTAAACCCAAGTGTTTGAGACAGAGGCTAAAAAGAGGAGCTGCAGCAACGGACAGTCTGAGGACAGTAATGTTATTTTCGGAACATTAAAGCATGAAAAGTTACAACACAAACTAAAACAAATCAAGCTGAAGTATTATACGTCTCCATTAAAGCATGAACGTGACTTCAGCTTTCAGTGACTCCAGTTGACGCAGGAGGATTGTTGAGGCTCCAGTGTACCTGGAAAGTAAATCTGTGCATCTCTGGACTGGTTTGTGTGAGGCTGGTGAACTCTGCAGGTGACCCTGAATAACACAGAAGATATAAGAATTGAGTTTGCGTGGCTTCAGTTCACAGATGTAGAGTTTTCTCCTGGAAGAGATGACTGTAGATGTGCACTGATGTTGTTTCATAGTGTATAAATCATGGAAAGCTCCAATCGAAACTCTTGGAACACCTGAAAACAAAACCTCCATGGTGGAGATAAGAAGAAGATGTGACTGCTTCCCAGTGGAGCCAGATAAACATCTGCTGTTAGAAGGTTTGAGAATGAAACTTAAAATGAACCTGTCGCGCTTAGTCGGCAGTGTCACTCTCCCTGTGATGGTGAAACATCCGCTGGAATCTGGATCTCGCTTTGGGTCTTCAGCATCAATGACCTTTTCTTGATGGTCAAGAAACGTCATGATAAGCTGTGGCAGCGAGCTGTTCACCTCACACTGCAGAGTCTCTTCCTCACCCGGAACAACTGAGAGCTTTGGCTCAGTGGCAGCACCTGTAAACGTCCGATATTTCTGTTAACAAACTTTTCTTTTATATTGATCATAAATAGAGATCTCCAGTATTTCACAAAGGCATATAAAAGATTTTATGAGACATAAATTCGACTGGACGTACACACAATGAGCTCCAGTGTTGTGACGACCTTCCGTTGCCTCCCATTGAAAATACTGCATTCGTGCTTTCCTGCATCCGAGGGCCGCACGTTTGAAATCCTCAAAGAGAAGTTTCCGTCTTTCACTTTGTTCATGAAGAGGCCGGTCCTGAACTGGAAGTCCAGATTCTTCATCTCGAAGATCTCAATGCTGTGCCGATACAGAAAGGTGATGTTTTTTGGGTCCAGACCCTCCTTGGACCACTCCACCGTTTGGCTGTCTCCCTTGGAGACATCGATTTGACATGGCAGAACAACCGCTTCGCCAGCAGAGGCCTGAAGCTGCACCCTGCCATCAGAGGTTTCCCCTGAGACTAAAAAGACACATACAAAATGTCGCACTCACATTTGTTTATACTTTTCATTATTGTTAAGTCCCATGAAAATAACCTAAACTGTTCAAATGAATCTGGGGTCATTGTAAAAAAAGACAGATTCAGATTAAACCGTCACACACACCTGAACAACTGGACAGCAGAGCAGCGACCAGGACAAGACGAGCGTCCATGGCACAAACAGACGTGTTACCAATACGTGCTGGTTTGAAGAAGGAAGAATAAAAGTGACATGTTTCGAAAAACTGGTTTCACGTGATACTTCCGCCTCAATGACATGTTCAATGTTGGGAAATAAGCAAACTGAAAAACAGTTACACCTGGAAACGTTACAAAGATTTACACAGAAGAACTGTGATGTAGACCTGCAATAAGGAAACTAAACAACTATTAGAAAAAGCATTGGACTCAAATGAAACAAGGAATCCCTGTGTTAAAGTCCCCTCCACGGACCAAGAACGAGCCTGTCCTGCTCTCTGAGGAGGGGTACACATAAGTTCTTCATGAGACTGGTATTGTTGGACTAAGTACCGTATTTCCCGCACTATAGGGCGCACGGGATTATTATTTTCGATCTGTTTTCATACATAAAGCGCACCAGACTACCAGGCGCTGTCAGTCAGTCAAACTTTATTAAACGTGTTCACAATAACTCTCAACATTGTCCACACGTTAATGAGCGTAATCACCAACCTTGTTCAGTTGTAACGCGTAAAAACCAAAACCCCGCTAAATCAAACGTTAGCGTATTCACGATCCCCGACGCTGTCTCCCTGCGTTCGCCTCCTGTCGTCCACTGCTCCCACGCAGCTCGCCGTTTAACTTTGAACGCCCCGTTGACACCACTGTCTAGCGGCTGGAGTTCTTTAGTTAATCCACCCGGAATGATGGCAAGCTCCGAATTAGTTTGCTTCACTTTGTTTTTGACAGCATCGGTGAGACGGCCGCGGATGGACTCGCAGATCGATAGGGACGGAGACGTGGTGAAGCGCAGTATGTATTACTCCGCGACGCTCCTGACTACGGTAGCCGTAATGCTGCAAGCGGTGCGGCTCTGTGGTTTACCAAAGTCGTACTAAAACATTTTGACAGAGCGCCGTGTACCACACGAAATCGCTTCGAGGTCAGTAAGCACGACCGCAATGAGTCGCTCCGGATTATAAGACGCACTGTCGTTTTTTGAGAAAATGAAAGGCTTTTAAATGCGCCTTACAGTGCGGTAATTACGGTACTAGTTAGACGACTGCTTGCCTGGCCGCAGTGAGTGGTCATGGTCTTAAATTGCACAACGCTTGGCCCAAAACACAGACGTTCCCAACATGAGGAGATTACTCTTCACTGACACCACATGCAAAGCACAGCGGGCAGGAAGAGCATGAACATGTCGTAACGTGATCTGATTGCGGTTACTCTCGGTCTCACCTCCAGACAAAGGGCTGTTGTCTCATTTTAACTGTGCAATACTTTCATTGTGGTTTCGATGGTTTTGTCTGTGCAAGCTCAATCACTTTGTGTGTGCAATCCTTTTCACATTGTAAATATTATTACTATTTTAATATGTTCCTTATGTTTCCTTATTTACTCTTTAAACTGATACTTCTTAGTTATCTTATATTATCTTGTCTTGTCGACGAAAGTTCTCTCAAGTTTTGAGACATGAATTCGGGCCATTTCACATAAACGCAGCTGGGGACTGTCTGGGTCAGTGTTTTCGTTTTTTCATCACATGGACTCTGGTGTCAGCTGCTAACTACAGAGAACAGAGCCAAGGATCAAAGACAAGTCTAGTTCAATAGAAAAAGTTGACATTTGCATCACAGCCAGTAACAAATAATGATGAATTACTGGGGAACTCCAGAAGACGGCAGGAATGCAAATCTGTCATCTCATATCAGAGAAGCTATTTTCTGAATAGTCCATGAGCGAAGTCAAACGATCAACAATGAAGAAGATACTGAAAAGGGTCGACTACGATTTCGAGGTGAACAGCGGGGACCACACACAGATGTTCGTGTCCCTGCTGACAGTGAGAGTGCAGTCTCATTGAAACTTTGCGCAGCAATTAGAATCGACTGAACGGATCGAGTACTGCAGAAAGATTATTGACAGAGTGATGGAGGGGATCACTGTCCCATGTGGGTATATCGCCAACATTAAGGGAATCAAGAATCTGAGCAAGGCCGTGATCTATGACCTGAAGAAAGAGTTTGGCAACAAGGAGCTGCTGGCGCTACTGATGCCATCTACAATTGACGTCCTCGCCCAAACTTTGCTAAAGCATACCAAGCTGTACTTTAAGAAGATTAAAATGACGAACGGAGGAAACCCTTTTTCGGGAGCTTTAATTTCCAGGGCAATGGATACAACAATCACACTAGTTTCGTCTTTAGTAGTCCTTGTAGTCTGTTTTCTCTGGGTACTCCAGGTCGCCCCCCCCAAAAAACTTTAAATGTAAACAATAAATTTGTGAATATGTTTTTCTTGTCTAAAAGATAAATAAGTGGTGACCCGGAGACAATGAGTACAATATTGTCTAACGTTAAATACGACCGTTCAGGTGACCTCTGAAACGTCTTTGTGCCCAGCGGATGAACTGGTGATGGTCTCAGTCCTTAAGGAGATTACAATCATTCATACACATTTTTTATTTCCACATTAAATTAGGAATTACGTTAAATGTGTTGTTAATAGAAAATCAACTCTGGAAAAACCTACAACAAATAAAATCGACAGTTTCCGAGGACATGAATGTAGAATAATGAATATACAAAGAGAACACGCTATAACCTTTAATCTGCTGCCATAATCCTAGTTTATAAGCATTGCGTCTGGTCATGACGTTCAAAACAATGCGGCCGATTTTAATGCAAAAATGCGTCATGATCCAGGCAGGAATGTCAATGAACTCAAAAGGCACACAGTCAAGGTGCTTTTCTGAACCTCTTCACTGAGCAGAATTAAGATATTCAATGAATTAATAAATGCAGACATTTCAAGAGCAAAACGGGTTAAAGACAGCAAGAGGCAAAAGCATTTTAACAAAAGCATACAATATGAAAGGAAATGAATAAAGAGGACATTTGATAAATAGCACGACAGAGAGACTGGACAAACAAACATGAAAATAAAAGAGAGAGTGGCCAATATACAGCTTGTAACAGGGAAGGATAGCAGGAAATGTCATTGAATGACTGTGTGTAACAAAACAAGCATCATATTGTCTTCACTATTAGTTTCAGAAGCAGTTTGAAATGAGCGGGACATGTTTCATAAAATGTGGCATGTTGAAGCAACACTATGGAACTTTTCTACCTTAAACCAGCAGCTTGGTTAAAGTGAGTCTGATGTGTGAGTGTGAACAAGGAGAAAGTTTCCTCCTTCTCTCCCTGAGCGTCTGTTCTCTGTGACTCTGCTGAGTGGGTTCCATCTCCTGTGAGAAGAACTGACTGAGTCACAGCTTCAACTGTCACAACCAGCTGCAGGTGAAGAGTGAAGCTGAACTGAGATCAGTTCAAAACACTCTGGAGTTATTAACAACCAGAGTTTATCTCCACTGTTCAGCAGGAAACTGTTAAAACGTGAAGAGTTCTGAACAGAGTTTGGTGGATTTGTTACAGCAGCAGCTCTTCTGGGTCAGGGAGGAGAGGATCATGGGTAGATGTGTTTTCTCTCTACGCTTCAGATGACGCCGTTGCTTACCAAAAGTTACATAGTGTTGCTTCCAACATGTCTTGTCAGTCTTGGTCCTGGGTCTTTCTGTTAGTCATCCCACAACCTTACAAATGTTTACGTTGCTTGTTTCAGTAATTGTATTAGCTGAAAATGGGTTTTGCTCTTTTGCATCACTGCGTTTTAAAATGCAATTTAATAACAAAACAATGATGCTTTACCTATTTGTACAACAGAGGATAGAATATGAGATCAGGGCAGCAAATAAGCAAAAATCTGAGTTTCTGTCAGGTACAAACAGTTGAAAGCAGAACTTCCCTTGATTATTTTACTACCCTCTTAAGCCATGCTTGTTCGTCACTGCCCTCATCCCAGCCTTCCACCTCAGTGGACCAGCTCCAGCTGGCTGGTGGAGAAAGGAAGGACCCCGCTGACGTAGTATGCAATGCCAAGCGAGAGGAGGGCGATGACCACAAGCAGCAGCAGAACCCTCCAGAAGCCCAGGTCCTCCACGAACTCCTGCCAGGTGGTCCTGAAGCTGGACAGGACGCCCTCGCTGCTCTGCAGGTTGGGGTTGAGTAAAGAGTGGCTTTCCATCGCACTGGGAGAGGCAGAGGGGTTAATTTCCATGAATCTTGTGGAGGGGTGGGACATGGCCCAAGAAAGAAACCATTCAATTTCATGGCAGATCTGAATAAATCCCTCCTCCACCCAGAAAACCCCCTCAGCCTTTCCATCCCTGCTTACCTCTCACTGTCAGCCATCTGCATGGTCTCCAGTTTGGAGTGGGGCCCTCTGTTGAAGCCTTTCATCTCCTGCTCCTCGAGTCCCTCCAGCAGGCGGATGGCGTCCTTGTTGACGCCACGCCTCTTCGCCAGCACCAGAGGAGTCGATCCATTGTGATTACTATTGTGAAGTAGATGGCTTCGTGTTAATAGACACATTAGGAACTCAAGTGCATAAAAAAAAGCATATCATCTGTATCAACTGAGATTGTTTCATTTCTTACCAGATATCAATCTTCAGGCCGTTGGACACCAGGAATTGTATCGTGTCCACATGCCCACACAGATGCAGTGCTGTGTTTCCTTGATAATCAGTCGCCAACAGATCAGCCCCGAACTTGTGTAGCAGGCGACATATGTCCACGTTTCCTCTGGCGGCGGCTAAGTGCAGGCCTGTGCGGCCCCGGTTGTCCCGGATGTTGGGATCGCATCCCGTCTCGAGGAGCCTCTTGGCGAAGGGCAGGTCTCCATCGATGCAGGCCTGCAGCAGAGGCACGTTGGTCTGCGACGAGTCGTTGATGAAGACATAGGACATGTCCGAGTGGGTGTCAGAAAATTCCAGCTTACCTGCGATGAGGAAAAACAGAAGATATAAGTCAGTGTCACAAGGAAATCTCAATCTGTGTGATTGGCTGTTAATGCAAAGCTGAAGAACACTGGTCTTAAGGTTTCCTGGCAATAAACCTACAGAGGACAACAACAAACCATTACTGCTCCTGATTCTCATATCGGTTAAAAGCTCTTTTCCAGCTCCGTATTTAAACAGTACATTACCCTCAATATAAAAAATAGCAATATTATGACTCCATGAAGTTGGTCTTGAAAATCATTGCTGATCCATTACAACGCAGCTCACGATCAGACACATGCGAAACACCAATGCACGAGTTGATTCATGGCTCCCAAGACCCTGGATAGATCACAGCCATTACCTTTGATATCGTTCTGTCCTTTGATGACAAACAAAGCTACAACATCATTTCAAGCTAATTCCCTCAAACACATATTAATGTTTGTTCATATATATATATATATATATATATACATACTCATGGCGGCTAACTACAGCGTTAGCAGCTAGCAGGGATGAATATGGCAGCAACGGGAAACCCTAATAACACAATAATCTTGGTAAAGTGTCTCTGCAGCGCACATGTTTGATTAAACATAAACTTGCAGGAGCTAACGAGCTAGCGAGCTAACGGTAGCGTGCTAGCTAAACCTGCAACGCGCCGCTGCGACTGTTTTAACGTGGAATTTTACAACTGACGCATCCTCCACATGAACGACTTTGTGAATCCTCTTTCGCTGTCTGTAACCACCCACCTGTTAATAAGTCCCAAATCAGCAGAAACAAACACTCGTCGCTTTCCTTCGAGCTAACGCTGCTAGCTGTGTTGTTGTTGTTATGACGCTAACCTCTCGGGTTTTTCGGGAACCTGCAGCGGCGCCACCTGCTGCCCTGGAGGTGTAGTGCCTGTAGGTCTGCCTCAGAACAATAGGCGTTAATTAAATAAAAAGTAGCCTTTATTTATGTTCTATTACTTTCCACATACAATTTTACATTTATATCATATAGTATATAATTGTGAATTTATACACAGTACACATGTACATCTTTATATGATTATACTATATATCATATACTGCTATTTAGTGTATTACTGTGAAATTATACCCATTATATATCATAGCACATTTCATTGTTATACATCTATTCATATCGTACACCATACCTGCCTATATATTATACATGTATACACTTATTCAATATTTACTCAATATTGCCAATTGTGAAATGTTATATGTACATTTTCACTGTAAATTTTTATTTCTTATAATATTCCTTTGCTTATTTTATACTTTCCCACGCTCTCAAAAAATATGCTGTTGTAACAAGTTAATTTCCAAGATGTGGGATAAATAAAGTATTTCATCTTATCTTATTCATGAATTTCTTTTACACACACACACACACACACACACACACACATACAATATTCTCATCAAAAACACAGAAACATTCGGATTTTACCTTTGGATCCATCTTCCAGACGGAGCTGAAACTCACAAATAATAATAATAATTCTGTATTTCTCAGTTGGATTAGAAACTTTATTTCCAAATGTGTGAGCACAGAAATACACATTACAATAAAAGACGAGTTATGATTCTTTTCCGTTATAGATCCTCTTTGAGGAAAAAACTGCACTTTTCTTTTTTCTGTCACTCCAGGCACTTTGAGCATGTTGCTTGTTGTGGTGAAAGAGCAAATGGACAACAACCGCTGTCACGTCTGTTAAATCCTCAGCTGTGAATATACTTTCCATATAAAAACATCCTAAAGACGTTTTTTTTCTCCATAATATTTAATGTACACATCATAATCTTCCCATTCCCTCCCATCTCAGTAAATAAAACCAAGGGATAGTATCAAGACTTAAGTAAAATAATTACAATCTAGATTACAAACCAGCAAATGCAGATAAAAAAACTGAGGAAAAATTAAAACAAAAAACAGAAAAGGTAAAATGTGACATAGGGAATGAAGTCAGGGCTACCAGCAGAGCTATGTGCAGACACAGAGGTCATAGTGGTTACAAGTCACCCAGGGGCTTTCACTGCCCGCGGATATTATCAAAAACACGTAGACAGCTTACGATGCAAATTCAACGTAAGAAATGATCTGCGAAGGAAATAAGACATCCTTCCTCTTTTTTAATCCGCCGACAGTGAAAAGACACGAAACTGGGAGAACATCTAAATACAATGAGGAGCTAACATTATAGACCTTTGCGCTAACATATTTTTCTGGGAAATACAGTAAGCACTATGTACAGCAATAATTCATCTATGTGTGTGTTTCCTGTTGTTAAGGGTTCACTGTGATTTAAAAAAACAAATACGGATTTGGTCACAACATAAAAAAGAAATCGTGTGAAAGTGGGGATGAGGAAACACGCCCCTTTGTCCGACTCGTTTATCGTTCTGATCCAGAAGAGCTCACATCAGTGCAATATAAATATAAATGAGTGGCCTCATTCAAGTGACTGGAGTTAACTGAAGCTGTTGCAGGAGAGGTTTGTCTTTTTATTGCAGTTAGAATAGAAACCCTATCGTCAAAGGCTGCATCTCAAGTCGACTGTCAGGGTTGTGTAGCACCAAATGTGAAACGTGCAAACATCACAGGAATATGAGACATTGCATTTCTTCCAGAATACACTGTAAAAGTTGAGTCTTCAGAAGCAGGTGGAGTTTGAGCACAACATCGAAAAAACAAAAGCTCGAGGAAACGTAAGTGAGTTATTGCATTTAATTAAAAGTGATTTAATTCTTGTTGATTCTCAGGTCCCTGTGTTTTGTGCATCTGATATATTTGAGCTCTTTTTCTGGTTCTTCTTCCTCTGCTGGGTTTCACTGTGGTTTGCGAACCAGCTAACAGGTGCATTACCACCACCTCATGATGTTGGATATTGGAGTTTCTCAAATAAACCATTATATATAGTTTCTGTGTAGTTCATATCATTGCAATAAAAGAAAGAATACAATCTATAGATTGTATCAAGTCTCTGCAACTTGATTTTCAAACCCATACACTGAACTTTTTCAATGCAACACGTGCAAAATCATCAGGACAGAGGATGCGAACGGCTGTAAATTAACTGCAGCTACACTCTTGCATACGACAGTTTTATTGTGGCTGTTTCATTTCAAATGTGTCTTTGATCCAGGATCAGGTGAACGTCTGCTTCAGTTGAACCAGATCAGCTGTTGAGAATCACAGTGATCGGACTCATCTGAAGCAGACGTGTGAGCGGGGCGGGGCGATACGAAGCGGCGGCACTCTCCGAGGTAGCCGAGAAACGATTCTCGCCCCCCCAAAAAAACGTAACGAGACACAAAATACACACAAAAGAACATAAACAATAGCACCATTGTCAGTGATAATCGAGAGAAGAGCGGGAACCCTTCTCTTTTCATTTCCTCCATCCAACACTCATTCCTAAACGGGGATAAACATTAAAAAAACACTCTGAAAACGCACCGGTGTCGCTCGACTTAATCAGTGAAACCACCGGTGAAGCAGGAGAGGGGCTCGTTTTCAGTCAGTCACATGTTCTTGGTTTTTATAGATTTCTTTTTAACTCATTTCCTCCTCTTTATTTCCTTTCCTTGGAGTGTTAGTATATCACCTCCCTCCGCTCCTCCATCCTTCACCTCCTCCTACAAGAGCTTGCTGCAGACTTGGCAGCGGCTGACTCTAGAGCGCTCCTGGCCTCCCTTCAGGGTCTCCTGCGCCGGCGAGTAGCGGAACTCCTGGCTGGGATCCACGGTGATGAGCCAGAAGCTGTACTTGTTGGCGAAGTAGTGGCAGGAGCCCTTGGCGCCGTTGCACTCGATGAACGGCGTTGCGCGGAAATCCTCCAGGCAGGAGCCGGGAGACACCAAGGACTGACCGCCGCCCTCTGCGCCCGCCGCCGTGTGCTGCGCAGGAAAAAGAAAAATGTAACTTCCTCTGTTCTAAACTCTCCTCTGCTCCTTTTCAAGATGAAGCCAGTGTTCAAACTGGCTTTTTGGACAGTTGGTTGAGATAAACAACCAAGTTGAAGCTGTCGATTGTTGAATTTCTTTTAATCCCACAGATGAAACGATGAATCAAAAATATAACAGCAGTTTAAAATGATGAACTAATCTTTAGGAAATGGGAGTAGTTTTTGTTTTTAACGTACCATCAGGAAGGAGTATCCTATCCAGAGACTCCTCCAGCCGGGGGGGCAGCTGGGGATGTTCATGTCCTGACTGTGGACGGCCACAGCCTGAGACGGCGCCTCACAAACCGAACACCTGGAATGGACAGGAAGCGTACATTAGACATTATGTACAAATTTTAGCCAAATACCCCCAAAATAAAAATGAACCCTCAGAGTTTAAAGAGCCTTTAATACCTGCTGATATAAGGGCGGATCTGCTCCTCGGCCACGGGCATCATGGGTATGGGAGCGGTTGTGGAGAGCCAGTAGGACTTGTCGTTGCGGCTGGCGTAGTAGCAGACCTCGTTGGGGGAGCAGTAGAGGAAGGGGATGGTGCTGAACCTGGGGAGACACGAGCCCGGCTGACCTGCAGGGACAAAGAAAGAAGGTTTCACACCGTTAACAGATCCGCTGCTGAGACTTACAAATCAAAACTCCCACGTGGAGCGTCTCCGTACCGAGATCCTGGTTGTGGGCCTTTTCCTGCCCCTCCACGTACAGCAGGCTGTAGCCTTCCCACAGCTGGGCCATGCCCTGAGGACACATGGGAACCTGGGCGTCCTGGCTGTGCTTCACCAGCGTGTAGCCGATGCTGGAGCTGCGACCGACTCCGCCAGGAAGGCCGGGGCGACCGATGTTACCGGGAAGACCTGAGGAAGAGGAAATGAGAATAAATATTAGAATTGAAAGTTGCTTTCAGTGCAGAATTCATGTGTCAGAATGTGGAGATTCACGAGTTTAAGTATTTTCAGTAGTAGACATAAATAATAAATGAAGAATAGGTAAAGTTTAAACAATGTTTTAACCCCAAAACTGAAGCATCCATCTTTAAATTTCAAGATTTTAGAGTGAGTGAGTTGCTTCAAAATAGACATAACAGCTGGAATTAAACCTCGTCTCTGACAAAGACACAGTGAGGACCGAGACACACGAGCAGACACACCACTAACCTTGGTCTCCAGTTGGCCCCGGGAAACCAGGTGGTCCACCATCACCGACAGTTCCAGAAGGACCAGCAGATCCAGTCCTGCCCAGTTTACCCACAGGGCCAGGAGGACCTTTACCACCTGCACCAGAAGAGTCTTTTATTTCCATCTCCATTTTTCATACATAAAAATAAAAGAAATCAACTCCTTTTCATTCTTAAACTGGTCCATACTTGTGCCGAAATATTTCAAAGATGATTTGAAAAGCTTGACTGCTCACCCGAGGGTCCGGGCTTTCCAGGCTGACCAGACTCTCCGGGGGTACCAGGAGTTCCGTCTTCGCCTGGGAAACCCTGGTCTCCGAAGGATTGCCTGATGTCTGCCCTCGGCAAAGCTCCGGGGTAACCCTTAGGACCACTACGCCCTGGAGAGGAGGAGGCGGTGGGTGGGTGTGGGGGGGGGGTGAGGCATGAAAGATAAAAATGTTTATAAAATGATTCACTTCACTAAATAATTCTACTCGTGACAAGAGAGGAGCCCTACCTCGCAATCCTTTGCCTCCTTTGTTTCCATAGTAACCAGGGTCACCGGTGAAACCTTTTAGACCAGGACTTCCGCTGTAACCACTCTCCCCTCGTTCCCCTGGATAAAAAAAAGCCAATGTTTTACTTCATTATCTCATTCTTTACATTTTTTTTTACGTTTGGTTCTCGTACTATTTTTCAGCTTTACTCTACCTTTGATACCAGGGAAACCGGGGCCTCCGGGGCCCCCAGGGCCTCCACTTTCCCCTTTCCTGCCGGGGGAGCCAGGGAAGCCTGGCAGCCCAGGGTCCCCTCTGTCTCCCTGTGCTGTGCCTGGACCAGGGGGCCCGGGTGGACCTGGAGGACCCTGGAAACCTGAAGGAGAGAGAATACAAGGGTTAGAGAGGAGAGGAAATGAAAGGAAGCAAAAGGAAAGAAAATGGAAAGAGGAAGGAGAATAGGAAAGATAAAATTGGAAATAGATATTGAGGAAATAAAAGGAAAGGAAAGGGAAGAAGGAGAGAATGGGAAAGGAAACTAGAAAGAAAAATAGTATGTATTTACCATACTCTCCATCCAGTCCAGGGAGTCCAGGATCTCCCGGAGGTCCAGGGGAAATTGGACCCCACACTCTCACCAGGAGGTCCAGGTCGACCAGGGAATCCTGGGAGTCCAGGACCACCTGACACAAACACATAAAAACAAATCAGTCATTATTTCAATATTGGATTAGTTTGATTCCAAACCAATCAGCCTACTCTAAGAATGTCTTACCTTGATCTCCTCTCTCTCCCTTCCCTCCAGGATAGCCGGGAGCTCCTGGGTAGGAGACGCCCCTCTCTCCCTTCAGCCCTGGAATACCTGGGGTACCTGGAAGACCTCCTGCGTTTCCACCTGGACCCAAACACAAACAAAATGTTCAACAGCGATTCATCTTCAACGTCTGTGAACTGCAGCCGACAGAGGAACAGGTGTGTAAAGATGTCCTTACCCGGAGTTCCAGGGAGGCCTTTAGGTCCTGCGAGGCCATTAAGTCCATCCAAACCAGGGGATCCAGACAAACCTGTAAAAATACAAAACAGTGAGTGGGTTTGCTTTCTGCGGTATGACAAAGACAGAGAGCATCAGTGGTTCTGTTTCACCTTTGGCTCCAGGTCCTCCAGGACTTCCCGGCAGACCAGGGGCCCCGTCTTGTCCTCTTCGTCCTGGGTAGAAGGACTGACCCTTTGGTCCGGGGAAACCAGGGGAGCCTGTGGAGGGGATGAGATAAAAATGTTAAGGAGACATATTCTGCTTATAGCCAGGATGATAATTTAGTTAGTGTCATGAAATGAATTTGTTTGTCGGTCGTTGTCTCTCACCCATTATTCCAGGCCGTCCTCCTTCACCAGGAGCTCCCTTTGCTCCAGAGAAACCTGGACTTCCTGGAAAGCCGTTGTCACCGGGAGCGCCGTCGTTACCACGACGACCTGAAAAGAGATACAGTCTGATGGGTAACAGATCCCGTTGGGAGGAGCCAGATGTTTTATATCCAATAGTTCTGGGATTCCCTCTTTGACTAAATGCATTCATGTGAAGTCAAAAAGCAGAAGCATTGAGATGAGTTATTCTCATCATTATCAGCAGGAACATGAACAACACACTGTGGTTGTACACCTCCACCTGGTCAGTACATTATATTCAATTATATAAGTTCCATGTGACCTTTGACCACTGAAATCGAACCACTTCATCCTCGAGTCTAAGTGATGCCTTGTACCAGATTCAAAGAGATTCCCTGGATGCTGGTGAACTTTCACCTTTGAGCACCAAGATCTGATCAGTTCAACTAGTTCCCTGAGGAATGTGAGTCTTACCTGGGAAGCCTGAATCGCCTGGCTGACCTTTAGGACCTGGACCTCCAGGATAACCAAAAGTATCCCCGGGTATACCTGAGGGGAAACATGAATGTTTGCACAGTGGTCATCTATTCATAAAGAGGTGTG
Source organism: Verasper variegatus (assembly GCA_026259375.1). Lineage (NCBI taxonomy): Eukaryota > Metazoa > Chordata > Actinopteri > Pleuronectiformes > Pleuronectidae > Verasper > Verasper variegatus. Next base: position 12,834,569 of record CM048059.1, read on the forward strand.
AGGCTGAATGTATATATTTGATTGTTTTTGATGATAACTGATATTTACCCTTGGCACCAGGTCGACCAGATTCTCCGGGGTTACCAGGGAAACCAGGTCCACCATCATCACCCTGGAAGAAGCCGTCAGAAGTTGAAGCTGACTGGCTGAAACTTGCAAATGAGGATTTTATAACAAGTGTGTGTGTTTTCCTACCCTTTCTCCGGACATGCCGGGGAATCCCATGATTCCAGCCTCTCCCTTCGGTCCAGGGTATCCTGGACCTCCAGCTCGTCCGGGGTAGCCAGGCTCACCCGGCTGTCCTTTACTCTGCTCCGCATAACCAGGAAGTCCAGGCAGACCCTGACGACCAGGCAGACCTGGCAGACCTTTGTCACCTGAAACCAGGTCCAGAGTGGTGGGCGGTTACAGGTGCAATTATATTTTCTTGTTGAAGGCAACATTGTGTTTGACATATACAGCTGTCGAGGTATGATGCAGCAACAGGAAGCAGTGTTACCTCTGGGTCCGGGGAAACCAGGAAGTCCGCTGCTTCCAGGGTTTCCAGGGTCTCCTTTCTCCACATAACCTGACCGACTGGGTATGCCGGGCAAGCCTGAGCTGCCGGGGTATCCCCGGTCACCTGTAGAAGCAAAAACAAACCTATGTGTAGTGTGACTTTACTCGACTGGTAGTCATCAAACTCGATCTTGTTCCAGAAAATGTTACCTTTCTGTCCGGGGTATCCAGGTCCACCAGGACGTCCATCTCTTCCAGGCACTCCGGGCAGTCCTTTGCCTCCTGGGAAGCCTGGACTACCAGGGCGCCCTGGTAGTCCAGGGAAACCTATCAGCCCTGGGAAACCACTCTCACCTGCGGAAAGGCACAAATAATCCAAATGAGAAGGCTGTTAGTCACACGTTATCATTTAAAGAGGTGGAGAGCACCAGCGTACCCTTCCTTCCTGGGATTCCTGGAATTCCATCTCTAGTTCCTGGTCCTGGAGGTCCTGGGGTTCCCCTGGACCCTGGAGAACCAGGGGTGCCAGGCTGTCCTGGGGTTCCCTTCATGCCAGCAGGCCCTGGGAATCCTGGGTCTCCTCTGTCTCCCTTACGCCCGGGGTAACCTGTGGATGGGTTGACAATGAATGAACGAATGATAGATGGTGAGACAGCCAAAGAAAAAATCATAATAATAATATAAAATAAACTTACCTCCTTTTTTTTTTTAGAATGACTTAACTTACCTCCAATAAGTTTGTTAATAAATATTAAAATAAGCAATTTTACAATTAATTTGTACTCTGACACACACACACACACACACACACACACACACACACACACACACACACACACACACACACACACACACACACACACACACACACACACACACACACACACACACACAGCAATGTAAGCCGACATGTCCCATTGCATTATTTATGACCTTGGTTAGGCTGCAATTGCACTTAGATTGTCAACGTCACTGAACTTAAACATGTCAGGATTTTAAACTTTTAAACTTCAAAGCTGTAATTGTGTTTAGTTTCATTCAAATATTAAAGAAACTCAAGTGCAATTCCAGACTGAATTAGTGAGGTTGAACCCCCTGAGGTTTGTTCGTCCGGCAGGACAGCACGCTAGCCGCTACTGGTTTACATTCTTAAAAAGGACGGCCATTTTCAACAAATCTGTTCACATCATTTCTCCAACATGTAGGACCATGCAGGGATGTGCTGAAAATTTAAGAAAAAGCCTTTTTAAGAGTGTAGGATAAGCCTCTAGGTGTTAAACAGCCTTTTGGTCGTTACACAAACTTACTGCAATTAACACCACAGCAAACATACCTGGCACAGATTAGATGCAAATGTCTAATTGAATTACAGGGGTTAGTTCTGGCTGCAAAAAAACAACAACAACAAAAAAACAAATACTGGTAGTCACGGTTCTTGGGGAAATGTTTCGTTTCTGAACGTCTCACAACTAAAATGTCCATCTTCAGTCGACACTTTTACAAACAACTGAACGAGTCTTTGACTGGGGTGTGATGAGGTCATTTGTCTGAAGGTGATGCAGAACACACGTTCAACTCGTTTACATTGGGTGAGAGCAAACTATCTTTTGTTCATAGTGGGTCATTTAATCCAAGGAAAACTGTGTCACACCCCAACACTGACTGAGTGACTGAATTTTGGAGATGGACATTTGTTTCGCTGCACGAGAAAACGAGAGGAGGCAGACACTTAGAGGGAGGGAGCAGTTAGAGCGTTTGGTCTTATGCATGAACAGCAGGAGGATGGAAGGATGGAAGCAAAGGGAGTAAAGAAAATAATGGAGGGATGATGGATGGATGGATGGGGGAGAGTGTCTCACCTTGGCAGCCTATAACGAGTGACCCAACACCAAGAACAAAAGGATGGAGGGATGAGAGGATGGATGGAGATGAGGATGATGATGGTGTGTGGGAAGAAAGGAGGAGGAAACATAGGACAAGGAGGAATATAAAAGAGGAGGAGGAGAGAAATACACAGAGAAAAAGACCGGGATGAACCAACACTGGTAAAAGTGGAGGGGTGAGGTGAAAGACATCAGAACTAAATCGTCATTTTTCTTCTTGTAGTTTAAATAAAGCTACAAATACAAAGACTAACACACGATCTTTTAAATGTGGAACATGGGAGACTAAACCTTCTAAAATTCGAATAAATTTGACGGAAGTCTGCCGGTTTCCGAATCTCCTCCCTCACCTGGTGGTCCGCTCAGTCCCTTGCTGCCAGGAAGTCCTGGTGGCCCGGGCATGCCTTCATTCGGCTCACCTGGCGGTCCAGGGGAGCCGGGAAAACCAGGAAGACCGTCAATGCCGCGCTCTCCCTTTAGTCCAGGAACGCCTGAACGTCCATCAAAACCTGCCAGAGGAAGAAGAAGAGTTTTACAGAGGTGCTGATTCAGCTGATCACTTTGGACAGTGTGAGCATCTCCGTCTCAGACCCACCGGGTGATCCAGGTCCTCCCGGCGTCCCAGGTTGGCCCTTGTCTCCAGGAAGTCCCGGTGAACCGTCACGCCCCGGACTACCAGGCGTGGCTCCCAGTACCTCTCCAGGCTGGCCCTTGGCTCCTGGACGCCCAGGAATGCCATCCTTCCCCCGGCTTCCGTCAAAACCTTGTCCTGGGATACCTGGAACTCCAGGATCACCTCTGGGTCCAGGGAAACCTGCAGGAAGGGAAGGGCCGGAGGAGAAGACGTTGAGGGAGACTAAGCAATGGAAGATCATTTCATTTAACCATAAACTGTCAATAAATATGGTCGATGCGTCTCCACTTCCTCCCACTCCATCAATCATGACGTTAACAAATTAAAACCAAACTTATCAGGAACATGAACACTTTTATTTAAACTAACTGACAGAAACCATCTTTAGGATTTATTTAACATGAATTCACCTTGTGGTCCAGGTTGACCTCCAGTACCGGGTTCTCCTCTTTCTCCTTTGGGTCCGTCAAACCCGGGAAGTCCTGGTTGGTTTGAGGAACCTGGTCGACCTTTCGGGCCTGACGGGAGCGGACAGTCATACTCATTCATTTTGCTGTATTGACATTTTTTATTCTGCCATTGAATTGAGTTTGTTAACATTTCTGCATTTGTTAATTAATTGTAGATTATTTATCTAAAGGAAGTCATGTGTTTTAATCGAAAGTCATAGATCGGGAATTGCATAGAACACAAACATTCTCACAATATCCCATATTTTACAGAAATGTAAAGCTCCCAATTTTATATTTGTCTGATTCATTTTCAACAAAATTCCATCCGAAGAGCCGTAACACCTCTGTTGAACTTTACCTGGTCGTCCAGGCAAACCGGGTAAACCGGGGTCTCCCGTCTCAGCTGGGTCGCACCGCCGAATTTGGCCTGGTAGCAGTCACATACAGGTTAGCGATCACACATAGGCACTTAACTACACATATACAGGGAACAATTGAACACACAACTGCAACTTTAACGACTAAAACTGTTTTAAACCTGGCCTAAATAATATTGTATAAAACCCTCATGTATGAGATTTACAACACAGGACGTTAATATGGAGAGAAAATCGACTCCAAATGGTCACAAAGGTAAATAAAAAACAAGTAAGTGACCAAATCACTGTACACATTTGTAAATCATGTCATTAACATTGGTGAACATTTTGAGTCTATTTTCTCTCCATAAAAGTCCACGTAGGTGTTTAAAAATATTGTTTAGGTCAGGAAACAAATAAAAACATTAATGCTATATCTAAGAAAGACAAAGTACTATAACCTACAACAACTGTATGATATACTGTATATAGTATCTTGTAATTATATTATATTTTATAGGCCTGGTACATCTATTCAACAGTTAATTCTTTGGTGAAGGTCTTTCACGTTGTTGATTGTCTGTCGCCTCCATTCACGCCATCACTGCGTTTACTCTTTTACTCGGCGTCATGACAACTGTTGTGCGAATGGCGTTAGTTGCAAATGCATTGTCGTATTAAGGGGCAGCTCAAAAATATTAGCTGATGATGGAAACGCTAAAACATTAGAAAGTTAAGTATAATTCAGAGTGTGGGGTTGGGGGGGGGGTTATTTCCCCTCCCTCCCTCACTGGTGGTTAAAAGCGTTGAGCAGAGGCGGGGCTTGGAATCATGCGCCAGGTTTCAGCAGCTTTGATTGGAGGAAGTGCAGGAGGTGATTTGAGCATGAACTGGTCTCAAACTGTCAATCATCCACTGGCTGCGGCCGGATGGAGACCCTGAGACGCAGGGAGCGGGACGCTTCCATCGGCGCCGCCATGAACAAATGATTGACAGCGAGCCAGGGTGTGACAGACTACATCTCCCAGAACTCCTTTGCTGTGATCGAGTCCTCGCGACCTACTGCAGTTTGATGGGTTTATTGATGACCGTTAAATGATTCAATGATATTAAACAGATATGATTATTCTTAACCTGGCAACGATTTCTTGATAAGAAGTTCTTTATAAACGATGATCTGCTAAACTGAACTACGGCCTTTCTTGAGTAAAACTCCCCCTAGTGTTCACAGTGAAAACACACCTCCATCTCAAACTTGGGATCTGACTATCCGCTCAAATTTGAACGATCTCCTCACTTTTCTCTGCTGATGCGTGGATCTTATATTAATGAAATGGAAGGTCGAGTTCACTTTGACCATTTCTCCCTGAGCTGAGTCGGAATTTCCTCCTCCGCCGTTTCTCCGTTAAGCGACGAGCTGGATTTCTATCAACGCCCTTTATGAACCCACCAGAGGCTGCGCTGCCTGAACCTGAGGCCCGTGACTCGGGCTCGTCACTCTGACCGGTGGATGAAAAAGTTAGTTACCCACCCGTTCCCTCTCCGACGTCATTAACCCCTCCACAGCTGTTTTCACCTGGACAGATACACATGCACAGGGGAGGTCAGAGAGGTGGATGAACAGAGAGAGAGAGGGAGAGAGAGACAGAGAGAGAGAGAGAGAGAGAGAGAGGTAGAAGATGGCGGCATACAAAGCATCTTGCATGCATGCGCCAATAAAGCAATTAAATTGTTTATCATCAAACAGGTATCAGCAAATCAGCAATCACTTCCATTCAATTAATTAAAGGCTCATTCAGTTAAGGCAAAGGGGAATATTAAAATGCTTCAAATGTAAAAGAGCTTAAAACCAGATTATTCCCCTCGCCAGGAGGAGGGAGAGAAGGAGCGACGTCGCCTGAGGGGGGGGGGGGTTTCAGAGCGACGTCACGACAGTTCATCAGACTGTTTGTGTGTCCGCCCCCCCCCCCACCCCCTCTCTCATCTCCTGCGAGCGACAATAACCTTCGTATTAAAAGCAAAAAAAACCAGTCATTTAGCATTAGCATCACGATACGAGAGCACACATTCACACCGAGCTGCTGCTGAAGACTTTGTGTCGTTTAGTCTCAGAGAGAACGAACTGATTTATCTCATTATATATTGTATAGACTTAACACTCTGAGGGGTGCGGTAACTGTGTCTCTTTATATGTTGATCCAGATGTTGCCAGATGTATTTTCGGTCAGGCATTTTAAATTAGCTGAAATTAATATAATATCAGGGTTAATCTGCTTTTTTAAATGTTTTTTAAAACAGAAAATACCATTAGGGCCAGATTGATGGTCTTTAAACACCATCTTCTTCCTCTAAAGATTTGTTGAACAAGTCTCCTCTCTGAGACTAAAGAAGCACAGTGGGCTGTTGTGCAATCAGCATTAAAATCTCAACAATGTGCATCAATCAGTCGACTAATGAAGCAGTTTATGGATCACAGATTATTGGCTGCAGAAGAGGTGCACAAGCACATTAATGGAGACCATTAATCGTGTAGTTAAGTAACAGTGCTGCCGCAGCCGAGGCATGAAGCTGCTTCTGCACAGAAAGTCTAACGTTGTCCCTTCAGGTCCTGGAGAGCCGGGCCGCTGCACCAGGAAGTGCTTGTCCACTAAAAAACGTCTCCTATTGGTTTATGGTGTTAAGATGAGGTTGCTATGGTGACAACAGTTTATGGAGGATGGATGGTAACGGGATGAGACAGATGTTTGATCAGGGTTTCAGCCCTGTGGGAGGAATATGGCATGAGACACACACACACACATTTTCTTTGTCACGCTCTCTCAACACGCCGACTCCCAGCACTTCCTGTCCTTTCTTCCGCTTCCGTCATTCTTCCCCTGTCATCACTTACCTGGCGGTCCAGGTGCACCAATTGACCCTGGTAACCCAGGTATTCCGGGATCTCCATCCTCTCCGCGAGGGCCCGGGGTTCCGACGATGGCGGTACCGGGATAGCCAGGGCCTCCGGGACGACCCTTAGCCCCCGGGTATCCTGGGAAACCTTTCTCTCCAACTGTGCCGTAGCCGCCGTCACCCTGGGGAGAGGAGAGGAGAGCGAGAGAGGAAAGAAAAGGAAAGGGGAGAGGAAAAGTTCGGAAGGAAAGTACAATAAAGGAAGATTGGTTGAGGAAATAATGAAAAGGAATGGAACAGAAAAGGAAAGGAAAGACAAGGCGAGGAAAGGACAGGAAAGGTTGTATTAAAACCCATTTGTGCTCAAACCTGCAGGTAATATAAAAACACTCAGTATCTCAGTACTTACCGGAGGCCCGGGGCCTCCTGGGAAGCCAGGTAGTCCGTCTCTGCCAGGTTTTCCACTTTCACCTGTGGGTCCTCTGGGCCCTGGAGCTCCGAGTTCTCCCTTCACTCCAAAATCCGGGCCGCGGTAATAAGACTCCCCCTTCTCTCCCTTACGGCCAAAGAAACCTGGTCCACCCTGTCGACCCTGGACGAGGACGGACATGGCAGATTGACAACTTCAGTGTTCGATACAACGACAAACTCAAAAAATTCTGGGTCAAAATATTACTCACAGGAGGTCCCTGACTGCCACCAAAGCCAGGTGAGCCGGGGTCACCAGAATCTCCCTTTCGTCCTCCGAAGCCGGGCCTGCCATTGACTCCGCGTAACCCTGGTAACCCTGGTAACCCCGGAGTGCCTCCTCTACAATTACAGTCGCCAGGATCTCCTGGAGGACGGAGGACAACAGGACAACAAGGAAAACAGAAAGTAGAAAAGAGCGTCAGTAGAAGCATTTTGCACAAAACGAAATGAAACGGTCATGTGCGTGCAGGTGTAAACAGGAAGTAGTGTGTGTGTGTGTGTGTGTACCTCTTATGCCATTGTAACCGGTGTCACCAGGTTGTCCTCTGGCGCCGGGCGGCCCGGGCTGTCCAGTGTATCCGTTACCTTTTGGTGAACCTGCAAACGCACACACACACGCGTTAGATCAGTTAAAGTTCAAACACGCTCAAGTCGTCAAACGATGCATGAATTCTGTGCTTTTCTTTAGATTTCACACTTTGATCAGAAGCTGAATCACACTGACAGATGATAAGATGTGAACTTGATGAATTCCTACAGCGTCTCTCGACTCTCACAGAAACACTTGTACGAGCACAGCTTGTTGTCACAGTGTGAAATCGGGGGTTAGTTTGCTCTGTGGGCTCATCAGATCTGACAGAAGATCTGAGATGCTGCTGCTGCTGCTGCTGCTGCTGCAAGATGACAGACGCTTACTCAAAATAAAAAAATAAAAGCATGAAGTTGTTTGTGTCATAGTAAAAAAAAAAATTATATAAAACAGCTTCGTATTCAGCTTGAAATTCAGTGATTTTACATCGACTATAATGACGAAGACTAACCCTAACCCCATGCACAGCGTGTGGCTGTTTGGCACCGACACCAACAAACGAGACAAAACCAAACACCTCTCCTCTTATTGTCACTCCGATCCTCCTGTGAACGAGCGGGTCATTCAAAGTCTGTACTGGGGTCTACTTGTTGCCCAGAAATAAAAAAACAAACAAGACCAAAACTGAAATATTAATGTAAAAGTAAATGAATGAGCAAATGTGCGAATAGACAAATAATTAAATGTACAAAAATGAATAAATAAATATCGTATCCTAATCCACAACATGTATATATTGTCAATTCCTTGATGTATTTAATTATTGATTTCTGTATTTTGTATTTTGGCAGTTTCGGTCCTCAGCGAAGGTTCCTGAACTTTCAAACTGCGTCCGTAACGTGGACTTTGGATCAAGTCATCGTAAACACATATTTTTTAAATGATCATTAAACTGAAAGAAAGCGTACCATTGTTATTATTGTTACTTTAACTTTCTTTCAGTTTGTGTCCTGATTCTTTCTCGTCCTTTCGTTTCTTGTGTTGGTGCCAAACTAAAATTGAAATAAAGAAAAATAAAAATAAGATTTCCCTGTAGCAAACACTGCCAAGCATTAACGTCCATGTAAAATCAGTGAATGTTCCGGACAGCGAGAAGCAGCTTGGAGTTCAGAGACTCTCCCATCCAAGGAGGCGGCGCCGGCCTCAGCTCTACTTACCACTGCACCCTGCACACAGTACAGCGCGGAAAGTAAAAGCACCGAGGCGGAAAGTTGTGTCTGTTGTTCTGGGCTTTGGCGTCGGCAGGCTGTATGCTGTCATGGCGCTCAGAGCAATATGGCTGCCTATAGGATACCTGAGTTGGACTGACCTTTGGGGTAGATGACACAGCGATCGCCTGTCGAGCCTTGGAGGACAGTAAAGTCAATCAGCCATGATGCTTTAAAGTCTCGTTCTAGTTTGACTTACCGATGAGTAAAAATGTAAAAAAAACTCCATCTTCCTACTGCAAAGAGTTTAATGCAGCTGCAGCTCTGAGTGACGCTGCGTCACCATCATTTCATCTTTTAAAACTGCTCGTCAAAGGTTTTCACAGGAAAATAAATCAACTGTCAAACATGTAAATCAATAGTGTCACGATAACTTAAACAACATTTAGCTGCTGTGACCCAGGAGCTGTGTCGGTCTCTATGGCGACCGCCTGTGAGGGACCAGAGATCTTTCGTTAGTCGTTTCTGTGTGAACGTACTCGTGGGGCCTGGAGGTCCGCGGGGGCCCTGGGGTCCGGGCGCACCGGAGGAGCCTGGGCGTCCTTCCTGGCCGTAGCTTGGTAGACCCCCGTTACCCTTCTCTCCCTTGGGGCCTGGGATGCCGGGGAATCCTGGGGTGCCACCACGACCTGTGGGGTCTGTGCAGAGAGGATGATTGACAGACGTTTTAGACGAATATATTAATGTCAGAATCCACACACACACATTGATTCATCTGACTTTTCCAGACGTAAAGTGATGTAGTTACTTGTGATGTGTGTAATTAAAGAGGTAACTTGCCCAGCACGGCTCCTGGTGGCCCTGGTTGTCCTGGATACCCAGGAGATCCCACGTCACCGCGGGCGCCAGGCAGGCCGTTAAGTCCTGGGTCACCTGGTTGTCCTGCAGCCAATCACAGACCAGATGGTTAGAGCAGAACGCTCACACATATTAACATCATCAGGGCATTAATACAAATGAAAATGTAACCTTGAACAAAGTTGCTCGGCCCATTCACGTAGATGCTGGGTCCTGGTGGTCCGGGGTCTCCCAGGTCTCCCTGAGCGACGCAGATCCAAAGCGTCACAGACGAGGAAGAAGAACAGAAGAGATGTCTTAGAACAAGCTGAAGGAATCAAAGTTGATGATAGAAAACTGTGGGAAACAACTCAGATTCTTATCTAGACTGAAGCAAGTCCACAGAGCAACCACAGCTTAGCACACAGGCAGGAAACAGAGGAAGCTGCTAAAGAAATAAAACCATTTCATACCAATGAATGAATAAATCGGTTTCAAATTTGCGCCAAACAAATAACTACCAGTCATTATCTATTTAAAATATATGGATCATGTAACGGAGGCATTTTCTTCATTGGCCTCCCTGATGACACCATCTGCTGGTGAAACACTGGTACTGCACGAAGACGCATTAACTGGCTTTACCTGGAAGAAGGTTTTTAAATTTGTACCTGAGCTTAACCGACAATTATGGATAACTGTATTATTTATATAACAGTTTTTCCTTATTTTGATGTATTTACATTTTGATCCATAAGATAACAGTTTAATATTCTTTAATAAGTCAATATAAAGTGAAAGGTTCTGCTCGATGGTCCCATTTGGATCAGGGGCCACTGTGTTTGTCTGTCGCTGCTCCACGACGACGACACAAGCTGCAGGACAACACAAACACATTTTACCTTGGGTCCGATGTATCCTGGTTGCCCGGGGTAACCTGGGTTACCGGGATATCCCTGTGTTGCAGAAAAAAACCCCGTCAGTTTGAATTTACTGCAGCTTTTTGCATCATGTCCTTCCTTATTCATGGAGTATTTTCTGTATCAGAGGAGGAAAGTAACTGAGTACTTTACTATCACATTATACCTTTTGTCCGAGAGCGCCGGGGGGGCCGTTGAAACCTGGAGGACCCTGGAAAAAACACACGACATCTCGTTTTCACACTTTTTTCTTCTTCTACTCGTAAGAATGAAACGATCAGAGTGCAGTCAGCCCTTACTCTCGCCCCGGGGTATCCAGGGATGCCCTTCTCTCCAACTTCACCTCGATAACTGAACGGCCCCTGCGTTCAAATGAGACAGAACTAATTTAACACTGTGTTGAGTTTAGATTTTCTCTCCTTAAAACTCTCATTGTCTGATTTCAAGTATTTCTAATTGCTCGGGCAGAAATGACCCTTTGAATCATTAGTGTTATTCTCACAGGTTGACCAGGGTTTCCAGCCAATCCTCGGACGCCCTTTAATCCCGGTTCCCCCTGTGACAGAGACACAGACACAACGGAGATGAAGTTAAATTATCAGCTACATCACGAGTGTTCAATGATCAGTCCGTGGTTTTATAAAGTTCTTCAGATCAAAACTTACCTTTTGCGAGGAAAACAATGGACGTACCTTATCTCCTTTGTAGATAGTGAGTGTTTGTTCACTTCTTAGTGACCCGTCGCCGGGGGTGCCGCTGGGTCCGGGGAGACCTGAGTCGCCCTGAAGTCCGAGATACACACAACACATCGTTAGCCAATCAGGAGGCGGAGGAGGAGGGAGATGGAGAGGGAGAGAGAGGAAGCAGGAGGAGGAGGGAGAGATGAAGAGATGAAGAGGAGGAGGAGGGAGAGATGAAGAGGAGGATGGAGAAGCTCGTCAGTTTGTACCTTGTCTCCCTTCTCTCCTTGATATCCGTCACTGCGACTCCCCTGAAAACAACAAGGTTCCACACGACGTTAACACAAAGCGACACTATCACACAACCCTGTTAACAATATATTATACTTATATTAGAGTGTGTTTGTTTTACTCACCATCAGCCCTGGGGGGCCGGGGGGGCCAGGAGGACCCTAAAGACAGACGACAGAGTCGGGCTTAGTTAGTTTGAGATAAAGTCAAAATCACAAAATCTGAAATAATATTCACAAATGTTCAAATGATTCATTTATTAATTGAAGGGACTTGAAATAAAAAGTGTTATTTTTAGCACAAAGGATTTTTAAAAACTGTTTCCTCTCTCGCTGCTCAGGGATCATCTGTATCACGTGAAGAACAACATGTTGTGATATTAACACGGAGGAGAAACAGATCGTACCGAGTATCCCTCAGGTCCCTGAGGACCAGACGAACCAGACGGACCATCGGGACCTCGGATTCCCTGAGGACGATAAACCAGAACCAGGTCAGGAAACAGAAGTGTGACGTTACCACTGAACGTTCTGACAAACAGAATATACACATCATGATTTTCAGTGTGTACGGCTGTGGACTTACAGGACGACCGTCGGGTCCCGGCGGTCCTGGATAACTCTGAACAGGAGAGAAGAACTCGTGGTTATAAACCTGCAGCTGCTCCTGATATACAGCATCCACAATAATATGAGGTCACCGTGACCTTTGACCTTTGACACACGAAAGATCTTCTTCTTCCTAAACATTCTAAATGTCGTGGAGCCTTCAGCATCACCAACCAGGTAGAAAATAACTACGGTCATTTGCACTAGTGAGTGAGAGCTCTTACCCCGCTGCCGATGTATCGAGGTTCTCCTTTCTGGCCCTTTATCCCAAGAGGCCCCTGTTAGAGGAAAGGACACATGTACACGTGTTCAGCCTGTAGACAAACACAAGAACGTATATATATATATGTATATAAACAAAGAGGAGAAGATAAAGGTTTATCCTCACAGCAGGTCCAGGGTATCCAGGTGATCCTGTCCCGTAGCCGGGGTCCCCGGGTTCTCCTCTGGTCCCGTTACAACCGTCCGGACCAGGAACCCCTCTGCCGCCCTCCAGCCCGGGGTGACCCTGCAGAGAAATCATTAGAGGAGGATTACGAGTTCTTAAAACTTCCTGCTGAAACCAAATCACCACATTTCTGTATTTGTGTGAATATGAATTGTGGGTTTGTATTTTACTTACAGGAACTCCGTCAGTTCCCTGGAACCCAGGAACTCCCATCGGTCCCTGCACAGGTCAAACACACGTCATTTACATCCAGGTTAAACTTTGTTGTAGCTCACGAGTTCACAACACATGAATTTTGAGATCAAGTTAAGATCTGTAACACCCACTTTGTCTCCTTTGGGGCCAGATGGGCCCTTCAGGCCGATGTGGCCCTTCTCTCCTTTGGGCCCTACCGGCCCCAGGGTGCCGCGGGGCCCCTCTGGTCCGCTCTGACCCACGTCGCCAAGAGGCCCAGGACGACCCTGGAACACAACAGAGAGCAGACACAAGGAGATTATTGTTGATGCAATAACATAAAAACTATGTCCAGAAACACTTCTTTTCACTGATGTCCCCGAAGGAAGTTGCTGAAAGTTGAATGATTAAATTTGTCATATAACATGTTGTAAAATATCTTAATAGCAGAACTTAATAGCACTTAAAATGCCCTTAAATGTATTTATAACCACGTATAGATGAGGACGTTTTGTAGAAGGATATAAAAATGTCTGATAATGTTTTAAAGGATAAAACTTTGAGATTGTTTAGAGGAAATGAAAAACTGCAGTGTCCAATTTCAACCACATGATGGGAGTATAAACACAAAGAACCAAGACACGCAGGCACACACACACACACACACACACACACACACACACACACACACACACACACACACACACACACACACACACTTGACAACCTGCCATTAGCTCATCTTTTAGGATGGAGGGAGGAGGAGACGGAGGAGAGAGCGACAGATGTCTGTGTTCGGGTCAAAGAAAAGTCACAGTTTAAAAACTGTCTCTCGCAGATCTGTTTTCTTTTTTGATTCAACTGTTTCTCAGAGTCGGATCAGAAACTCACACAATCTAAAGACAACACAACAACAAGTTAATGATAAATCCAAGTGGGCAGCACCCCCTACTGGTGAGGGACACCAAGTGTTTCCTCAAACCAATGGAAGAAACGTTCATTTGATTTTCCAGGAGTGACATTTTGAGAGCAGCACGGTGTCAACACATTTTTATATTCTGAGCCTTTTTGATGCTGTGATGTGACGGAGATGAAAACTGAAGGATTGTGGGAAAGTTTCTAGGAAATCAATTCAGTACTTTTTGCAGAATCCTGCTTGGATTGACATGTGTAATAAAACAGCATCAGGGTTGTTAATATTGGTTTTTAATAAATATGCTGGATGAGCTCTGACCACACGGCGTCTGGCTGAGGCCGCCGCTCTGCCTCCAGCCCACGTGACCCCCCCCCGGGGGCACCGGCAGGTAGCGGTAATGACAGGCCTGTGCCAGGTGAGCGCCTCATGCCAGAGCTGTCTGGCTCACAGCTCACTCTCACACCTGGTTTCACCCGGGGGGGCGGGAATATGCAGGGTCCCACACGGAGCCACTTTCTCTCACGCCTCGCCTTCCCTGCACGTCGTCCTCCATCACGGCTCTGACGGCACCTTCCTCCCTCAGACCGATTCCTTCTGCTCCTTTAATAATCCCTCTGACGTCTTCCTAGTGTCTGTTTCTCCGGTCGCAGAGGTCAAAGGGCGTCTCTGGTGCTCGAGGTGAGACATCATCACAGGGGGTGCGTTGCTTTTAGTTCAGTTCTCTGTTTATCTGTCGTCAGAGTCAAGATGGAGAATATCATCCTTTTGGGACTAAAAGGGCTCCGTAAACTTTAAAGTTTTAAAAAGCTCATAAACATAAGAAACGTCTCCTCCAAGCTAATCTCCAGAGAATCTCTTTGATTTCCGAGCGCCTCCGAGTGAGGAGGTGAGGTGAGTTTCAGAGATTTGAAAGCAGCTCTGTTTATTCCCTAACATGGCCTGGAATTAAAAACCACAGAGGGAGAGGAGATAAAAGGGAAGGGATGAAAGAGAGGAAAACTCAATAAAGACGAAGAAGAAGAAGAAGAAGAAGAAGAAGAAGAAGAAGAAGAAGAAGAAGAAGAGCTCCATTAAATCGCATCCAGGCAATTTAGGGGTTTTCGTTCGACTGGATGACGAGGCTGCTCTGGAAATGACCACTGGGAGGCGACCTAACTCGTCACACGGGTTTCTGACTTCCACTGACCTCTGTGTGAAAGTGCCTGGTTTAAGAGTATCTGTCATCAGAGCAGCATTTTCAGATTAAAATACTTTCCACACATGAAACTCTACTTACAAACATTCATGTAACTTCTGCATCATCTGCACTAAACTGCTGTTCGACCACGTTTCTCTTTCTGTTTGTGACTTTTTAAGCTCAAATATCCATCAACCCAATATTCAGTCTTTGTCCCAAAGAAGAAAGAAGGACGACCAAAGGATCTTGATCGCCCCCTGGTGGCTGGCTGCAGCATAGGTCATGAACCCTGTCTCCTTCCATGTTAGCAGACGGGACATGGACCACAGTAAAAAAGTCAAAGTTCAAGTTAAAAAGTCGAGTCCCGACACTGCCTCTCCACCAACACCGCTGCCAGTTGGCATCCCGGTGTGTTTTCATGCCATCCCGGCGGGTCTCCGCCCGCCTCTTCCAGACCTTCCATCCTCATCACCTTCCAGCAGACTGGTCAGTTTGTAGGCCCAAATCCCCCCCAGCACAAAGGGCACAATGGAGCCTATTCTGGGCCGCTAAGCTCTCTGGACTTACTGCTCCCACCGGGCCGACCTCACTTCCTGATGCAGTGCTTGGACAGACAGATTCTAGCTGCCATGCGCGTGAGAACCCGTGTGTGTGTGCGTTGCTGGCGCGCGGACGCGGACGCGCACACGCCCTCGGGCTCTCTGAGTTTGTCGGGACGTATTGTTCTGAGGGCTGGGTGCGCTAAGGGGGAAGATTTTAGCTGTCACACCACATGCTCACTGGGGGACGGTGATGGGAGCGGAGTGTGAGGGAAGGGGGCGGAGAATGTTGGGTCTATGGGTGCAAGTTTAATCAGCAGGCCGCTGTGATGACCCAATGACAGCTGGAGCCACTCGCAGACGCAGACACACGTGAACCGGCCCGAACCTCAGACGGCGTGCAGGCCGAGCCACTGGCTACAGAAACCTTTTGTTGCTGATGCAGATAAAATGAAAACACTGGCAGCTCCTGGTCGCGTCTCCACACGTTCAGACAAGGTTGAGTTGAGGGTTTGTTTCCCATCTGCAAACCAGAAACCCAAACATCTCCGTTTATCTCAGACTCAGGATGATGGTACCGAACACAGGTAGATAGAGAGCGAGAGAGAGAGAGAGACATTATCTCCTGTGGAACGTCTGCGCTCTCAGACACTCTGTTGTATCTCAGCCTCCAAGTTTGACCACACCTGATCCAAGGAGACTTGAAGAAGCTTGTTCATCGAGACAAAACTCTGAGATACAATCAGGAAATGTAGGACAAGTGTTTTTTTTAAATTGGACCGGAAAGAAATACAAATCAAACTCAGACCCATATTTCTTTTTTCGTCATTCATCTCAAACGAGGCCAACGCCCTTATCTTGCCATGTTAGAGAAAGTGGAAATGTCATCCTGCTGAATCTTGGAGATAAACTGTGGTTGTTAATAACTTCAGAGTGTTTTTAACTGATCTCAGTTCAGCTTCACTCTTCACCTGCAGCTGATTGTGACAGTTGAAGCTGTGACTCTCAGTCAGTTCTTCTCACAGGAGATGGAACCCACTCAGCAGAGTCACAGAGAACAGACGTTACTATTCAAATTATTTGCAGCTTCTCTCTGCAGAAACGCCCATTAAATGGGAATCAATCTGAAACCAGACAATCCCAGTTCGGTCTCCCAGCAGCAGCAGCAGCAGCGTCTTCTCAGACTCTAGGTTCGTTCTTCCCCTCCGGACGGATTCCCACCGTCCCCTGCACCTTGGACTCATCTGGTTTTAATGGCCGCCATTAAACAAACAACCTGTTCTCTCTCTTTTTATCCAGGTGCTTTCCCCTCCAATAAAAAACACATTAGTGGTCAGCGGGGCCCTCGCTGTCCCACGGTGATGATGTCATAAAGCAAGTGGTGTTTTCTCAGCTGTCAGAGGGGCTGGAGATTAAAGTCCAATACTGTTGTCTTTTAATACGTCTATTTCTTATTTTGAGCTTTAAAAAAGTGAAAATATCACTTTGCTTCTTTGTCCTGCCTTTAAAACTAAACGTTTTCTGGCAGAACGACGCTGGAGATGAGCCGTTTAAAGCCGTAAACACAACACAAAACATTTCTACTCTTCAGTCGCAGAAACTCCAGTTAAATGGTGTAATTGAGGCTAAAACCGTGTTTCTGTAAAGTGTGCACTTTAGAAATTAGCCCGAGGTGACGACATGGTCTCAGGCTGCAGAGAACTCGTGTAATTGGCACGTTTGGCTGCTTTAAACCTTCAAGAGCTTTGGAGGCAACATACAGATGTGGCTGCTGAGGTGAAGGAACCTTTGGCGAAGGCTCGGAAATCAATTACAAGACTTAGTTACAGGTTGTTTCACGGCGTCTTGGGGATTCTCCTCAGGTGAATAAAAGATGTTTACATTTATCTTTGTCCGCTGGACAATGTCCGCCGGTCTTGCCCCTTGGAGGAACTTATCAGTTCCACCCTCATGCACTTAAGATCCTGAGATTCAGACATTCTTCTCCACCGCGATACAGTTTGTTTTGGGGAGGAAACACCGAGGTGGAGTCTCGGCATCAGTTACAGAAGAAGAGTTCAGAGGTTGAGAGCTTCAAACATGCAGCTAGAAAACATAAAACTGCAGGTAATGAATAAATCATTTAATATCCAGTGAGATGCTCTTTGATTAATAATCCCTTAATTGGCTGGTCACGTCGTTCAGTTGCTACAAGTCACCAGCAAAAATATAATAATTTAGTACCTTTAGTTAAGTAGATATTCATTAGTTTATTATTATTTTAGTCGTACATTGATTTAATTCGTTTTAAATTACATGTGGTCGAAACTAAACCTGCTCTGGGTCTGAAACTCATTTACAAACAGCGCTGACGTCTGTTGATGTGTGTTTTGGGATTTGAAGTGTGGGAGCTGTGAGAATCTGTGTCTGAGCCTCG
>CM048059.1:12855000-13025000 GCA_026259375.1 Verasper variegatus
GAGAAAGTTTGTGCCGACTCTGTTGCATCCCTCGTTTTCTTATCTTCCCACTGAGACACAGCGACTATCACTTCATCTCCGCACACTCTCTTTTCCCCTCTGTCCTCTGGGTGTGTGTGTGTGTGTGTGTGTGTGTGTGTGTGTGTGTGTGTGAGAGTGTGTGTGACAAAGGTTTAATAACGACCTCTTAGGAATCATTTACCTTTTTTACCTTTTCCAAAATCTATATATATATATATATCTGTATCTGATTTAGTTTCAGCGTCAGCCCCCTTCAGAACTTCAGAAGTCGGACTCAAACTAATCGGGCTGGACGACGTGACTGAGCATCATCAGCTCCCTGGGTGAGAATCGAATCGCTGCAGAAGCACTCTGATTGGACGAGGAGCTCCAGCAGGACGCGGCGTCGAGGCCTCGGGCAGAACATCAGCATCAGGAAGTGTCTGTTTCTGATTGACTCTGAAGGAAGTTGCACAGAAATCCAATTAAGCTCCTACTTCCCGACCGTGCTGCGACTTGAAAGGCTCTGGTGTGTTAACCTCAGCTCGAACAAACACACACACACTGTCCTGCCATCCTCAACACTGACCTCTGACCTCTGGGGCTCACCCGATGAGAGCGGATGTTATTGGACCAAATGGATCCAGTGTGACACAGACACTAAAGCCAGCGAAGTCCAAAGTAAAGACTTTCAGGATTTTAAGTAAAAACCAAAGCCCGTCGGCTAATAGTAATGAAAAACCAAATAAAAGCAACAGGCAGCGTCTGGATCTCGTCTCCTTCGTGTTTGCGTCGGGGTCGGACCTCACCTGGGGGGGGGGGCGGCTCTCGCTCAGGCATTACCAGTGGATTTAGGAGCTATACAGGAATTACAGAAGCTTCTAAATTTACTAAAAGCCTCTTTATCCTCCTTTAAACACTCGAGTGCTCGTTCCGCTCGCTGCTACTGGATGTTTTTGTTTTCATGCCACAGTTATTGGCCGGAGGAAACATATTCTGGTTCGCGTTGTTCTGTCTTAACACGCCAGCCCTCTCTCCTCTGGTGCCTGATATTAAAGCTCCACACAAACCCACGCACACCTCCTGTCACCATAAATCAGCTCAGGATCTTTTCCCAGCTTTAATGTGACCCGTAACCTCAATGAAATTCCAGTGAGGAACAAACTGCGTGCACACCCTGCAGCTAACACTCCGCTGGTTTGATCGCAGGAGTCTGGGAGCTGGGTGCATCTTGAGCTTCTTTGCACAAACGCATCCTCTGGTCTGGGCCTTTTGTTAAAAACCCTTCGGTGCACGTCAGGACTGACACTATTTATTCAATAAAACATTTCACAAAACGACAGAGGGAGCTGACTCTGCACATTTCAGACCGGAATCTGATGAAGTCTTCTTCTCTCTCTTCTTCTGTCATCCTGGTGTACGCTGAATTCTAGTCTATTGTCTGTCACTAAGTGTAGTGTTGTCCTTTTTGCTTTCATGCATTTACTTCATCTTCAGTATAAATTGAGCTTTTTAATTGAATCGTATATGTTTTTTTTTTTAAAAAGAAGAAGAAAGTGCCTCGGAGTCAGTCCTGGATTTGTATATCCCATCATTTGTGTGTTCTGGCCCGGTGGCAGCGGCACCTCTGACAGACAGCCGCACAGACACAGAGGAGTTTCCCCCTCAGGGATCAACAGAGCATCACTGGATTCAAACGTGCCACCAGCTGATGCTCCTGCATCATTATGGCCGTTGTGTTTGCTCAGTAAACGGTGCCAGCATTCCGTGCAGGGAGCTGTGCCCGCAGGTCTGTTTGACACAACAACCAGAATTTACGTCCGTGTGAACTTTGACAGAACATCCACTGAAATCAGGCGGGAAAGAAAGCCGATTGATTCTGGTGCAACGCCAACGACTTATTCTTGTTTTTAAACCGTCTCGACGGCTGACGGCTGCACGTCAACACACACTCCATCACTGTCAGATGCATAAACCTGATCTAAATGGTTGTTAGATACATTTATCTGGCAAATATGAACTGGAACCTACTTTTTAAACTCTTAGCATCTCAACACTTTAGATTTAAACATAAACAAAGTTTGATTAATGGTTAAATAGAGCTGAATTTGCAGTTAATTGATAAGTCATTAGAGAAGAAGCTTTTCCAGGGTTTTTATTTGAGTTAATTGGTTATTTAAAAAGTGCCATCGTGTCTCATTTAAAGTTAATATTAAATATCTCCTTGTTGCAGGCCTCCAGTCGTGAGGTGAAACCACCAGGGATCGACTCCGGCCTGGGCTGAACAACTTTCCACCTCCTGAGCCGTTAACAGCTACGATCGAGAACACACGTGACAAAAGTAAAACTGAAGAGAGACAAATAAGCACCTGACGACCAAAAGGACAACAACTGCTGTTAGAGGAGTCATTCACACGACCGTAGGACGGTGGATCTACCGCAGATATATATCATTTAGCCGCAGGTCGGTCGTCACCGTGTTATTTACCCAAAGTGGCGTTCAGTAGTCAGGCTGTAAGAGTGGGCGTCTGTGTCAGACAGTAATTGTTGTTTGGATAAAGGCTGAGAGAGACCGAGCTTAGAGTCATAGTCTGAGGAGAACACACACACACAACACACACAAACACACACACTGGTCTCTGCTCGAGTTTGGGTTTTTCATTCTTCAAATAATCGACACACACACAGATGTGTTCACCACTGTTTGTCTGTTTGTCGCTGGAAGGACGACACACGAGTCAAGAAAGAACTCGAGCAGGTGGAGGAATTGTCAGATGTTTGAACAGATCTTGATTTTAAAAAATCTGGCATTTTTTAGGGAACTGTTATCTGTGTGTACCACTGTTTCCATAGTAACAAGTCAGTGACACCTGCCTGTTTCCATAGTAACAAGTCAGTGACACCTGCCTGTTTCCATAGTAACAAGTCAGTGACACCTGCCTGTTTCCATAGTAACAAATTAGTAATTTAATCGAAGGATTTAAACTCCCGCTGCCTTATTTTTTTATTTTTATTTAGAAAGATTCTGGAATAATTTGCTCATAGAATATTCCATAGTCTGATTGACTCAGGTCAACATTACGTCCACTATGTCCGACGATTTAAAAACCCAAACCTGAAATAGTTTAAAGGACGATGCCAACGGGCTCCTGCTTTTATTTTGCACGTCAACGCAGGAGGAACCTTTCAGTCACGTGAGATTTCAGGACCCCTGTGTTGCTCGCTCCCTCCCTCCATCATATCTGCATGACCTTTGGTTGCTCAGGCCAACCGCTACCGACTTCACAACTATTCTTAAAACAGACAATGACCTTCAGCTCTCAGGGTTTATTTCTCAATGAACTGTGGAAACACTGACTCAAACCAACTGTGAAACTCGAACACACCTTGTGCTTTCATGAGTTTGAGTCTCGCCTGGAGAGATGACAACACCATCCACACACACACACACACACACAGGCTGTTGAGGCATGTGTTACACAAACCATCACGGAGCGCACTTTGATGCGTGTCAGATAATATTTGTGGGGCGTTAATGTGAGCAGCTGTGTGATGGACAGAGATAAGAACTCGGGGCCGCGAGCTCTTTTCTGTTTAAATGAAGCAGATGTAAAGAGCTTGATTCCATAAAATCAAGTAACCATCAACAACTGACTGAAATAAGTGTTTAACGATCTAAACGCTGTTCTGTGGGATGGTTTTGTCGCCACATCACAGGAGGAACCTGCTTATTTCCCTTTAACCTCAGAAGATTATCAGACTGTTAATAAATAAATGTCACTACTTGAAGATGTTTAAATGCTCCAATGCTCAGAAAACATCACTTTCCTCAAACATCGCTGCAGCTTATTTGTGACGAGGACAGTTCAAGTGTGAAAAGGTAAAATAAGGAGGACGCCCGCTCACGTGCAGGTAGCGCTGGCGCCAAGTATACAAAGGCTTGAATATATATAATCTTCTATATAATCTGATGTGTGTATTCAAAGTTTGCTGCCCTGTGATGGTTTGCTGTATCGTGGAAGACACAAATATTAACAAGCTGGGATTTTCCGGGGCTCAAAGAAAAGAGATCAAGTGGATTTAAAGGAAAAGCCCTAAAAGCATCGTAGAGATAAGACGGGACTCACCCTGCTGCCTTTCTCTGGGTTGCACTTGCATCCTGTGCTGCAGTCCCGACCCGCACACGGCTCGTCATAGTCTGTGCCCTGCAGAAGAAACAAAGGAGAATGACATTACAGCAGCTGCTTCAGCGAATGCACATCTGCGATTAAGCTTTTTGGACGTTTGTTCTCCTGTTCATGCTGGAAAGAAAAGGCGAAACAGTCAATATTTCTCTCTTTTTGAGAACTTTAACATCAAACTACTGCAGCAGCGCGAGCCTCGGGTGCAGCACGCCGGTGCACAAGTCTTAGAAGCATCTAACGACCCATCAATACCAGGAGTTACGTGGACGGGAGGAAACATAAAAGCTGCATCAGCGCCAAGTCGACACGTTTGCATTGGTTTGAAAGTGGAGGAGGATTTGAACCGGATTTTAAAAAAGGATCTAATCAAGTCAAAGCAGATTGTGGCTGTTGATGGGTAAAGTGCGTGTCTTTATTTCAACCAGCTCGTTTAATGTGTCCGAACACGTAGCAGGTATTCGTGCTTCCTTTTGTGTTGTGAGAACATTGTGTTTCCCTTCATGTCTGTCTCATGTAAACAGGCACAGACGGCTGGATGTGTGACCGCTGCCCGTCCCCTCCAGCTCTAATCTGCTCATTGATTAGACCCAGAAACTTCACGTCGGCCGTAACCACAACCAGAGCCGGGTGATTAACCAAAAGAATGGAGTCAGTTATAACCAGCAGGGGCCAGATTAGCATTCCTGGTCACTTTATTTACAAAGCTACTGTGGGAAGCAGCAGCGAGAGACGTCCCCTCTGGTTTGGAGTATTTCACCTTCACCATATGACAACATGGTTTGGATGCATTACAAAAATGAGAAGACAGATGTTTACAAGGATGGATTCTGTCATTTCCCCGTAGTCCTTATCATGTCATCATTTCACGATGCTATAAAACAGGCCTGTAACGTCTTGATTGGCGGCTCAGACTGACTCGCTATTGGTCGAGCGTGTCGAGACTCTAAATGAAGTTAGATGCCAGCGTTTCTATCTGGAATCTTTTGACTTCAGTTTTGGAAAGTGGGAGGAAGTGGAGACGCGTCGTCCAACTATATTTAGTCATTGATACGAACCTGTCAACAAGTGACGTATTTGAACAGACGTTCGAACACAATAACAAAATAGTTTTTTCATTAAGTTGTCTCCCAATTTCTTTGCCCCAGTTGCTCCACATAGGATAAACACACAATAAACACACACACACACACACACACACACACACACACACACACACACACACACACACACACACACACACACAATGTGTCACATATAAACTCCATGTGAACAGCAGATTAACCTTTAGTTCATGGTCAACATTCCTCAGATATCCACCAAAACATCACGCAGCGCTTCTCTGAGCTGTTATAAGCCGACGTGTGAGTGGCGGGAGCTCTCATATATACGGGGCTCTTAAAACTTCACCGCACCACATGTCGTCTATTCACACGGCGAGCTGACGGACCCCATGCTGAGAGGGAACCTACGTGTTTACGTCTTCCACATACGTGTGTTTAGACGTGTTCAAATGCTGGATCGAGACTGCGTGTTTGAACGTAGGAGCAAAAGTCTCTTATATGAGTCTGTGATAAGGGGGTCTCCTCTGGGGTGAAACTGGAAAGGTCACGGCTGGCATTTCAACGTGATTAGTGGATGAAAGGGTGCTACTGGGGAGGAGAGAGGACAGGAGTGTGCAGGGGTGACGAGTGCAGGGGGGGGGGAGTGAACTCAGTCTGCGAATGTTCATATCCACGACAATCGAGGTCAAGCGCCCTCCAGGAGCCCTGGTGGAAACCTTCAGATGATGTTGTCTGGGTCTCATTTAATCAGAGTCTGGGAACGACTGGAGTGGATCCTGAGAAACCCCTGAGGGTCAACGAGACGACGACACTGACCCACGACCCCGCACACTAGGGATTTAGGCTGTTTTTCATGTTGTTTTAATTAATATTTAATTATCAAATTTTGAATCTGCTTTTCAGCTCTCTCATCTCGTTTCTAAAAAAGTAGACGAAAAGTGTATTTAACGCGTACAATTACTTTTTTAATTTGGTCCTTGTCCCATCTGCCAACATGGAGGAGGCAGGGTTTGTGACCTACACTGTAGCCAGCCACCAGGGGACGATGGAGGCGCTGTCACGTCGTCCAAGTTGTGTTTGCTCACTCAGTCCTTTCTTTGCGAGGACCAGGTTTGTTGGAAGATTCACCGGTTTTAGGTTTAAGCTTAGATTTAAGTTCACAGGTCTAAATCCCACTGTGTGCTGTCAAGCTGCTGGTGTCGTAACTTTAACTCACAGTCACATGGCGTCCTCCACGTGCTTCTATCAACCGCTAACACTTCTCTATCCTGTCCTCATTGTCGTCCTCCTCTGGATTTGACTCCACATCACACGTCCTCCGCTCTGACGAGTTCTCCCTCGGGCGCTGCAGGCTTAGCATCTGTTTCCCCTGTGTCATCGTTCACTTTTAACTCTGGGTGTGGACGGCGTGAGTCGAGGGGGGGGGGGATCAGTGGCACATCTCCGCCCTGCTCAGGTGGAGGCCGGATTATACCTCAGAACAATGGATTTCATCGGGAAGGACAATTTAAGACAGCTCTGCCCCGATTGGTTCGTGCCTGAGGGCGAAGTTTCCATGTCGGAACAACAGGAGGATGATACATCAGAACTAGAACCACCGCCCTGTGGTTGTGTGCCTCCACCAACCAGGGGAGTTTCAGTTCCACACATGTTCTATCCACACTCGCATGAGGTCGTTGTGACCTTTGACCTGTAACCGAACCAAAACTTGAGCTTTGACCTTCATTGACCAAATTGTAATTAGTTAATCTGAGTCCAGCTAATATGTTCACAAGAACACAAATGCGACCTTGATTTTTTACCTCTGACCCCCCAAATCTACACAGTTCATGCGGTAGTACAATTTGAATTAATTTCCTCGAGACGCTCTGGAGATAACGTGTTCACAAGGACGTGACGGACAGACGACCCGAAACCATACGACCTGTGGCCACCAGGTGTCAGATGGGAGCAAAGAAAGTGCAACAATACTTTTGTCATTAATTTGAGGAACCATTACTGCCTCGTTTTCTATTTTTAGCTTCTTCTCCCTTCGCCAAAGCTTCGACTTACAAGCATCCTTTTCTCTCCTCCTTTTCTCTCCTTCTCCCTTCTTCCATCTCGTCTTTCCATCTCAAACGTCACAGTTCACTTTCTCCCTGTGCGCTGCCCTCCTTCTGTCACTGTGATTAGACGAGTGGAGGAGATCAGAGGGAAGAAAGCAGGACCAGCACCACTGACCTTTCCCCTCCTTCTCTCCTTCTCTCCCTCTCTCCCCCCCCCCCCCTCCCTCTCTCTCTCTCTCTGCTCTGGGCCAAGCTTGCTTTCTCTTTGTTGTGTGTGTCTTTCACTTTTCATGTTTCTTTGTCTGCAGCTTTTTGCGTCTGTAACCGATTCCGTTGTCTTTGTCAGGTGCTCGCAGCCGAGAGCAGTGACCGGTTCTCTAACAAGTGCGCGGCATGTGTGATCTGCAAATCAATATTTCTGCTGCTGCATGAAGAGTGAAATGAATTCACCTGTTTGTTAAAGAGAGACTTCAGATGAGTTTCAAACATAATTTCTTCAGACTTTCCAAATGAAACTCTTCCACCTGCGCTGACTGGGGCGTTACAGTATCTGCAGAGGTTAAGACGTCCTGTTGAGTTTCAGGAATGTAAAGCACTGCAGGGGTCTCATCATTTGCATACATGCACAGATATAACGTGCCTGTTGAAGCATGTTGTATCTGTATATCTGTGCAAATGATAACGTGATCCAAAGGCACGCTGCTGATTGTCTGCACACGCATCGTTCTTTAGGCTATTCTGTCATCCCGGCATTATCCAGCTATGCGTCCTTCAGCCCGAGATAATGTTCCCCAGTCAATCTCGGCTGTTTGCTCATTCTTTACTGTCCAAACACTTTCATGTTAAAAGCCGTCGGCTCAAACCTCCGGCAGCTCGCACAGAGGAGACCCGAAGCTCGTGGCTAACGGCCGCTGTCGGGACTTGCCTGTTCATAGGGTCTGATATGAAGCTTGAGTTGATGGTTTCCTAGAATACAGCAAATATACGTGACAGAAGCCGACAGGCATGATGAGACAAATGTAGAAATAAACGTGTCTGCTGCCGTTCGTGCTGTGATGAGGTGTTTTGATCTTATTGCATATTTTACCATCACAAACTACGCCACTGCAATTATTCAGGACGTACACGAAAACAGACGAAAAATCTGCTGCCCTCTCTGCTCTCATCTCTTTGCCAATTACCTTCCTGTCAACGCCTGGTCCCACCAAACAATAAAAAGATTTATACCGTCATATGGAAATACGCAAACAAGAGGATTAACTTGCTCAATTTCACTCGTACAGCAGAGCTAAGGTGGAAAATCCTCTTGCATCATCATTGGTTTCGGATTTATTGGGGAAAAGGTGAAATAAGGAAAAACAGGACGTGTAGCAGCCGATCAAGATCAAGATCCTTCTGTTGGATAAACAAGTGAATTCTGGGAACTGAAGACTGAAAACACCACTTCAGGTGTTGTGCAGTTTTCTTTACGAAGGAATGTGTTTAATCGGCGTGTCATCACACGGCCACGACCAATGAGAGAGAGGAGTTCTCTCCAACAGCGGTCAGTCAAACTGTCAGTGAAGACGCTAAGAGGAGGAGCCAACGTGACCAAGGTTGGGAGTGGAACATGCAAATAAAGAGACAGAAAACGAAAACGAAGAGGAATCTCTCATTCCTGTCCGATGTCGTGCTCTTATCTTTGTCCCCTCATCATCTCTCCCTCTATTTGCCTTCCCTTCATCCTCCCAACTCTTCAACCCTTCCCTTCTTCTTACTCCCCTTCATCATATCCTTCCTTTTCCTCTCCCCTCTCCCATCCATCTGTGACCTTGACATCCACCACAGGAGACTAACCAGCTGTGTTTGGGCCTCCAGCGTTCCTTGTTTACTTCTGTTTATTCCTCGCTGTGTGTTTGAGTGTGTGTGTGTGTGTGTGTGTGTGTGTGTGTGTGTGCAGAATCGACTGTATATAAGCACACTAGCAAAGGAGTACAGACAAGCAACAGACGAGGATCTTCGTGTGCATGTCTGTGCATAAAGTACAAATTCAAGATAAATAAATTCACAAATCGCTGCATGTGTGTGTAAGTTGTGTGTAGTTGTACATTGTGTGTGTGTTCCCTGAGACGGGGTCACCCAGCTGGACTCAGGTCAACCACAACTTGACCAGATAGCGGAAATTTGTGAAGCTAAAACAGAAACCAAACAGGACGTCGCTGGCAGCCGAGCCGACGAGCAGGACGGCTGCGAACGGGAATAAAATAAACCACAGACAAAAAGATCACACACCTCAGAAATGGGTATTTTCAGAGACGCAGGGAAGAAAGTTTAACTCAATACAAGACTTGATTTTTACATTTACATTTAATCAGCCTTAAAGGACGTTTTTCAAAACCTTTCAATTGAAATGAGGACATTTCCTCTGAGCTTTACAGTAAATAACATTATTTTTCTTTGAAAATGTACCTTAATTAATGATAATTATATTTGGCATATGATGTAAGATGTGATGTGTCATATTAGGATTATATAATCGTTAAGGAATGACTATGATTGACACTAAATCTAAAACTGCATCTTATGGAAAAACAGAACAATAAAGTGCTTGTTTCCATCTTAAAACTGAAGATAACATCGACGTCTGTTCTTTTCCAGAAGCATTTTGTGATTTCACGTTAGCAGGTCATATAAAATATGATATACGAGACGATTACCGGGTGCATTTGACAACCTCTGATCCTGTTAATGCTGTGTTAACATTGTGAAATATGTTGGTGTCAAAGTCTTTAAATACAAACATGTTGCATCATGAAACTAAATTAAGGCTCCGAGCTCTCGCCTGCAGACGACAGACACAATCGTATAACAACAGACAAATACTGACTGTGTGCACGAGCAACCAGCTGATGGGTTGGATTGTTACACGAGTAAATCACCTGGAAAAGTAAAAGTTAGGATGAAAGAAATTCCCCAACTCTGTCTGACAATCACCTCAAAGACCCAATGCACAGAAAGAAAAGAAAGAAAACATGTAAATATTCAAAACTAGAGACTGAGACATAAACTCCTCTGTTAAATGTTTACTGACGTTTGAAATCAAGTCATTTTCTCATAGACTTCAATGGAAGTCTATGTCGCCCCCTGCTGGTCATTAGAGCTAAAACGCTTTAGCTTCACTTTCCGGAGCCGGAGCGTGCGAAGGTTTTTATAAACAATGTCAGAATATCGTGTACTGCACAAACAGGCACATCAGCAAACATGTAAATGCTCACAAATTGTTCTTGAGTAAATGTTCTAAGTTACTTTCCAGCACACGTTGCTGCAGGATTAAATCTCTACCTGCCGAGCCTTGTTGGCTCTTTCTCTCCCTCATCTCTCTTTTGTTCCATCATGGACATAATTAGACACTCGAGGGGGAATTTAGTTTTATCATGTTTCTTTGTGAAGAAAATGAAGCATGGCGAGCGCGGGCACGCACACAGAGCAGGAGCTGGTCGACATGTTTTCCCTCCTGACACTTGGTTTATATCTCGACTCTTTAATAAAGAATAACACCAAAGCATTTGGATCCTTTATTGTTTTCCTTTCCTGACTTCCTGTTACAATTATTCCGTCTTATTTCAGATTTCGTGGGCACCCAACAACAAGACTTCCATCACGGCCCCCGGCAGCATCCAATCAGATGACTTCAGCTCCTCTATGGACACCGTTGCCCTGACGACCAACAGCAGCATCCCAGTGACCTCACAGGGGATCTCCGAGCTCACATGATCTCCTCCCTGCTTCCATTAGCGTTCCAAGTTTAGCCTCCTCACGCCGCTGAGCAGTAATCAGGCCTCTGGCCCGAGAGTCTGTCCGACATCGTCCGAACATGAGCTTCCGTTCGGGCTCTGGTTTCTCTCCCACCTCCTCCCTGCCGCCCAGTGGAGCTATAAATCCCCCCCGTTAGCAAAAATAGATCCGAGCCACCAAGTATAGAGCAGAGCTTGAGTTTTAAAGTTCACGCAGGGTCAGCTGCTCAGGACCTGTCTCACACAGAAGGAGCAGAAGAGCTTTGTTTTAAATATCACTTCAGGAGCTTGGATGAGGAACATAAAAACTGGGAATCCCCCCCGCCTCACTTTATTGTCCAGTTGTCTCCATCAGCTCTCGTGTTGCCCCAGGATGTGATTAATCATCACGAACGTCTAAATTTACATCCTCCACCTTTCAGCACAGACACACCCAGATGTGGCCGGCTGCCCACTGGCAAAACCGACACCCGGGAGCACGTGGCTCCACGCCAGCTTCATGATGTCACATGACAACAAAGCTCCGAGATGCTGAACGCAGCAAAAAGCTGCAGACAACAGAAAGACACGTGAAGAGACTCGGGCGAGGGAAGGACGCAGCGTGATCCGTGGAGCAGTGGAAATGCGTGTTCAGGTGTAAATTAGTCATCGTTGACATGGCGGCGAGCCAACGAGCGCCCAGACACGAAGAGACGACACGTGAAGGTGGAGAACCGGGAGGATCTATGGCAGCGACAAACAAAAACAGCAGCTGTTCTTTTTCTTCATGTTTGAATTGACTCACTTGAACACGGACGTACTCGGGCAAAAGGTCATGCAGGACTGTCCAGATGTTGTTTGAGCTTCTGGGTTTGGATAATTCCTGCAATCTTTTGTTTAAATGAGGGAATTAAAACCCTGATGAATCACTTCCTCCAACAAGTCCCGATAGAACAGACTTTACACCTGACGACGAAGCGTTTGGAGAAACAGTTTACAGAAGAGATGAACAGTTTTCAAAAAGCTGCTTTCAAAACTCAAACGATCTCTTGTCAGCGTTTCCAAACTTCAAGTGCATCTTTCTCAAAAAACACAAATCTAAAGATGTGATGAATAAGTAGATGTTAAACGGTGTCTGGGGAGCAGAGACGCACACGGGCAGACACGCAAAGACCCACACACGTGAAGTGACAGTGCCCACCCTTCCCGATAAGTGCTCTGATAATTACACCTTTTGAAGAGCACTAAACACCCCTCACCTGGGGGGGGGGAGGGGGGGGGGGGGGGGGCACGGCAGATAATGGAGGAGTAGATTTAACAGAATGATTAACAGTGCGCCGGGGGGGGGTGTAACAGTGAAGTAATGGAGGCTGAAACATGATCTGGTTTCACCTGTGTGATTCTGAGCCTCGGAGCGATGTGCAGACATAAAGGAGGGAAAAGGTGCACATGTATGTAATATGTGTGTGTGTGTGTGTGTGTGTGTGTGTGTGTGTGTGTGTGTGTGTGTGTGTGTGTGTGTGCGTTTGGTCAATGCACCACAATAGAATAGCAATTACAGCTCCTGTGTTAGAGGGAGGAAATCTGAGATACAGCTAATGTACCTCAGAAGAGCAAAAATCTTGTCATGTGGGTTGTTATACACACACACACACACACACACACACACACACACACACACACACACACACACACACACACACACACACACACACACACACACACACACACACACACACACACACACAGCTTCACCAGTGTGGTTTAAAGTTTCCTCCAAACAACAAGTGTAAACCGATCAGTTGGTCCCTATGGATTGACATGAAAGGGTGAGTGTACCCTAACGCTGCAGAGAGTGTGTGTGTGTGTGTGTGTGTGTCTGTGTGTGTGTGTGTGTGCATATATGTGTATCCAGAGGTGTGTCAGGAACCACAGAGGCTGACAACACGGTGAAGAAAATAGTTCTTCTCAGTAGAATTCATCCTCTGGCTCCAGAGCCAAACCTCGGGTTACCTCTCTGTATCCCGCCGCCGCCGTGCCAAACGACCCACAGCCCTGCATCCTGCTGCCAACCAGCAACTAAATTTAGCCACGGAAGTTTCTCCAACAAATGTGCAACTTCACCCCCCCCTTGTCGAGGTGGTGTGAGTATCAGGTCGGTGGTAATCTGTGTTTGTGTGTTTTTCAGTGTGTGTGTGTAATGCAGTCCACAGGTTGGACGTACGAGCATCTTGTTACATATATCTCATATATTCACGTATTCAATGAGCATCTACTGTATGTTTCTGTGTGTGTCTGTCTGTGTGTGTGTGTGTGTGTGTGTGTGTGTGTGTGTGTCCTCATGTGCACACACTGCTGAATTCCACACCTGCCCGTCTGTAAGTAAACACACTTCTGGCTCCGCAGCCACAGACGCATGTTCTGAATCTCTCTCTCTCTTTTCCTTTTTTTGGGGGCAAAAGTTTATCATCTATCTCTCCCTCTCTCTCTCTCTCTCTCTCTCTCTCTCTCTCTCTCTCTCTCTCTCTCTCTCTCTCTCTCTTGCTGCTGTTGTATCAACAAAACCTTCAGTTAAATCTCATATTATCTAATAATAATAAGAAACGTACATGTTGGTTCGGCTTTAAAAGGAAAATGTGGGTTTACATGAATTTAAACCTCTTTATTTTGAATTGCACTATTTTAACCTCTGTGTTTTTCCTCTCGATCTTTCCGTCTCCTCCCTCCTTTTATTCCTTCACTTCCTCAGTGAGTCAGATCGCGCCGGGAAAAACACCAGCCACCATCCTGATCGACCTTGTTGTGGTTAAAGTTAACCCCTCCCACACGTGATGCCTCGCCAGCCACCAGATTCACCTCAGAGACTGAATCTACCTCCGCTGACTCACTCCATCAGTCCGTCAGCTGCTTCTCGTGTTGTCTTGTTTTTACCGACTGTTCAGACGCTTCAGCCCACATCTAAAATAGGTTTCCCCACCTCCGCCATCTGCCGATGTGGCTACTGTCTGTTCCAGACGTATTAGAAAACCACAAAAGGTTAAATAAACAGCGATGAGTCATCGCCGCAAGTGAGTCAAAGGAATCTGAGAGCGCGCTGAATCCTCGCCAGCTGCGGGGTGTGCAGCACGATGACCTCTGACCTTTGAGTTCCCATGTTGCCCACAGAGGGCGACGGGGAGCTAGCGCCAGTCAGACAAGTGCATCGGTTTCCCCTCGTCTGTTCGCGCACACACACACACACACACACACACACACACACACAAACAAACACATGGAATAGCCGTAACTCTTGGCTAACGAACGGCAGCTCCAGTCTATTAAATCTCATTATTCTGGTGACTCGTCTGTGGTGCAGACACGTCTGTTAAAGACAAACCTGATTTAATTTTAAATACCCTTTGGTGTTTGTTTTAACCTGCTGCGAGGAGCAGACGGGTGGGGACAGTCTGGATGGCATCATCAAGGTGTGAGTCAAAAATACATTTTTCTGATACAGGGAGGATGACAGGGAGCGTCTCCTCTGCAGTAAAGGTCCGAGGTCAGGGTCAGCTCGCTCAGAAATAATTTAAAAAGGCCAAGAAAACACGATTCTTTCTACAAACGTGAACTTTCGTCAAACCCTGAGGTGAAAGCTCCAGTGACTCCTCTGATATGATGAGAGCTGCAGTGTGAACAGACCTGCAGCTCCGTGTGATGTCCTTACATGGACACACGCTCTGAACTTCATGAACTAATTCCAACACTTTTCATTTTGTTCATTAAAAAGGGTAAAACAGTGAAAATGCAGTGAAGTTCTATGTGAATCGTCTGAGTGTGACGTGTTTCATGTCTGAAACGCTCCGTAAATGGCAAACGTTCCCAAAAGGCTGAAATCCTCAGCTGTTTCCGTTCACTGCTTTTAATTTGACGAGGCCGCTCACAAAGACCTTGAGAGAGACCTTGAGAACTCGACGATAGATTCAGACCCGGTTCTTCTTGCAAATAATATTAGTTAGTGAAGAATTAGATGAACCTGAGAGGAATAAGACGATTATATTTGTTTAAATTTACAACTTTACAAATCCATTTGTTCCAACATGCAGTGTAACACGGTCTGTGTGGGAAGCTCTGCAGAGACATAAAAACACAAACGTGTGGTGTAACCAGGGTTAAAGAATGTTGACATATAAGCAGCGCCTGTAGGCATGAAAAAAAAACAAAACATCCTCCTCCCCCCCGGAGTTAATCAGCGTTCCCAGCGACACAGTGAGGATAAAATATCACCCTGTCTTTTGTGATCTGATGCAACTCTTTCTCCTCAACACACAGAGTTACCTACAGACCATTAGACGTTGATGGGAACCAGTGAAACGGAGCCCGGAGGCGTGAATGTGTCGGACAGGGAGGATGTGTGAGGGAGAGCCGCTCACACACAGGAAGTTCAAACCAGAGAGAAGCATCGGGATTATTTGCAGATGTTCAGACATAATAACTTTGTGTTCAAGAAGTTCAACAACCCTGGAGATCAATGGGACGTTCACCGCGTCGCCTCCAGCATGTTATGGCGTCAGTCGTCCGTTCAGTCCCTAGATTCTAAAGAGAACAGAGCTCCAGCTGCGAAGCATGTGAGAGGCAAGAAGATCCTCCAGCCCGTTTGAGTTTACCATATTGTCAGGGAAAACACAGGCCTCCTGAAAATGTCTCATTTGCTATTAAGGGACGGTCAATTAAATAATCTGAAGCAGCCTCATGATGAAGTTGAGGACGATCGAGGAGATAAAACCCCTTTTCTTTCTCTTCTTAGTTAAAAACAACGACGATTGTGAGTCATGTGGAGACAATTTGCTTTGAAGCCGGATGAGACAATGTCACGTTCTTCCCTCAGGTTGTGACTGAGAAAGAGGAAGAAGAAATGAATAGGACAAAAAAAAGAGGGAGAGAAAGCAGCTGATCCTTTTACGTGATGGAGAATGAAGAAGAGGAGGAGGAGAAAAACATATTTTTAGTAAAAGTAGAAGAGTTTCTTTTCTCAATTCTACAGAACCAAAACTGTTTGACCATCTGAATTCAGGGTTGAGTGAAACGTCATGATCGACAGCTGAGACCTGACTCGTGATTGGTCGAGCACATGCATCAGTGGGATCTCAATACAACGGATCTACTCCACGGTCACGGCTGCACAGAGTTAGTCAAAAACTTGAGGTTAAATAAAACATTTTTGCTTTAAGATGTCAGTAAAAAGACGTCTTCAAGATTCCAGCTCTTAATTAAAAGCCGAACATCCTTTGACGTGTCCTCATTTGAATTCCCATAGAAGCTCTGCAGCCTGTGGTTTGTTCTGCACATCCTCGCGTGACCGAGAACTGTCACTCAAAACTCTGAGTTTAACGGAAATCAAACGCATGATTAACACCTTTAATCTGAGTGATGCAAAAAGCTAAATAAATATATGCACACAGCTGTTTACATGCATATTTTATCGTGCTACGACAGAGCTGCAGTGTCAGAGCCAGACACGAGGGAGGCGGTGTGGAATCATGTAGCTGCGGGGCCAGACTGTGTTGACATACTTTTATTATTAAAGCAACATCAATGTGATGCCGTGGACACCGGCTCACCTGCGCCGATGTTCACAATAATAAGAATCCCAGCGCAGGGCGGACTTGGGGGGTTGGAAAAGGTTTTCTGCATCTGGAAAAGGTTTTAGGGCAAAATGAGAGTTTGACGATATCTTCTCGTGTCCTTCGCACGCGATGTGAACAACAACTAAATGTAAGAATGTGAGTGGGTGAATCAGAACAGGAATTCAGTCCAGTTATGAAACTTTTAAAGCGGCCTGTTGGGAACGAGCTGTTCAGAACTGTACGCCAACGGTACACACATCAAAAAAACGAGGGCAGAACGAGGCGCGCAGGCCGATCACGGAAATCCTCTGACGACCAGACATTTCGGTTCTGCCTCGGCGTAACGAAGACCACATCCCTCATGGGTCAGGTGGATTCTGTCCTCTGAAGGACGCAGCCCATGAATTGAGACACAGACAGACTTCTAGAATTAGCAGATGTGAAGATTCTTGTCCGTGCTGAGGAACATCATCGCAACCGGAGCAGATTCCTTCACGTTTCCTCTGAAATACATCCACACTTATGTTGATGTATAGGTTGGGTGAAAGGTTTCCTGTTAACCAGTTCCCACTGTAACTGACAGTGAAGTTATCTCCTCCTTTATAAGACCAGGATTTACCATCACCCCCCCCCCCCCGGTCGTAACTAGGCGCTGCAATGCAACCTGAATGCAAGAATCTGAACAGGCTCCAGTAATGAGTGCATGGAGCCAGTCCAGGCCGTATATCGAGCTTCCCAGTATGTGGTATCTATGTCCCGAGCACAGGCATGTGGCCACGGGACATTTAGGGGAGTGGACACTAAAGGAAACAGAGGACGCGTTGCACTTGGAGACCGAGTGAGCAGCGAACACGTGAAGTGAGGAGTCGACTTCAGGTCGAGTCTCTGGAAACACGAGGAGGCTGCTGGTCTGAAACGTACGTGGGTGTGTTAGCTTTACGAACCCTGACTCCTGAGGAGTCCTGTGCGGGTGTGCATGAACCTGGTTAAAATAACCTTTGATTACAGCTGCTGCTCAAGGACCGTGCAACCTGCAAAACCGCAGGCCGAGCAAACAGCCCGGTTTAGATTTTAGATTTGTCCAACTAAACATCGGAGGAGTCTTTGATATCTGATGCATTATTGTGGCTTTTGACTATTATTGTTTCTGTTTACGCATCTCAGCCGTAAAAATGTTGCCGGAGAGAGAGAGAGAGATAAACCTGCTGCAGGCGAGATAAAGACATATCAGACTCACTCTCTCTCTCTCTCTCTCACTGTGGGAATCGTTTTCTGTGATAAACTAATCTGATTCTGAATCACCTGCACGATGGGAACAAACGTCTGCCAGCTTCTCTTTTTCTGAAATGTTTGCAGGGAGCTTATTCCACAGAGGAACCATGAAGAAATATCACTGACCTGTATAAAAGTCCTGTCGGAGAAGATTTAGATTAAAAAACATTATAAACATTATAAACCATCGGTGCACCGTCTGTTTAAAATGTGATTAGTTTATCTTCCTTCAACTTTCACTGATGATACTGGGAGTTCGTTGAGTCTGGAAGAAGCTCGGCCAGAGTGAGGTCACATGAAGCACCTGTTCAGACAAGTGGGAACGAGTGCAATCACAGACACACTGTGCAAACTGCAGCTCTAGACACACTGCACATGGAGAAAAGAGCTCAACCGCACGTTTCTGTTGAATCACACAATTTATCTGCAAAGGCCCGACAATAAATCAGTCGCGTTCGTCTCTGACATTTGAAGACAAACTCTAATGAAGCCACATTAGCTCATGTACGGCAGCTGAACACACACTGAAAGATGTAAAACCCTCTAAATAGTCCTGGTTTTATTTCCCATCAAGATCCATGAGTTTTCTGCAGAACTTACGAATTGGCAAATGTCCGATCTTATCAAAGAATTCCCTGGCGCTGTGCAAGTAGCTCGTAGTCAGACAGATTCAAACAGCAAGAAACAGATATGATTGAGCCAAGTTGAAAAGCTTTCGATGGGACAGATGTGTCTTCTGCTGCGGACGTGTTTCAAACACTTGGTCGCGATAAGGCGACGAAGACACGCAATGATTTCGTAAAAAGACGGCGCCAGATGTTTGAGTGAAGGTGAAGACAGAAAAACAAATGGACGACAGGAAGCAGAGGGGCAGCTGAAAACCAGGTGTGGCAGCACGGATTCCCTCAGGTGCTGCGCTTCTCCTCCTGCACTGTGTTTAAAATGACTGATGTAAAATGGCTGAACTCCCAGAGCGCAGACACATTTGTCTTTTCTGCCCCCGTTTCATTGACCATTGTCTCCGAGATCAGCCGGGTTCAGCGTGTCTGGACGGCGCCGGAAAACAAAACACCACGCTGGGGAAGAGAGCGAGAGAGAGTTTACAAGGATTCAGCGTGTGAAGGAGACACGGCGATGAGACGATAAAACGGCTTTGTCACAAAATGTATGTTCTGCAACCGCATGAATATTTACAGCTGTCAACTTAAAGTGAGTTTTATAACCTGTTGAGTGAATCTTACGACGCCTGATGCACGGAACATGATTTTCAGGCACTAAAACCCAAGACATCAAGTAATCATCACCTCGTCTGCAGCCAAGCAAATCGGTGTGTGTCTGTGAGTGTGTGTCTTCATCTAAACACACAGCTGCTTCTCCATGACCCACTTTCCTTGTAACGTGTACAAATTAATCATTACATGTCTTAAAAACATATATTCCCTTTCTTTTGTTTGTTTTTTCCATCCCCTTCCTCCGACTCCCTGACCCCGAGACAGAGGATGGACGTCGGTACGAAGGGAGGACGGAGGAACGCGGGGGGTGGAATGAAAGGGGGGGGGGGGTCGGGAATGTCGTGTCGCCGGCTGCATGGGGTCAAGATCACAGGGCTGCAGGGACCTCGTACTGTAGGAGCAACTCGACCTTTTCAAATTATGGGAATCTGAGGAATTCAAAGGGACGGTGAAGGAGGAATTTGACGTATCGTGCAGGGAGATCTAAGAACCCGAGGGATGCTGCAGCGGAGCAGGAGACAGATGTTGGAGTGAGGCCTCCTCGCTTTATATGAAACAACCTCCAAGTCAACATGATGATTAAATTATACTTTACAAATCAAGATTAATCGATTTTCATCACCACATCAGTTCTGAAGCACAAGGTTTTATCCCTCATTCACAATATAACGTGTGACCAAGACCTTGTGAACACCATCTGGGCTTTAACTGCATGAAAGAAGTTTACTGCCAATTTCATCTAATCTCAGATAACATGATATATATATATATACACAGACAGACAGACAGACAGACAGAGGGCGTCCACCTGCTCTTTATGAAGCTGTATCTGTTTGTTTTAGCTTTATACAGATGAACATGGGGATTGAGTACACGTGTGTTTCAAAGGAAGAATGTGATGTGTTTAAAACGTCCTGTGTGCGTTCTTCTATACGTCGACCTGAAGCCTCTGAGCATCGCACGTCGTGGCAGCTCACACGCACACAACAGTCACTTCGATGTACGTCTGGATAATCTACAGCTCCACTGACAGTCTCTGAATCGCGTCGGCAGCCATCTGGAACTGCAGGCAGGTTACGACAAACACAAGCACACAACAGCGTTCGGCCTCGGGATCTCGTGGCACATCAGCTGCAGCGACATGCCCACGCTTGGCCGGGCTTCTGGCTGTTGTGTGAGCGCCGCCTCCATCAACAGTTCTGCATCATCGCAGTGCAATAATGCAAACATCAGTGTTCCGCGCATGGATCTGAGCCAGAATCTGCTTGTGTGCATATTTGCGTATATTCTCAGGGATCTCCGTGCATGCACGCTACTTGCATTCAGGGAAACAAACACAGTCAACTTAAGACAAATGCAAACTACGGTAGAGAGACGCAACATAGCGTGTGCCGATCGTCACAGGGTCTGATCTTTCTCCGTACGCTTTACTGGAGCAGAAAACTTGAATCAACAACGAATGGTGTCATGACAAACTACGAAAAGTTCATCTGTGTCACGGAGAGTGCACGGAAGACTTAAAAAATAAAAAGAGAAATCAAGGAGATGAAGACAATCATTGGAAAAAGTAGATTTTCAAAGCAGGGACAAAACAACTAGCCTTGTTTAGTCTGACCGAGACGTATTTGGTCTCCAGCGCTGACGACGTCACGTTCACACCAACACATGTCTGAGCTGAAAAACATGTTTTTGTTCCATAGGAAAGAAAAACTAGACACGGTGGGAGTGTGTGTGCAACAAATGCACAAATTGACAAACGATAGATGATCGTCGGTGATAGCACTGAACATGTGGATCAACAAATATTCATCTGTAATGAGAGTGTAATTACATAAGTATTTAAACTGTGTGTGTGTGTGTGTGTGTTGGTATTTTGACCCAAGGCTTTATAAACAGGGTCATGTCCTGCAGTAATCTCCACAGGAATTAACATGAACAACATATTTGACTGTCAATTCAGCTGCTGTCACACACACACACACACACTCTGTATATACCTCAAAGGGGGTCTGCTGCTGTTGAACTAATCTTAATTACCTGCAGCAGGTTATGTTCAGGTCTGTGAACACACACAGACACACACACACGCTGAGATCAGATCAGTTTAGTATTTTTAGATTGAAGCTGTTTCACACGACCTGAGATCAACCACATCTCCAATAAAAACCACATTTCCACACAACTACACTGCAAACAGATAATCTGACGTGTCATCGTGTGGAAACGCAGGTGAAAATGTGTATTTACTGGGACTCTGGGGATCAGAGGCATTGTTCATGGTATCAGTCTCATCGGGACCTTTACAACTTTAAAAAGTCTGAATGTCTTTTGTCAGGAAATATGAGGTGTGGTGATGGTTGGGGAACGACTGGATGAAAATCACATCAATGCAAGTTCACAAAGTCCAATGGGACATGTTAAAACAGATTGTTTTGTCTTAACAAAAGTCCAAATCCCCAAATGACTAATTTCAACGTCATATCAGACAAAGAAAAAGAAGCAAAGCCTCACATCTGAGGAGCTGGAAACATCGTTGAAGGCCTTAGTTTGAAATAGTTTCAGATTTAAATCGACGTCTGACTCGACAGTGACTGAATATTCACTCTCTTTATTCCCCATTACTTCCTGTCGGTGGAATTCCTCCACTGCACCATCACCCTCCTCCCGTTCTTTATCACGCACGTTAATTTTGCCTCTTTCATCGTCCTGTCAGAGGCCTGTGCCCCAGTGCCCTCCGAGTGAGCCTCCACACAGACGCATGAAAAGAGAGAGAGGGAGGGGGGGGGGGGGAGACAGACGGCAGGGGGAGGGAGGGAGGGAGGGAGGGAGGAGAAAGAGAAGAGGGAGGGGAGCTGATCAGCATCAGCCCGGTAATTTACGGCTTTTCATAGTGATGCAAAAAAAGTCAATAAATTGAGTTGATGGGGGGGCTATTGACTCGCTCGCCCCCGCACACACAAAGAGAGGGAGAAAGACAATTTTAACACACGTCACAAATAAAAAAAAACTCGGAGGTCAGCTCGGTGTGTGTGTGTGTGTGTGTGTGTGTGTGTGTGTGTGTGTGTGTGTGTGTGTGTGTGTGTGTGTGTGTGTGTGTGTGTGTGTGTGTGTGTGTGTGTGTGTGTGTGTGAGAACTTTTCAGATAAATACATTGAGCAGCGCTGACAGAAATACGACAGCGTCTTTACATCTACTCCTTCCGTCACTCCTTCTACTCCTGATCCTGCTCTTTTCCATTCACCTCAGCTTCTATTTCCTGCTTCTACACCTTCTCTTCCTTCTCTGTTGCCTCTCTCCATCTTCTTCTGGGCGTTGTGATAAGATGAACCACCTCCACTGTCTCCTTTGGAGAAGCGGCTGGACCTTGAGCTCCCTCCAGATGTCTGAACGTTCCATCTCTAAAGACGACTTCCCTTTGTATACTGGCGCTTGAGGATTCTTCTAAACGATCGGTGTCGCTGGTTTTCCCCCATGAGGAGGACCACACTCAGGGGTCCTAGATGAGCTTATTTCACACGTGCGCCTGGTTAAAAAGTCGGGAGGTGCACGACCAGTGGGAGCGAAGCCATGTGCCAGTGGAAACTGAAGCTTTATCTGACTGTTCAGCACCAGTATAAAGACGTTCACTCCATTCCTGCACATTCAGGGAGATTAGGATGAAGAGATGTGGAGTTGAAAGGCTCCTGATTGTAGAATGAATAGATTAAACAGAGTCTGATGCTTTCACCTTTTTGAGATTTGTAGATTATGCTTTGACGACTATTCCAAACATTTTGATTCATGCGCTTAAGTCCTGAAGCAACGTGCGCACACACACACACACACGATGTTAGAAAGCAGCTAAAGACTCAGACTCATGTCAGAGCAGCAGAAAGCTCCGCACCCCCACCACCGTGACAGCAGGCCTTTAGAATGTTAATGCTATTCTCTCCTTAGCTACGGTAAAACCAGCACATCACAATGCACTGCTCATCTTCTCCAGCCCAGTTCACTCTGCAGGGGTTCCCTCTGTCCGACACACACACACACACACACACACACACACACACACACACACACACACACACACACACACACACACACACACACACACACACACACACACACACACACACACACACACACACACACACACACACACACACAAGGACGGATGGTTTCCAGCTATAGGAGCAGAGGCGAGTCGACACAAACAAAGTGAGATGGATTGGAACCTGTTGCAGGTTTTTCACTGGACCACAGGCCACACACACCCAAACACATTGTCTCTCACACACACACACACACACACACACACACACACACACACACACACACACCCTTTGAGGTTTTAACCAGAGCAGTCCCCAGACACCACTTTGCTCCATGTGAGGGGCTTAAGAGGCCCCTGGGGATCAGTTAAGACCTGGTGACTTTGTAGGTCAGGGACCTGTTGGTGGCTGAGGACTGAGCAAACCACTCCGATTAAATACATTTAACTGGTTTGAGGGGTTAACGTTAAGGGGAAGATTCGCTGCTAGATACGCAAATGCTAAAGTACGATGAGGAAAGAAACATCATATACCATCTTTAGTTTGGGCCGGAACCAAGCGCGGTGTAGGTCCAGGGGGCTCAAGGTGCAGAAAAACACAACAAAGAAAAGTGAAAGAGGCAGAAAAAGCTTTGAGTTTTTCCCTACACTGAACTTCCACCTCAGATTTCTGCCCTTTTCCGTCTAAAATTCTCCTCCAGCTCACGAGCTGCCTGAGCTCAAGTTGCAGCCGAATACCTCAGCTTTACAGATCAGGCTGATTTAGGAGCAGCGGCGGCACAGGTTGGGTTACAAGTGCGTATATATATACACGTTATAACTTCAGGTGGGTTCACCTGGGTGAATGGTGGTATTGTCGACTTAAAGGAGACCATGGCATCATGAGGGCTTCAGCGAACGAGGCAGAAAATAGTTAACTGGCCCCGTCTTTCACGGAGCGCGCTACCCGTGACCTCGGAGGTGTCGGGTTGCTTCAAATCTTTGTGTTTTTTAATCCGGACTCAACTTAAAGAGCTTTGTGAGGAAAAAACTCAGACACTTCAATAAGAAGATTTACACGCAAGCGTAGTCGACTCCTAAAAGTCTGGTGATTGGCCGGTTTGCTGGGGGAGTTGAGGTTGAGAGTGAACACACACCTCACATGCAGGGATGGACTAAACTGTCACTTTGACTGATTTACAAGCAGCGAGGGAGTGAAGGTGTGTGTCGGAGAGAGCGTGAACATGTGTGTACGTTTGATACTTAAACAGCTCAGCTCCCTGTCGTAAGGTGGATGCACCGAGGCCACCCAGGAGGAGGTGTGTGTGTATGTCTGTTTGTGTGTGTGAGAGTAAAAGGAGGCTGTAAAATGATCTATAAATCATTTATCATGTTCCTCTGTAATCACACAGCATGTTTCTCACTATCTCATCACTTGTCCCAGAACATATGTTGTGCCAAAACACGTGCAACTCTCAACACAACGTAAATGCATGTCTGGCAAATAGCATTTGGTTTTGCCTGAGATGTAAAGACAAACCACAAACATGTCCGTGAGCTCCAGACTTCCAGGGAGGAACCAGTTGATTGGAGGTTCTAAGGCCAGAATCGTGCACTCGTCCCTGGGCTACAACCTCCAGCCTGCTCCCTCTCCCCTGGAAACCAAGGTCCTTTAAGTTTAGGTAACGGGAAACTACTTACTGGACCAGACGGGCACTTTAGAAACTTTTCCCCACTGACTCTAAAATATGTCTAGAACTCGAAGAAAAGCTTCTTTCTAACGCCTGATATTAGAATTCACATATACTTTCAGCTCGGCTGCTGAACTCCAACATGAGGAGGTCATGGAGAGATTTCATCATCACTATGTTGTGTGAGTGTGAAACAAACGGATCAACAGCAGCACAGTGGATTATGATGCAAGAGCGATTTGAGCGGTTTCCACGGAGGTTTGCTCTCATGTCTGTGGAAGACGGAGTTTATCGTAATCGGCTTCGTTTGAAACACGATGTAAATATGCAATACTAAAAAAACAGCTTTCCAGAGGAGTAGAAAAAACAAACTCAAGGGTGTAACGACACCAAATAAAGCCACACAAGCAAAGAAGTGTCGAACGCAAATATTAGCCCCGGGTGCTGCACTCAGAAAAATCCTAATTGGCTCGTATGGGGAAACATTGTGTCTTCAATTAGATTTAAAGAACTACTGTCGTCCAATAGTGCACGTAATCCTGTGAGCGCACAGGACATTCAGGGGGACATTCAAGAGCTGGCGTGAAGTCTTTCTGTGTGAGTCTGCATGTTTGTGTGTATGTGCACTCTCGGCATGAATGGGGGGAACGGGGTCATTACCGGACGGATCTGGGGCACAGCACGAGAGAAAGAGGTGCTGGTGGGACGCATGATGGATTCATCACACGTGAAGAGCCTCACGTGTGATCCAGTCCTTTTCTCTAGAGGATTCTCAGAGGTTATGAGGGACACGCCGCCATGTTGGAGACACAGGATCCTGGCTTTGTGAAGGGACCTGTTTCTACAGCTCCCCGTGTTCCACTATCTGAGCGATCTCTGGACAAATGATTTGCACCGAATGTAAAGATGATGCCAAACGTGAAGCTCCTCGCCTCAGAGAGGTCGTTTCATGTGGTTACTTTGCAATTTTGTGTTGCTTCCAAGCAAACGCACAAATATTTGTGTGCGCCGTGCACAATTTAGCAACAGCAGTAAATCTCTGCAGAGACATGTCAGTTCCAGTCCCGCTGATGTTGCTTCAACCTGACAGTTCACCATTGTGCACCAGCACACACATGCAGAGCGCTACGTGATTTTGCTGCTTATCTTTTAACATCTCCCAAACTGTTGCAGCTTGATATTTAAAATACCAGAGAACAAACAACTGTAAAGTTTGGAAATACAGTTTGAACTGTTTCCAAAGCTCCAGCAGGTAGAAGGCAATAAATCACTTGGGAGTTTAAGGTGTGGAGAAGGTTGAAGGGAATATTTCTCCCTGCTGGGTTTAAACTTTAATTAGTAACAATCAGGCGTGTGCTGCCAGGAAACACTTGCTCTTTAACAAAGCTCAGGTCGATGGAAACACACACATTTTAGAGTCCCTCCCTCCCTCGCACACTCGGCTGTTTTCTCACAGCTCTCGTCGACA
The DNA here is from genome assembly GCA_026259375.1 of Verasper variegatus. Lineage (NCBI taxonomy): Eukaryota > Metazoa > Chordata > Actinopteri > Pleuronectiformes > Pleuronectidae > Verasper > Verasper variegatus. The sequence goes on from CM048059.1 coordinate 12,881,318, forward strand.
GTGTGTGAGAAGTGTCACCCACACAAGACGGCTCATCCAGAACAGATTGTGGGTCGACTTTTGTAAATCAGTCCCTTTAACACGACTGCGAAAGAACCATTTATCTCCCTGGAAAATAAAGCAACAGGCCAAAGCTGCCACGGGCCGACAGCTGGGGACAGGTTTGAATTTGGCCTCTTGTTTACGTTCTTGGTGATATGATGTGTAAAATCTCAATAAACTGTTGTCAGACATGTTCCTGAAATGTGAGAATGCAAATGTCCGAGTCAGTTGCTCGTTTGTTGAGATTTTCCAGAACTTTTCAACCGTGTTCATATATATTTTTTTTTTTTGCAACAACCTTTGTGCCGGGAGGTTCAGAAATAAAAGTGAGGAAAGGTGCATGAAAGGAAAATGCAAATAAAGACATAAAAGCAGGATTTGACTCTGAGGGGTTTAGTCAGACCTGCACAGACCTGTGTGTGACAGTGCACGGGGGCCCTGCCAGTGCATCGCGTATCCGTTTGTGTTACACATGTCAAAGTGTAGCTAGCAGCTACACAATGTAGAGTCTGGTAATTATGTATCTGGAGGCTAATCCCCCCCAGCCCCACCTCAACATACAGCCACCAAGCTTATCATCACAAATCTGAGGTTTCCAGGAATGAAGGGGGGAAGAAGAGAGGAGACAAAGAAAGAGAGGACAGAAGGTGGAGGATGAATTTAAAAGGGTGGTTTTAAATCCACTGGATTCAGAAACGTGCAGTGTTGTTTTAACCGACAGTTAATCTCACGTTAGTCTGTTGAACAGCCGGAGGTGAATCGAGGTTATGAAAGAGAAGAGAGAGAGTGACGGAGGAATGGAGGCAGATGGACAGAAGACGGATGGATGTGTCGTTTGAGAGACATTTGTTTGTCAGACTCCATCGCCACGGCAGCTGCTTGTTTTGAAAGTACAGTCGTAAACCCCCCCGACCGCACCTCGTTCAACCACCGCCACCATTTCCATCTCCTCTCCTCCGATTGGCTGAAGCCACACAGGAGGAATCTAGTGACCCCCCCATAATCTCCCATCACTCCTCCGTCACTCAGCCACATGTTGTTAGTGCCCAACCACAGGTAGTGAAGTTCAACCTGTCAATCAGGGTGGATTATGGGTAGTGGGCGAGCTGGATTAGGAACCAGTGTCTCCGTGAACTTCAACTTTTCTTAAAACACACAAGTCTGTAACAGAATCCTGAATTATTCTAGTTTCTGGATCCAGATCTATGTCCCCCCCTCCACCCCAAAGACGAGAACATAGTTGAAGTGACACTTTGGTCCCAGAGGGATGAAGATGATGAGGACATTTGTCTTTTTTCCCTGTCAGACATGTGAACTGCAGAAAAACCCTCTGGTGGTTTTCCACACACACACACACACACACACACACACACACACACACACACACACACACACACACACACACACACACACACACACACACACACACACACACACACACACACACACACACACACACACACACACACACACACACACACACTGTAATGTAATCTCTACATCTGGCTGAGGGATGAAGGCTGGGACATGGACACACACAGACACACACACACAGACACACACACACACACAGACACACAGTGTCCATGACCACGGACTCTCGACCACACGCTAAGACCCTGTGGTTGGATGTTGAGAGCAACAGGAGAGGAACGAGGAGCCCAACAGAGAATTGAATCCCACACTTCCTCCACTACATGACGGGAGGATGTAGAAAGTAACAACAGCCTCGAGGACGACAAACGGGAACACGAGGCGTCACCTGATTTACTACAAACACAAATACAGCTTCTTCGAGTTCTCTTTTTATAATTATCACAAAGGAACACTGAGTTCTAAATACTTTCAGTTCTGGTGTCACTGCTCACCAGGGTCCGGGGGGGATTGAACCATGAACAATTGTGTTCCAAATGTAGAGGTGAAATGTGTGTTGAGACAAACAAGCACCACATGCGGGCTGGCGTTGGGTGGAGGCCTGACAAGCGCTGATAGGAGAAGAGGTTCAGACGACGTAAATCTAGTAGACACATTAAAATACGTCCACACTGAAGGAAGCACTATTTTAACCGCGGTGACAACCCCTCTCTGTTTAAAATAACCCAGGGGGAGTGATGGCCGACTCCAGGGAGAGAGGAGTGTCAGATTCTCTTTCTATCTGTCTGAGTCAACCAGAGAGGAGGAGGAGGAGGAGGAGGGGAGGAGGGGGTGATTAGCTGCTATTAGGGAATAAATTTATCTTCCGTGGTGAGAGCGCTGCAGCAAATCTCTGACAGGAATAGAAGCGATCGCAGACGCCTGAAATCCATCTCGTGTCTGTGTTGATCTGACGACATGAACTTCCACTCTGCGATTTCAAACTCTTCCCACGAGCGACTCGAGGAACACGAGGAGCGCGGCGCTCGCAGGGAGAGTCTGCTCCTCGGACTGAAGCTTGGCAGCCGCAGCCGAGTCATGAGGCTGCTTCTGCACGACAAGATCATCAAAAGAGGTTTTAATGAGTCTGGGCTGCAGCCAGGAGGAGCGGCTGACCCCCTCCTTCGTGAGAGAGGAGAGAGGAGAGAGGAGAGAGGGACTTCTCCACATGTTCATATTAAGACACCCCCCCCCCCCCCCCACCAACTTCATCCCTCTTTTAATGACATCATCGTCCTCCTCCTCTTCCTCCTTTACTCCCCTCCACTAATAAAATCCCTGCTCATCCCTTGTTTTCACCTTCTCACTGTCATTCACCTCCTCCTCCTCGTGATCTCTTCCTCCCGCTGCTCCTCTCATTCACTTCTACTCCCTCATTTAGCTCATTGTCCTTATTTTCCATTCCTTCCTCCTCCTCCTCTTCCTTCTCCTCCTCTCTGCTCCTCCTGAGGAATTCCTGTCTCGGGTCGTTTGCAGCCTTTTGACTGTGCTTACAAGGGAGAACTGTAAAAGCAGCGTGTTTACCTCCGAAAAGACGGGGTGAAATTCATTAAACATCTTTTGTTGACAGCGAGAAAGGTTCGGCTACGCTCGAGGGAGCGTTCGCTGACAATCACCAGGTTAGGACACGGAGGAGCGGACGTGTGTGTGTGTGTGTGTGTGTGTGTGTGTGTGTGTGTGTGTGTTTGAAAAGCTGAGGAATGCACTGCAGTGTGTTTGTAGTCTATAGGGCACATCAATCCACGACCTGTTAAAAGATGACAAGCTGAGATGGATGAAGGGAGGAGGAGGAAGGAAGGAGGGATGAGAGGGGGAGGAGAGAGACAGCAGGAGAAAATAGAAACATGGAGGTGTGAGAAGTAAAAGTAGGAGAAAGAGAGGAAGAAAGGAGGATGATGATGAGGAGGAGGAGGTAATGAATGGTCTACCTCCTTTCTCTACCTGGACTCCCCCCCCCTCTTCTCTCCCTTCTTTCCTTTTGTCCTCCTCACATTCCTCCCATCACGAGCCGGGTACATCTGTCAGTTCACAGCCTCGGGCAGAAGACGACTCTCCCTCCCCTTTCTCCTCCAGCCCCACTCCCACAAATGAAGTAGATCATCGTTATAAATGTGTGATGTAGATGTGAGGAAGGAGGGAAGGAGAGTTCATTTCATTTAAGGTTTTAATCTGCCTGCTATTTTCATCCTCTTCAGCTTAAATCCCACGATTCATTAAAGAGCCCGACTGACTTATCTGCGTTCGCTGATATGAAAACTTTTATTCTCCAGAATAAACAATCCAGAGAAGATAAAATATTTCTTGTCTGGAAAATGTCAAGACTCTTTTTCTACACAGCTTCTAAATGACGTCAGCGGGGGGGAAGAGGGCAGCGTCTTTATCCAGGACATTATGGCTTCATCTCTGTGAGAGGAAGTCAAATTTTAAAACGTCACCACGCTGGAGACGAACCCTGGTCTCCTGGATCAGAGTCCGGCGCTACAGCCCAACCATTAACCTCAACTTCCTTCATGACCATAAGAAAAGGGAAGGGCAGCAATGTGGGGAATACAAAACACACACACGCTGTTTCTTCACAACCCTCCAACCCCCTGCTGCACCAGACAGCGTCGTCCTTTCCATCACATCCAGTGGACGTTCCTCCATTTGGCTTCAGTCCTGCGTTGTTTGTTCACCCCTGTTTACGGAGCCGTCCGTCACCATGTGCATAACGGCATTCCACAGGCCTGCAGCTTCATCATATAAACTTACTGTATATACAAACCCCTCACACCATCAAGCTCCCTCTATCCACCCCTCCTCTCTCTCTCTCTCTGGTTTGTATAATCTTCATCGTCTCGCTGTGACAGTCGCACTTGATTTTTTTTCCTGGAAATCCTCCTCAACGGCAACATAAAGGGACATACGTCTAAACTGAGGAGCGGACCACCAACGTGTTTATACACATACATGTGGACAGTGTTTTTACACAGAGGATAAGCAGATGAATGGATGAAGGAGGTTTGGGCGACAAACATGAACTGTGTTCCTTCTTAATATAATAAATCAAATCAGCTAAATCGAAAGACGTGTGTGAACCTTTTTGATTCATACTGTTGCTGATGCATAATATACAATATATCACTTCCTGTCTTTCTCTTAGGAAATAATAAGAGGAAAAGTATTTTAGATTGTCAGGTAATTTTTGATTTATTGCTAAAAGTAAAAAACGCCTAAGGAGGGTTAGAAATAGAAGCAGTTTACTCCCCTGGATCCTTAGTCATTGCACTGAGACACACACACACACACACACACACACACACTTGCTGAGTTGTGTGCTGTGGAAGTTGGCTGGGCGGTGCGAAGGCCGGACATGAAAAGCCACAGTAATGTCACAGCAGCTCGTCAAGGAAGGGGACAACCAGGGGACAGAGGGAGAGAGAGAGAGAGACCCTGATACAGAACGGAGAGACGGTGGGTTTCGTTGAATGTGTGTATGCCGCAGTGTGTGGGTTTTTGTATGTGTTTGTGTGTGTGTGTGTGTGTGTGTGTGTGTGCGCGGAGCACAACTGGTGAGAATCCCTCAAACGTCAGCTCTGCTTGTTCGCCTTGTGATGGGCAGCGGTTGGCGTGGCAACCATGTACATAGAGCGGAGGAGATGTTCGGCCAACACGACCTCGGAGGGAAGTCGGAGAAAGTGAAACCCAGACACAGGGTCGGTCCCGAATCAGACGTGACAGAAATTGCAATTTCTGTTCTATCGTAAAATACACAATGTTCTGTTTCGCCCCCTGTTCAACAAACAAACCCCTTTTTGTTCAAATCATGTCCCCGAACAGACGATACACACTTTAAGTCCCCCCCCAGACACACACACACACACACACTGTGCCAAGAAACCATCAGACAGGAATGCGGAATCCAAGTCCTTACTCCAGGAGCAACAGGTAGGAGACACACACAGACAAAACAGGAGCAGATACATGTTTTTCACCTTAAACACAGACACACACAGACACACATATATACATATATATATATATATATATATATATATACACATGTATACACACAAACAGTAAATCAGCCGTGGCAGAGCGCCCTGTGCTGTGATCCGCTTAATCCACAGAGATATTTCTCATTTGTCTCGGGGAGTTGGACGCAGGCCCCGTGTGTAATTTACAACATGAGGCGGCGGCTGAACCAGCGCAGAGAAGGACATCCTGCTTCTTATGAAACTCAAGTCGTACATGACACGATGAGGGAGCAGCCTTTAACCCCCGGACAGGTCGCCGCTCCATCACAGGGTCAGATCCTATATACCATAAACTGTAGTGTGATAATAAACTACAGCTACTTCTCAAACTGTTCTCAACAACCACCGCTCTATCTCTAAACAATCTTTCCTATCCTGAGGCCTGGAAAAACTTGTCCTCTCACAACTCGTCTCTTTCTTGGGGAAAAACACGACATGTCAGACCAATACATCACTCCTCCATTTCCATTCTGTTCGACCTCTCGGCTGCTTTTTCACACCGATTCTTTTGGGGCGTCGTAAACGTGTCATCGGCCTTCATAACTCCCGGCTGCTCTGCTTCATCATGTGATATATATCATATCTTCTGAAGGGGCTCGTGTCCTCTGCTGCGACCAGCGAGGAGAGGAAAGAGCTGACAAGTGCTCAGAAGAAGAAGTTAATGATCTATCTTATCATAACATGTAGGTTGAGTGATTCTTTAACCAACAAAAATTAACCATCAGGTATTTTCAACTGGACACGTGTTGAAAATTAACTTTCAAGTACAAATAACTCGACTCGTGTGAAACATTTCTGCCTCTTTCAAGCTTAAACTTCAACTTTTATGTGACCGTGTCTGCTGACAAAAATATTGCGTGGAGGGTGGGATGTAAAAGAAAAGGTGGGGTATGATATACAGTCTAATGCAAGGTGAGAAGTGACGGGTGATAGGCGATGAGTTATACACCTGCAGAGAATGAAGAGTTTATGGGACGATCACGTTTAACATCAACGAGGTGATGAGTGATCCCGTTTGAAGAAATGATTAAACCACTCGTTATAAATCGTCAGCGTCTGTTGAACAGCAGATGATTGATAACAAGCTGAACTCTTGTGAAAGACAAACGACGAGTCCTGGATTTGAGAAACAGCCGCATCCACATGCGGGACGATCTTATCTTCAGAGATTAATGACGGCATGAAGATTTATATTTGATAATCTGGTTTTATCTCTGGCAAGTGTTTGAGTTTTTCAGAAAAAGCCAGGGGACATTTCACCTTGCTCAAAGACACTTTGGAGGGGAGTGGAACCTCTGCTTCCTCGTGCACGTGCACCGAAGACATCTCAAAGCGCGACTGAACTGCATCTGCACTGCATTACGGGCGGCGGTGTTTAATAAACACGTGGATGTACACAGGGCAGCAGAGTTTACTGAAACCAGGAGGATTAAAGCGGTTCCTGGAGTCCCAGACGTGGGATGTGACAGTGTGTGTACTGAAAGACTCACATCCTGATGGTTTGCATGTAAACACCCTGTCTGAGGGGAAGGGGCCACATCTCAGATACACTACTTATGTTTGGTAATAGATTTAATGTACAACGACAAGGGAGGAGAAGCGCTCAGTGAAAAAACTCTCTGACCTTTTTTGAAACCATGAACAAACCCCACAATCAAAGTGACACAGGCTGATGTTTGTCGGTCTCGCAGGAGTGAACATGTGGTCGCAGCTACAGACACGAGGTGTGTTTCCTGCCTCGGTGTGGTCTGAGTCAAGCGCCGCCGCCAGCTGCTCGCCACTTTGGCATGACTTTCACCACACGATAACAGTTTGGCGTGATGGGCTGATTATCTGTGGGCCACAGCGTTACAGTGCAGCAGGTCATTCACGAGAAGCTGCTGGTCTCCTAGTACCTGCATTTATACACAAATTGCAGTGTTGACTTTCTTAAGGTTGAATTCTCACATTATTCCATTTCTTTACTTCACTCTTGTGCCTCTCTCTGTTTTTATTGAACAGCACTTTGCTTAACTCTGGTTGTTGTCGTGCTTTATAAACAAACTCGACTTCGGGATTCCCACACTCGCTTGACGACGCTCCGACTTGTTGAAAGAATCTCACAGCATTTACATTTATTGACAGCATCAGTGGAGTGACGTGCTTTTAAAAACAAGCCATCATCCCCTGTATAGAGAAGCCGCAGTGAAAACACGGGGACGTGCAGACGATGGATGTCTTTTTGCGCCGCGCAATGAAAGCCCTTCTTTTCTTTTTGAAGACTTAGCCGAGCTTTACACAGCTGGTAGGAGTCACGGCTTCACACACTGCAGGAGCCTGCCCGGACAAGCCACCTGCCGTCAGCCCCTAGACTCCCTCTCCACAACAGGAAACCACCACTCGGCTGCGGCGCACGAGGAGGGAGAAGCGGGCGGAGGCACGGGGGGGGGGGGGTAGCCATTTTGGATCAAACCGCACTGAAGTAATACAGGTCGACTGGGGGTTAAGTGTCCCGCTGGGGGAGTATTACAGCTCACCCGTCACCACAGCGAGGACCAGAGCGACGTTAACATGACGGATGGACGTAAAGACGCAGAAACAATATTGTGGATCACTGAGATAATATCCACAGGCTGCAGCCCCGTGGAGAGGCCGTAACAGTCATGCTGCAGATAAAATCAGATATTAAAGGAGAAGCTATAGGTGTTTGACATCCGGGTGGGAGACATTTTGGGCTCAGCTGTGTTGCAATAACATGGATGCTGGTTGAGATGCTGCACGGAGGGTTAAGTGATTCACACGCGAGGAGAGCCGGGGTCAAGGTGGAGGTACAGGACGCAGCTTGATCCCAGTTTTCTGCACAGCAAGAGGGAGTCGATGTGAGGATCAAACACGTTGATGCTTTACTTTGTTCTAAGTGGGGGTTTGGACCCAGAGGAGCTGATGAATGTGTTAAAAATCACCGGCAGATAAACGTTTAGCCTCTGCAGGAAAGAACCTTTATCTCCATTTAGAGCAGAAGAAACCAGGTCTGCGTTTTCCTTTATATCTGACTGGTCAAACTCCACCAGAGGTGTTTTATACTGTAGAGCTTCTGTCAAACAACAGTCGCCAGTGTCTTTACTTCAACCATTCAAGCATCACAGTCATGCAACGGCGAACTACAAAGACCAGCGATGTGGGTCCAGGTTTTATTGTCCTAACTCGGCCTTCACAGTTCAGCATGTGGGGAGGAATTGCAAACAGGAATGTGGAGCAGGAACTCCGTGAAAACTCTAGTTGTAACAGTCAGTAGTTTTTGTGTAATCCTGCTGACAAACAGACGGGGGTTAGAGACCTTGTGGCCACTGGTTTAGACAGATCCCAGATCCGCCCCGGCTAAAAGCTTCATTTAACCTTGTTACCTAATAACAGTCGCTTGCAGTGGACCATGAGTGATCAGCGAGGCATCGGCCTGCCTGGGTGAACTTCTCATGAAGCGCTGCATGTCAGAGGAGTTCAGAAGAAGAAGAACCTCCTTCCTTCTCTCTCTCTCTCTCTCTCTCTCTCTCTCTCTCTCTCTCTCTCTCTCTCTCTCTCTCTCCCTCTCTCTCTCCCTCTCTCTCCCTCTCTCTCCCTCCCCCCCCCCCCCCCCCAGCCGGTCCGAAAAACCGAAAAAGAGAGAAACCTACAAACTAACACAACACTCTAACACAATGCAGGACCCTCCCTGACAACCACCCACCCCTCATTCACCCTCTCCTCTCTGGTGTGACCTTTGACCTTCTCTGTGGAGAGGCTGGGACAAGTGGAGGGAATGGAATGCCGGGTGGACGTTCGACATTAGGTCAGGACAAGGAGAGAGAGAGAGAGAGAGAGTTTTTTATTTTATCATTCACTGAGGTCCAGTCAAGTTCTTATAATATACAAAGATAGCTGATTCATTTCCTATTGGTCAGGTAATCAATTAACTGGCTGATATATTGACTTTGATACAAATCAAAACGTTAAGAAGCTCCTGCAAATTAAACTTTTTATGTGCGTTATCGTCTTTCCCAGCCATGAGCGGCTACTTCATTTCCTCTGTGCAGTGCATTGTGGGAGATCGGCGTCCGCAAGCAGCACTCTCTCTCAAAAACAAAAGAGCTTATTTGGTATGCGCGCTCTCTGGTGTAAGTGCTCTTCACATTGTCCCTGCTTGGAATCAGCGAGTAGTAGATTCAAGAACTTTATTGTCATTGTGCAAGAGCAACAAACCACGGAAGGTGTGAGGTTTGACATTAACCTCAGATAAACGTTGGGAGGGATTTTTTGCACGTGTGGATGTGAAACAACATCATTTCCTTTAAGGTAAAACTCTTCCAACTGATCATTAACTGTCTGAGGCCACCTACGCTGAATCTGCTCACCTTTAATCTCCCTGACGACACTTAGCTGACAAACAGATGTTTCACTGCATAAACTTCCCCGGAGCTAACGTTCACATCCAATAACAAACAGAGGAGTCGCACCATCCAAACATTCAATATTTTAAGCTGCGGGATGAAGCGATCGTTCACATCGAGAACAGGAAGTGATGGCCAACCTCCGACGGCGGCGGTGAGTGTCGAGGTGTAAACATTGACCTTATGATGTGAACGAGCGTCATGGGAAAGTCTGTTTAGGAGAAGGGGAAGGCGGTGCATCGCTTTAATTTGGTCGTAAATAGCGGCTGAGTTATGGGGAAAGAGGCCCAGGCTCCATTTTGCTTTCTTTTTGTGTCCTTTGTATAGACAAGGTTATGGTGTTGAAAGAATGAGGAGTTACATACAGCATCTGGGGCACGTTTCTGCTCTTTATCTTTACCATCCAACATCTCCCAGACTCCAGGTCCTTCCAACTTCCTCTTTCCCATTTGTCTGTTTTGCTCAGTCCACCTTTGCTGCCAAAAACTAACTCTGCCATAGCGAAAGACTTTGTTGGAACTCTTACTGCAAGGCGTGGGCATGTTAGAAGTATACGAGGAAAGATTGTTTGACCCTCGTGACCTCTGCATCCAACTCTTAAGATGATCCTTGTCAGCCTTGAGTATTTTCTGCTGAGCCATAATGCCTTAAATCATTCCCAAAGACTCATCATTGACAACTGCGACTGATCGTATCTCTAGACCTGCAGCTAAAGGTCAGTCCATAACCACTTCTCTGGATCGGCCGAGAGGCAAGGTTCCCCCCAGGTGTTTGACCGTCTCTTAGGATGTCAACGGTCACATTAGCTATTTGATGCTGCTGTTACCTTGCATTACCTTTGTTTGTCCTTCTGTCAGGTCACAGAGATCAAGTCCGGACAGGAGTTCGTCCTCTCAAGAGTTTGACTCCAACCAGAGTGAGCCCAAGTGGAAAAGGAGAGGCTGACAGCAGAAGGTTATGGTGCTAAAACAAATGACAGTGCTTTAGAAAGAATGCCGGGTAATTTGGGCTTTCTGTTCACAGGGTAATAGCCCCTTTAACAGCCAACAACTGTCACTTTCCGTAATTGTCTGAAAGTGTAAATTTCTCACCTGCAGCACGGCCCCTTAAAGGTTCGTCTTAAAGGAAATGGCAGGAATCCATGTTTCTAGACCTAAAACCAGGAGATTTACAGCCGCTCCGTCAACAGGTGAGTCCATGGTCACCAGCTATTGCGCGGTAATAAACCCAGAGATGACTCCAGCACCTGCATCTCTCCTCTTATCAGCTACGACCCTAGACAACAAGCTTCCAAGTCAATAATCCGATGAAACGATGACCTCTGATAAGGTCTGCAAAGGTCACGACCGGCTGTTTGCCTTCATGTCGTGCTGTGTGTACAATTCAAATCCAAAAGGTCATGTGTGATCTTGCCTCGCCGACATATTCCTGGAGGTAATGTGCAAACGTATGTAATTGAAGTCGTGCCTCTTATATAACACAGAGCCTACCTGCTGGCACTCGGGCACCTCTGACCTCCAGCTCCCACTCTGACCCCTCGCGGCTTTTCCCAGTGTCCCAGGAATTAGGTTCTCACACAGAGGGATTTATGGGTATTTAAAATATAGCTTTTCTTTCTCCTCCTATGCTCCAGGCCAGGAGTCACCTATGAAACATTCAAGCATCTGCTTGAGGGACCAGGTGGAGAAACCAACCGAGAAAAGACAAATTTTGTGCAACAAAATGTAAAACAAGAAAACGTATGTCTCAGTTATCCGTAAACTAGATTTCCAGACTGTGTAGTCTCACAGGGGATCTGTGACTCATGGGGGAACCTACTCAAGAGTACACAATTTGGTTTACATCTAAACAAAACATCTCTGAGACTAAACCAAGTCCGACTCACTAAAGCAACATCTTTACATGAAATTTCACCTTTACCGGGTGGAAGCATCCTTTTGTCTGAAACTAACTCCATGCCATATATTTAGCCTCTTTTGATGTTTGGGTTTCCTTTGGTGTAAATCTATCAATGACTGCAGTTCAAAGTGCTTCACAAATTACTCAAGTTATGTGACATCCCGACATATATATATATATAAATAAAATGCTTTTAAAAAGGGAAACAACTGGTCCTTGCCGCAGGTTTTTGATCAAGTTTAACAAAGAACTTTCAAAAGTAGGTATGTACACTAGACATTGGCTCAAACCCTGCTTCATAAACCGTTGGTGTTGACATTAACAGATTATCTCACACAAAAGAAAGCGATGGAGTCACTGAGTTCTGATATGGGGGGGTGGGAGGATGATGGGGACGAGGAAGGCAGTGAAAGACAAGAGGAAGGAGAGGAGGGGGGAGGTGAGGAAAGGAAAGGAAAGAAGAGGTGCAGACAGGTGTGTGACCTCTTCAAGAAGCTGGCGTGCAGCGGGGGTCGTGAGGGGGAGGGAATACCAGTAGCTATGGCGATGACATGGAATGTTCCTGTCGCCCCCGGCAACGGTTCATTAGCTGTTAGCTCTCACAGGCTGATGGGTCCTAAGTCCAGACCTGTCCCCTGCTGTCTGTCACGGATTCCAGGATCCTAAATGTCATGAGGAACGCCGGTGGGATCGGGAATGCCTGAACATTCCTGCGGGGTTGCAGCAGGAAAAAAAAGCTTCCCCGCAGGTTGCACCTGACAACCCCGGGTCAACGGTGAAGCTCGAGGAACAATCGTCTGAAGGTCAGCACGACCCTGAACAGATTTTCTTCACCATGCAGGACAGACTGTTTTGAAAAATGGAGTTAATGAGCTAATGCTGTGTCCAAAATACTGCAAATACCTGCTCATTCCACGACAGCGGGCGAGAGGGTAAACGTCCCGTGTGCAGAAGCTATCGCCCCTTCACTGATGTCATTGTTTAAAGAGTTTCAGGAATGACAAAGGCAAACACAAAATAAAGCAGGATTCATAAACCTTCAGTTGACCTGCAGTTTACTGAAGGAAGCAGAGAGGAGGAATCTTCGCAGGATCAGCCTGAGTGAAGGATTTTCTGTGTAAACCCGATACAACACCTACAATCCTCAGAATTACAGGATCGCGTCTGCCACTCAAAGTCAAACCTCATCTTCTAACCTGCAGGAACACAGAGCAACAGCAACTCTTTCAGGGGGTTCGGGCCCCGGAGCCAAGACTCTTCAGAGCATTGTCAGGAGATAATGAGGAAAATGATGATGTGACATCAATTTCACGTGGTAATTGAGGAGGTATGCAAAGTGCTGCAAGGGTTAAAACCAACATCACACCACAGAGTGTAACGCCTGGTGATTACGTCACTTTGTGCAGTCAATTTATTTATATTTAAGATTAAAAATGTGAGACGTCGATCACACCTGCGTCTGAGAGCGGTGTAAATGTCAAGAGGCTGAGCTCAGTGCTGCACCGGGTCATCGCTGGAGGTGCACATACCTGTGGGCGGCTGCAGGGACTTGCCAACTGCAACAAGCCGACAAGATATGCAGCGAATTGACAAAAGGGTCGTACACATCTTTTCTAATTGTTAGCTCTGCCTGTCTGTGGTATGTTTGTTTTCACCACCTTCACTTCATCCTCTGACATACACGCTAAGAAAAGGTGGAGATAACAAACTAGACTGTCTTTTAAAAACTAAAGACTGTAATTCTCATTTCAATGCACTTTGAAACAAACACAACCACTTGACTTGTGTTCATACTTTTATGGTGTATATACTTTTATAGTATTGGTCATAATAGTTTCCAATATACTGCATATTCCCCTTCTTTGCATTTTTGACTTTTGATATAATATAAAATAAATATGGCTGCACATTTAATGGTCAAAACATATTTTCTTTATCCAAACCAGTTGCATAACCAACAAAGAACTAGATCAGTAAATTAATAACTTGTATTTCAGTGGATTCAAGCATGAATAATGTAGCTTTTGCACAAAGTCAACAATTGTCCAATGCAAACATGAACAAGTCATTAAACATTAACGTGAATTTGTTTCTGTCGCACACACACACACTGACCATTCACAGAAATAATGACACCACATCCACGTCCACACACACACACACACACACACACACACACACACACACACACACACACACACACACACACACACACACACACACACACACACACACACACACACACACACAGATTAAGCTTCTCTCCGCCGGCCAGTGAGTGACTGAGCTATTTTAGGAACAAGAGGAGCTGGCTGAATATGTTGCGAGGTAGGGGGTGGGAGGGGGGGTCGACTCAGCCTCTGTTGACAAACACACTGACTCCAGTTCCAGCCTCCTCCTCCTCCTCCTCCTCCTCCGCACTGAGACCTACTTTCTACTGTCAGAGACCTTCCTGCTCGTTTCTAACGCAGGTCAGTGAGATGAGGCCGAACACGAGATCATTTCGCCCCCTGGAAGTGGAAGCGGGCGATTTGTTTTTGCGGCGAAAGGTTGGCACAATAACGATCTGCACCCCCCCACCCTCCTCATTAGTGGCCGTTTTGGGGCCACGGTGGGCGACAGGGAGCCGAGCCAGCAGAGCGGCTGAAGCCCTTCACTCGGTAATGAATGGAGTTTAAAGCTAAGAGCACGAGGCTCAGGGTGAAGTCGGAGGGAACGGTGCCAGGTGGTGCGAGGCCGCGAGGCGCGTCAAGTCAGCGGAGCCGCAGCGAACAGGACGCTGTGGAGGGAGAGAACCCTAATGAAGCTCAACAACCTTTGTTGACGGGTTAAATATTTGTTTTTGAGGTCAGAAACCACATGACCACAGTTTTCATAATAAACCAAGGCTAATTTACAGCTTTTCACTCCTGCGCTAAAACTCGGTTCATGGCAGTTTTGGGCCAAATCGTCAACTTCTGCATATTCTATTTAGAATTTATTAACTGAGGAATACAAAACCGTAACGCTCAGTCTACTAACTGCAGGGACCAGCTTTATATCGTTTTACTGGAACCAACGGACCAATCACCACTTGGTCGACTATTTTCACTGACGGACATTTGGTCCGATCGGTAAAAGACAAACGGGGGAAACCTCTGAATTAACTGCTGCTTCAAGATACATTCATCACGGCCTGTTACATTAAGAGAAAGAGTAAAGCTGGTCAGTCCTGCCACTGATGACGGATGAGCTGCCGCTGGGGTTCAACTGCAGGGTGAAGGTGATAGTTTCACACTCGGCTACAAAACACAGTAAATTGCACCTGACCATTGTGGTATTTTCTGCCTCTGGACAAGTCCAGAAGACAAATTGGGAAGTCTCTGTGATTTGCGACCGTTCATAAAGATAACGCTGATTGACAGAGGTTAGACTGTGGGTGCAGAGTGAAGAAGAACAGCATGACCACCGTGAGGGGATGTTAAGATTTAGAGATTTTCCATCAAGAGTCATAAATTATTGTCTTTGGAAATCTGTGAAGGTGCCAAAAAACTCCCTTAATAAACTAATTTATCTGGATCCACGAACAATTAAACCAACAGAAAGGTGGCAAAGACAAATAATAGCATTGAAAATAGTTTTCTTTTATAAATAACTCAGTAAGCGATGTCTTACATTGTGTTCAACAGTCAGAAAAAGAAAAAGAATACACACCCACCCTTGAATTGAAAAATGATAAACTCCAGTGTCAACATGGCAGAACTAAGCAATAACATCAGACCTGAAGTAAATCCACACAGGACTTGTGTTTCAAAGCATTCAATCTGCAGGTTATTGCCTCATAGATGTGTCAATAAGCTGTGGCACTTCCACCGCCAGCAGGCAGCTTCTCCCTCGCAGCAGCTGCCTCGGCAAAGTTATAACGAAAGAAGGGGAAGCGAGACAAACGCAAACAAGCTGGCATCACGGGGGCAAGAAATCCAATAAAGAAGGTTCTGGATGTACCGAAGTTATGTCATTTACGAGGAAGCTGGGTGGGGAATGGAGGGAGGGAGGGAGGGTTACCTGGCTGCCTGGATTACCTGACTGGCACAGGCGAGGCAGTGAAGGATGAGTGTGAGACAAAGAGGTGGAAAAAACTGAGCGGAGGTTCCAGTAATTACAGGGACAGGCAGAGACACAGTGAGGCGGTAATAGCACAGAATAACTGACACATCTGATGTGCCAATGATAGTGTTCCTATCACAGCGGCACATTAGTGGGCTGTCGCCGGCGGTTACCTCGCCACAGATATATACGGTAGCCATGGATACAGGGCCTGGCGAGGGGGGAAAGTTGTCAACTATGTAAAATTTGGGGGGGAAATAATCTCCCATATTATGGTGATGGTCATTTCACTGAGAGCAAAGAAAGAGTGAGAACATTTCAGTGTCTCTGTGGGATGAGACAAAGCTTCGGCCGGGTTTCACCACCGCTGCATGAACGGGGCTAAAGTTAGCAGCAGCCGCGCTGAAGGTAAAGTTAAAGAGGATATTAACGTTTGTTTCGGGTTCAGCTGCCACAGCAGAGTGGGCAAATACATCTGCACCTTTCGTATCTTCCACCCACAACTGGGACATTAATGTGGAGTCGGGTTTGTAATTAACGTCTCCATTAGAGAACATTAATGGTAATTTGAAAGCCAGTCAGTCACATAGACACACCTTGTCCCCACTGGGGCGGTGGATCAGACCACCAGCACCACAGTGCACTGACAGACAAAAGGAGATCTGTGCTCCCCCTGCACAGGCATGCATGTGATAATTGCAGTGAAGAGGGAAAAATGTTTGACTTAAAGGGGCTGATGTTGTTGTCTAATGCCAAAGTAATGATGTTGCGGGGGGGGGGGGCATCAAAGCAGAAGCGGGAATTGAACCTGTCAGGCTTCCCGACTTCAAAACAATCTGAAAAATCCTCAGGAGGAGTTATGTTGCCATGGTTTCTTTTTTTTAAATTGACGTCTGGAATACGAGGTTGGGAGATGGTGATAGAACCTGGATCAAAAGATGTTGATGCTGGTTATTGGAAACCGTGATTAACCAATGAACTCAAGGATCCTGAATGACAACTAGTCGATTAACAGATTAGTGGACTGGAACTAAATCAATTTAAAAACTCTGACATCATCTTTATTTTGCAATTATCATGCAATTAACGGATAGTTAGTGGCACGTCCCGAATACACAAGTGTTGTGTTTTTACTCAAAGCAGTATCAACAGATTTGGAATTTTATATCTGTCCAAATAAAGACATGTATAAACTCCAGCTCTCTGTGGAAACTCACATTACATAATTTAATCTAATCTTAATTTAATCCAATGTACAAATGAAAATATTGTAGCTTTAACTTGCCCAATTCGTCCCGATCGAATAGAGACATGAGGGACATGTTACAGGGGACGTGTTACACGAAAAGTAAAGAAAGGAGCAACAAGTGTGGAGGGGTGGGGGGGTGGGGGGGGAGTCTGAACGGGACTAAACACACAACAGGAGGAAAAGAAAGGGAAGAGTGAAAGAGAGACAGAGGAGATACCCCGGCAGATGAGGAGAAGTAGATTGGAGGTCTAATCCCTCTGAAGTGCAAACAGCCCTGAGGGGAGCGATGGCATTAAGGAGAAGGGACCGGGCACGTCCAACAAGCTGCGACAGCACTCCCACCGAGCAGCCAGCCAAACACTGCCCCACCTCTCTGACAAACACCCCCCCCCACGCCCTCCAGGGCCTGCAGAAAGATAGAACAACCACCCCCCCCCACTCCCTCCCTCCTTCATCTCTTTTCTGCTTCCTCCTGCTCCCTCTAAATCTTCTGCGTTTTCACTCGTCCTCCTTTCACCAGAGGCAAAAGGAGCAAAAGACAAAAGTGCGACGAGAGCGGGACGGTGGAATGCGAAGCCATCGGCGCGGCCACGAGCCCCCCCCCGCTGCCTTTGTGCTCGGTCGACCCCGTGACCCCTGAAGTTCACCGCGACCAATCGGGGGACAAACTGACAGCGCTTGCTTCGTCAGAAAAGAGAAAGCGGGGTCCGATATGCGACGGCGGCTGTGCCAAGGCCCGGCCGATGGGAGGAGACGGTGTGG
Organism: Verasper variegatus; assembly: GCA_026259375.1. Classification (NCBI taxonomy): domain Eukaryota; kingdom Metazoa; phylum Chordata; class Actinopteri; order Pleuronectiformes; family Pleuronectidae; genus Verasper; species Verasper variegatus. Next base: position 12,899,188 of record CM048059.1, read on the forward strand.
TGACATGTGGTGAAAGTGCTTTCAGTTCCCTGGCCTGTTGTTCCACGTGCTGCCACAACCTTTACATCAAGACCCGGTCGAGGTGGGGACGATGTTCGGCAAGAACACGCAACTAAAAGTCGATAAGCAACACAAAGACACAATAAGACACTCCTTACTGAAGCACTTCAGTTTGAAGCTGACAAGGAAAACAGTGGGGGGGGGGGGGGGGGGTGCTTGGAGAGATGGACGGCTGGATGAATGCCAGAGAGGAGTTTTGGAAACCAGCACAAACATCACTATGGCACAGATGACGAGAAACAACAACACGTCTATCAACGGTTACGTTAACGCACGTCGCTCACTATTGTTTTAGCTTTGCAAAGATTGCTTAACATTCCTAGCAGACAGGCCCGTGCAGTGCCCGGTTTGAGAGGAAGAGCTTCACAGTGCTTGTGTAACTTCTTTAGAAAACTGGGGGGCGACATGTCGAAAATCAACCAGGGAAGCACAAGAAAGAAGGTTTGTCACCGAGAGAAAACATGGATATGTGAATCTCATCCTACATCAACATTGAGAAAACCAGAGATTAAGGATTTCAATCAGCCAATGAGGATGTGTTTTCACCCCTGTACGTTGGTTTGTTTGTGAACAAGATTACGCAGAAACTACTGGACCATTTTTCACAAACATCTGACAGAAGGACGCGGTAAGAGTCCGGGAAGAACCCGTTCCATTTCTGTGCAATCCTGGGTTAAGGGGGCGGTTTTTCAACATTTTCTTGATTTCTTAGAGAATGGAAACATCTGGCGTGTTTAAGGGATTGATATTCACGAGTGTGTTTATAAAGCAACGGAACATTCTCTGGCTCCGTCACTTTGGGCACTTTTCACTCTTTTGAATGAGGCGACTGATCGAGGTCATTTAGAAGCAAATCAATCACGACAGCTCTAATATAATAACAACAGGTCGCTGAAGTGACCTCTCTGCCGTCTGTGGTAGGCGCAGGTCATCCAGCTGTGTGCGAAATGCAACGCAATCTCATTTCTGCATAACTCATATTTGGGAGCCCCCTCCCCCCCCATCCCGTCTGCAGATTAGCTCTCTTTGTGTGCACTGCTGTGGCAATAACTATCCCTCGAGCCAGCGTGCCCTCTTCAACAGCTTGACGAGGGGTATTTCCCCCAAAAGGAAAACCTGAGTTAAGTCTTTCATCCCACCTGTGCAGCTAACGCACACAAACATGGAGGCGAACACGTTTTTATGGGAGAGGGGAGACATGCGAGCACCACACAGGTAGCGGAGCTCTGAGCGTGGGCGTGGGAGAGGAGCATCAGGGGCTTTTCAGCGCTGTGTTAAACATGCGATGTTTGGTTTATAGGTTTCCTAATGCACTAACTGACAGAGTGTTTTAGCCTTCGAGGTCATTCAAACTTCCAGAAGCGAAAGAGAAGTAAAGGATGAATAAAATGGTGCTGGGGATAGACGCACGACCTGGAACTTTCCAGTCTGACCCGGTCACACAACCCTCTTCTCTCTCTCCCTCAGGATTCACCCGTCTGCCTCTTTTATCTGTCGAACTTCAAAACAACATCAGAACTTTTCCATAAACGTGACTAATCTCATCCTGACCCAGATCAACACTGTTCCTCCTCCTTCTTGATTTCAGCCTCAGAAGCCTCTGGGGAAACGAACCCTCAACCACAGCCCAGTCTGCTGCCTCCTCTAAAAACATCCGGGAACACGCAGAGATCCAACACCTCTGAAATATTTAAATTCTTTACCCGACAGAGAAGTCATAAATCCTGTTTAATGAAGTTTGAAGGTTTCCCTGCACCACAATCATGTGGTCGATCTTTGTTTCTACTTGTCATCTTCTTTTCATCCCACATCGTAAAAAACAATCAACAACAACAACTTTTAAATCGGACTCGATACTAAAGACAGAGATATAATCTATAGAACATGGAAACGTCAGCACAATCTCCTGTTTGCATCATTTAAAACTCAAATACTTCAGGATTAAACTGTATCACTCAAGCATCACTTGGACATTAGAAATGTACCTTCAGGCCTAAATAAACACAGCGCTGCATTTCTATGAGGTCTGACTGAATTATTTCAGCCCTGAAGGCACATTTTTCTAAAATCTCTCATCTGCAAAGGCAGAGCACGAGTGTAATGAATCAGAAGCACTTAAAGACGAGTGATATGTGCAGCAGCATCAATTGCATCAATTGCAATTATGAGATAAACATTTATGACAGAGGAAAGAAGTTCATCTTCACTTTCGACTCCTTCACTGTCCCCAAAGTAACAGTAAAAACGTTCCATCTTTGCCAGGAAAGAACTAGAGAGAGAAAATTAAAATACAGGGTTGAAGAGGTTGTGGGACCACCGCTCACAAATCAAACCATAAAATCAGCCTGTAATGAATGAGCTCACTTGAGGAAGCAGCCGGGGCAAAAAGTGATAGGAAAGAGGGCTTTTTCTGAAGGGGGAAGCAGCGGGTAATAGAGCAGCTACAAATCAAGCTCTGATCAGTCACCTCACTTAGTGTTTCTGGAATGTTTCAGCCTATAGCACCTGCAGGGAACGAGAGACAGCCTGACAAGTCCTGCCAAGCTCTGCAGGAATTCAGGGAGGAGAGGAGAGGAGAGGAGAGGAGAGGAGACCAACTTAACATGTCAAATAACTAATTATAGATTTCAAAGGGATTTGTACTGTGTGGTTTAAAGGCTGCTAACGTACAGCACTCAATCAAAAATGTAAAAATCTTTATCTTATAGTATCGTTGTCTGATTTCAACCTGCTCTTATTTTCACAACCCTCCTCTGTCACAGTGTGCACAAAACAAATACGTGCATCCACACCTGTCTTGCATTCCAGCTACATCCAAACAAATGTAAAGAGTAAGTGGATGGAGGATTTCCCAGCTGCCCCGGTTGTACAGGATCATTTTGACTCCCTCGTCCCCTTCCTGGCACGCCTCCTCCCCTCTCTCCTCACCATTCCTCCTCACCTGTGTGCGATGTTTTCCCTGTGCCAACAGCTGAATCAGCCCCGACGGACGCTCAGGAGGAGCAACTGTACCTTTCACTCAAACATTATTCTAAACTTAACTCATTCCTCCGCCACAGGCCCAACAGGAGACAGAGTAAAGTTCAGTGACGCTGCTGAGACGTTCCGTCTGTTGTCAGAACCACAGAGAGTCAATGAACCTCACGGCAGGACGGCTGCCACGCCACAATCAAAGACACGGTTACCAAGGTTACAACAACCCAGGCCACCCAATGAAGTGGTCTGTCACTCACACACATATCTATCCACTCAGCCACCCGGTCACCCACACACACCCACACAACAACAGGGAGGTGGAAGTGGGCGGAGGAGTCAATTCAGAGTCAATGCAGCTCCATCAGCCGAGTCCTGTTGAGAGGCAGGAAGCCGTGCTGCCACTTCGCTTTCATGTTCCCCGTCCCTCAGCTGCTCGAGCAAGACATCCACACTGACACCAGCGGCGTTAACGGTTCAATTCCCTTCGGGTTCCCCTTCCGAGACAACATTTTCAACAACCTGCAGAACAAGACAGAAGCCATGTCCCCCCCCCCCCCATCAACCTGAGTGACACCATCCAACACAGCCCCTGTCCCTTCTTATTCTAATTCAGGACGGCTGCAGCATTGAATTGACCCTTCTGTTCCCAATTTAACTTGACCCTTGTCATCACAGATGGTCGGTTTGTGTCTCGGTGCTCATGTAACCTCCCCCGTGCTCTTCTTCTCTGAGACATTTAGGGTATATCGCAGCACCTCCTCCTGCAGCTGACGACGTGTCGATCTTGCGGGTTATCGTTACGCTATCAGAACCACTTTTAGCAAGCAGCAGTCGCATTGTATTTACTAGCTAGTTTGCTGTTGGTCAGTTATTCGTGCATTAAGTGAAGGGGGGCAAAGGTGACATCGCAGACTTCCACAATAAAACGAATCCTGACACCTGACCAAGCTGATTTAGAAGTTAACAAAACTGCGAAATAATGTTAATTTATTTTTACCCATGCTCGTACCCGTTGATTTATATAAATATATTTCCTGTAGCTTCCACCAGAGGCATTGCATACCTACTCTCATGGGCGTGTCTTGTTCATGCAGTAATCTCCTAATCCTACATATTCATGAGCGGGGGCGGGGTTTGAATTGCAGATGAGGGCGAGCGGGCCCAGTCAAACACGAACTGCTTTTTTCAATCCCTCAGGCCACATATAAATACAGTCATGAGTCACAGCTTCAAATGGTTTGGACAGTGTTTGGGAGACAAGGTGCGAAATGAAATGAAGATGCACCGAAATCAAATGTTCCAAAATGATTTAAAGTTTTGTAAAGTGGCAAAAACAGAAAGTTCCAGCGGTGCTGAGGCCACAACGTGACGCGTGTAGAGCTGCTGCAGTGAGTCTGCTGCTGGCTGCACAGGATGTGACATGAAACACAGACATAGAAACATGTAATTTACGCAACAAGAAGCTGCTGCTCTTTGGATTTAGACTTATTTCTCCAGCTGCGTAATTTCTCCACATAACAATCAGCTGCTGATTCACATGAGGCGTTTACGCACAGCGGGATATTCATGGGAAAAACGCATGTTCTCCAGCAAGTAGTCGGTCCCAGTTCACAAAACACCACATGTTAGATCGCCTGCACTTTGCATCGGCTCTATAAATAAACTGAGGAGAGGCCACTTCACCTGAAGAAGAGTCATAGTAAACAAACGGGGACTTACTCCGTGCGCAGATCTCACCGCCAAGGCGACCACGACCACGCAAATCCTGTGAAAAGGAAGGAAAGAGTCGCGTGAGTTGCGGGTTGCTGCGGTGCTGCTCCGCCAGGTGAAGTGCACCGGGAGCCGGGGCGAGCGTGCAGCCTGCAGCCGGGCGCACAGCTGCGGCTGCGCCACCCTGCAACCACCGCAACGCGACCTGGATGGAATTTGGCATTTTTTTCTAAGAGGTGGGAATAAAAACAGATGCTTACAGGAATTTCATTTTCGATCACGACCGGCAGAGAGCGAGCCACAGGTTCGATTCTCGTCTCCCCCCCTTGTCTTCACCAGCAAGCCTCTTCAAACGCGCTCATCGACGGCTCCAAAACCGCCGTCATCTGCCCGGAGACACACACAGAGAACACAAGAGATAAAGTAGTCCCCCGCGTCCCACACACTGCGCACACACACTCCTCCGGCTGTTGGAACACACTCGGTAGCGACTCCCCGCTCCTCTCGGGGGTTTCACTTCATAATATCGGAGCTTATCCAACTCACCAAAGTCGCAGCGGTGAAGTCGCTGCTGCGCTCTCCGGGCTGTTGCGCTTCAACTCTGCAGCGCAGCTCAGCCGAGGGAGAGGAGGGGCCAACACATGTCATTCATGCCTCTGCACCTTCGGCTGCAGCAGGAGTTCGAGTCCACGACGCAGTTTGCAGACACAGGGCTTGAGGCTCGGTGCTGCCCAGGAGAACCAGAGAGTCCAGAGAGCGTCCAGACCACGTTTTACTCCATCTAACGTTCCACAAACATCAGAGAGTGTTGATTTGTTTGTGTTAAAAAAACCCTAAGAAGTGAGTTTCTCACATGTTCTCAAGTGCAACTGTGAACACAGAACCCATATAATCAATTTAAAACTATAAAAATACATAAACTCTGTGTGATACTCATGAAGGACCTCACACATTCACAATAAAGTAGTTTTTCCACCTTTTTCAAATGAGTTCAATAAAAAGTTTGGTGTAGAACCAGTTTTCCTTCAATGTTTTATTTTACTTCAACTCCATATTGTTTCTTGGATGAAGACAACTCTCTCTTTGTTTCCCTTCTTCGCACTTTGTCATGCAACATATTATATTTTCTATTTCCACTGCCGCCTGATTCAATATATTACTTTCCCATGACTATATTCTCAATTCAAACCTTAAACTCACTGCGTTTGTCTCAAAACTTTCTCCAAACTACTCAACAGAGGCATCCCGTTGAGTTTATGTTCGTGTTGTCAACTGGCAAACGATATAAAAGTTTCTGAAAGCATTAAAATGTTAAAACATGTCAAGCTTGGTGTCTTCTCCACCAGTTGCAAATGAGACGTGGATCACATTTCATCAACATGACATCAAATCAAACATGAAGAAAGTTAAAAACTTGTTTCCACTGCGGCTGTGATTTTTACGTTTATCTCCTGATACGATATTATCACGATACTTGGGTGCTGATCCGATATGTATCGCGACTTTACAAGTATTGTGAGTCTACAAGTTTTGAGAGTCTACAAGTATTGTGAGTCTACAAGTTTGAGAGTCTACAAGTGTAGCTATTCAACATTAAGACTTATTGCGCTTTTTGTTTGCTTGTTTAACACTAGACCACAGGAAAAAGTTAAATCATGAATTTAAATCCGTCAGTTTTATTTATTCTTACGTGTTCCTGCTCATCATGCTAGTGTCACTGCAAAACAATACATAACACAAGATCTTAATCCAAACGTTGTCGTATCATCGGACGGTTTATACTTTTATCGGCTTTCTTGCGTCCGCTTTGTTTTTCCTGAAACTTTTTGACGTAGGACTTCACGTAATACCCACAGAACGTAGCCTACACTTCGCCCTCTGCTGGATCAAAGTGGTAACATCTTTCCACCTTGTTTGCGCAATGGGAAGCAAACGCAGCAACTTCATTCAAATAAATCGACACAGGATGAAAAAATTATATCAAGAAACATTCAAAAAATCGCGATACATTTTTTCTCGACCCCGAATAGCTACCGACATTTTAACATCCAGAATAATACGTTTTTAGGAAGAATACAGTCTCATTTTCATGGTTAGGAAACGCGTTCATGTTTGACCACCAACTTATTCCAGTTCCTGGAACAGAAACTTGAATTTTTGCTTAAGAATAAACCCACATCTACGAAACTACAACTAACAACTGTGAACTGAGAGCCAGAGTGGAAATGATCCATAAACATTTACTCCTGGTTACTTTCTATAAAAATGGAGCCAACACCAAACTTCTTTCAGCTTCATGGGGATTTAATATTTCATAATGTGCATGTGAAGTGTCAGTTTCATGTCTCTAACTTTCTCCTGACTTCATATCAGCAGCACTTTTCCTCCAAAGAGCCCCTTGCCTCAAATCCATGTTGTATAAAAAGCAGCACCAGTAAAAGGAGAAGGACAGGATGGTGTTTCCCGAATAATTTTCAAAGAGACAAAACTAATTCCACTCTTTTCCATTCTGCAAGTAGCCTCCTTCTGACAGGAGTCAAAGTTGAGTATTTAACCTTTAATAATCTGTCAGGAATGCAACGTGCCCGGGCGTATAGAAAATGTCAAATAAAGGTTTAATGCCAAACCGTTTTGTATGTGTGTGAGTGTGACTGTGTGTGTGTGTGTGTGTGTGTGTGTGTGTGTGTGTGTGTGCAGCCTCGGGCGTTGGGTAGGATTGGATAGACACGCAGGAGAAGAGCCATATCCATCCGCACCTTGCGAGGTCCTAACATTATTCAGTTGGAGAAGACTTTTAAACTATGGATGAATAATTACGCACAGGACCGAAATGGAACATTTGGATCGCCTGCGGTCGACACACTCACATTTCCGTGCGTAAAACCTCCCGAAGCTTTACTTTAAGACCAACTGTGTGTCGCAGTGTATGTGCAGGGGGGGGGGGCTCAGATATCAGTGCGCACTGGGTGTGGGAAGTAGATCCGACAGGGCAGGTTTGCAAGTCGAGGAGAGAAAAAGTTAGAGGGGGACAGCAGAGGCGCACGGTGCCAGAGCCAGGATCAGAAGCCTCTGCAGGCGCAACCAGCAGCAGTCCACCCGCCGAGGACAAGTGTTTTTCCCACTATTCGTCTTCCACTCAGAGCCAGTGTGCAGGGGGGGGGAGCCGGGCTATGACACGCGAGTAGACAGCCGCACAGTCAGTGAGTGTTAGCGCAGGAGGACCCTTGTTTTTATTCCCCCCGCAAGATGAAGACAGACGCGAAGAGCCCGCGCCAGCTCGCCGCGCCGCTGCTCTTCTTCCTCGCCCTGTGCGTCGCGGTGCAGCGATCCGACTCTGCGGTAAGTGCGCTTCCTTTCCTGCGAGTACACGTACGGGGTTTTGTTACAGGTTTGAATCCCCACGAGCAGCTCCGCGACTCCCCGCATGGAGAAGCAGGAACCTGCCGCCCTCACTCAGCCGGCACCGGGACGCGACCGTGGTTTATAAATAGAGGAGCAGCTTTAAAACAAGCGCGTATTCTTCTCCTCTGAGAATAATGGTAATAATAATGTCACTACGGGTTCGGCTGTGTTGCACTGGTAATAATAACCATGTAATTAGCCCAATTACACACGTTGTTCGGAGCTTTGATGGCACTCTTTTTTAACGACGGGGACCCACGAGCACCTTCTGCTTTGTAGTTTCTATCCGTGCACGTTTCTCCTTCTTGTTCTTCGCCTGCAACCACAGTGTGCATCTGTCGTTTTTAAACCATTATCCACTTCTCATGCAGTGATTCACAAACACAAAGTTGTGCCCTGCAGCGCGCCAGCAACCAGTCCTACAACACACGCTGCTGCTGGTTTAGTTAATAAAAGGCCCCTTTTCCCAGCCTTGAAATGCGTTGTCCTCCACTTTCTGCTCAGGTGCATCTGCCCTGCAGGTGTGTGTTGGCTCTAACAGCAGCTGGTTAGTGACATGCATGTTACTGTATGTGCGTAAAATCCATCTTTATTGGGTGATTCTGCTCCCAGCACCTTGCAGGGTTGGATTCTGTGCAGCCAAGGCAGCAGAGATAGTTCCTCTAGTATCTTCTTAATATTTAAGCAAGGTGAATTTATCTTTGCACTCTTTGCAGGAGGTGTGTGTGTGTGTGTGTGTGTGTGTGTGTGTGTGTTTGTGTCTGTGTCTGCACATACTTTCCCCCTCTTCACTCCCAGCTGCAGCTCTCATAGCCGTACATCTCTGACCTCCCTGTATGACGCAGCTGTATCATCAAACTATGTGTGTGTGTCATTCTGCCTCCTCATGTAATATTCAAACAGGCTCCACCTGCTGAATATTCACGAGTCATTAATAATGCATGAGCACTTGTTGCATGCTGATCCACAGGAGCCCGCCCACAGGCAGGGGCGCGCCCACACAGCCGCTCTGAGGGGCGTGGACCTGGACCTTTTTAATGTTTATCACATCTAGTCTGTGAACATCATAAATCCATCTGGCTGAGGTGCAGTTCAGCGCCCGAGAGGAAATCGACCCCTGAGAGTTTGTCATTTGTTTACAGAGAAATAAACATGTCCATGAGCCTCGTCTGAGTTTATGCATCTTAGTCTGGAGAATATACGGCCTGACCTCTGTGACCTTTACCTGCTGCAGCTGTGACGAGACCGACGTTATCTTCACCTTCCCTCAAATATAAAGACACTGACATGATGTTACATGATCAGAAGAGCCCGATTAAAACAGGTCGATATGAGATGTGTCTCCATTTATGTAAGAAAAAACAAAACAGTATTTGCTAAATTCAAGTCTTATTTGGTTGTGTTTGTTTTTTCTTCCTCTTTATTGTTATTTATGATAAAGTTTATGGTTAAACTGTAAAATGTCGAACCTTTCTTTGTCATAAGGTTTTGTCAGAACATCTCAGGACACAGATCTTTATCGGTCCATGTGTCGTACGACGGAGTCTTACAGCCAAAGTGAGGAGATTTCCAGAATAAAGTCATAATCTGACAAGAATTAAGTCGTAACGGAGAAGAAATCAAAGAGAGAAAGTTTCACTCTTTGATCCTAAATCCTGACAAACTGCCCCTCGGACACGTACTATTATGACTTAATTCTCCAAATAAATGAATGTGAAAGGTTTTGTGCCTTTTGAGCAGACATACAGGCTGTTATTGTTGCCATGGAGATGTAAAGCTATAACGGCGGGTGGGGGGGGTCCATTTTGACCCAGGAATGTGGCCGGCCCCACCCACTCAGAGAGGATGAAGAGGAGGAGAAGTTAAAAGAAGGGGAAAGGGTGAAAGAGAGAGGGGGGGGGGGGGGGGGGGGGGGGAGAGTCCGTTCTTGACCTTGGGAAATGAGGTTCAGTCCATTTAGGAGCTTTCAACCACTTGTCATGGTCTTCATCAGGGGAGTTGGTCAGTCTGTGAGGAAGAGGAGGAAGGTGGAAGGTAGAGAGGGGATGATGGGTCGAGATGACGGCAATAAAGAGATGATGCAAGGGGTGTTTCTCTCTCTCACACACACACACACACACACACACACACACACCTTTACATACCAAGTCATGTCTCATCTGTCCAAATGGTCTCACTGGGGCCCCCTAGTGGAAGCAGTGTGCATGACCCAAACCTGACTGATAGAAACCTGCTTGATCCCAACCTTTAGTGTGGAATGCTCCTTTATTACATTCAACTACAAAAACACCTTCACAAGTTTAAGAGTGAGTGCAGCTGTTGTTTTGAACTTTTCCTGTAGTTCACATAAAGTTGATATTTTCACACTCGGTGGAAAGTGAGAACAAAGACAACAGGACCGCACAGAATGTCTGAATAAACACAGAGACGCCCTCTCAGTGTCTTAGTTATCAATCATTAACTGGCTTTAAATGGAGCTTCTCATACATCACTGTTTTAGTGTGTGTGTGTGTGTGTGTGTGTGTGTGTGTGTGTGTGTGTGTGTGTGTGTGTGTGTGTGTGTGTGTGTGTGTAGCATTAATTCTTGCCCAGATCTGAATCTCCGTTCAGCCAGGTGAGGGGGGTTCAGCAGGTAATGTATACCTGGAGCATTGTCCTTTGAAGCCGTGACACCGCCACACACACACACACACACACACACACACACACACACACACACACACACACACACACACACACACACACACACACACACACACACTTCCCACCACAAACTCCACCTGGGATGTGGGTCACATGAAAGGTCAGGGAACCCCTGAACCCATACGGGTGGTTGTGCAATCATGCGTGTGTTCATGTCTGTGTGTGTGTCTGTGTGTGTGAGGGAGGGGGGGGGGGGTTAGCCATAACATCCTGTGATTGCTTAGATAAATCTGTGATGTTTGCTCACACTTCAGACCTGCATCGTCCAGCGAGAGAGTGAAAGGTTATGTTTTCTCTTTCGCCGTTTTCTCTCGTCTTATTTCTTCTTTGCTTTCAGCTCTTCTCTTCCTTCTCCTCCGTCCGCCCACTGTTTGACGAGTATTCTTTTAATTAGTTCTGTGTGTCGCACTAATTACTTCCCAGTATCTTATTAAAATCTTTTTAATTAAAAAAAGTGTTCTGCCTCAAAGGTTCAAGCCACCCTGCGGAACATCACCAGCTTTATGTGGGTGAAACTAACGTACTTTAAAGACGTGGTATCAGATCGGGATATACAGTAGATTTGCGTACTTTTACTTTCATTTTTGTATTTTCTGCAGGCGTTTCCGAAGCTGGTATCAGGATCTTGTTTTCGCCACTTCCCTGAGTCTTTTTCGTGTCATTAAATATTCTGGATGTATCTTTGATGAAAGCTTGATTTCGGAGTTTATCTTTCGTTCTCGTCTATACCAACATTCCCCCCCGTGCGCCTCGATCCACCCTGTTTTTCTGACTCTCCCTCCCCTCCCTTTGAAACTGCTCTCGGAGGCAAATTCCATCTTTATCTCAGCGGCTGTGAGAGAAGAGCTTCTTCGACATGCGACGCACACACACACACATGTCCATGCATATTCTCCTGTTTTCCTATGTGACTTATGATCTGTACTGTTTGTGCAGAGGTGTGTGTGTCTGTGTGTGTGTGTGTGTGTGTTCCCTGACACTGCTGTGTTATTGAGCTGAAGATGCTGTTAGGATTAACATGTGGACTAAAGTCTACACCAAAATGTTTAGAGAGCTAATTACGGCGATGGAGCGCACACACTCCTCCTCCTCCTCCTCTTCGTTTACCTTCTCTCTCGTTCTCTCGGTTCACAGGAGACGCAGAACTGATGCAGACAGAAGCATCGACAGAAATGAGTATCAGTATTGGAACTTATCAGAAAGATGGACACATGAACAAATTTGATTGATTGATGAACAAACATCACGAAGAGAGTTTTGAGTTTGGCTCATGTCTGTTAACATGGAGGAGGTGGGGTGTGTGATCTGTAACGCTGCTTCCTCCTTCCACCTCCTCCTCCTCTCCTCTTTGCACAAGATCCCTCTCTTTCTCCCTCCTCCATTCAGCGTTAACAGGAGGGTCAACACGCCCCTGTTTATTAGAGACTTCTTTATTTACTCCATCCCTCGCTGTTTGCTCCGAGGCTTTAAAGGTCAACCACGTCCCCCCCCCCACACACACACACCTCCACCACCACCACCACCTCTCCTTCGCTTCATCTCTCTCCCTCTTTTCGCCCTCGTCACCAAACGGGACCACCAATGCAGTCCCCCAAAAGCGGCTCATGGACTTGTTATTCATGGCTCCTGGCGTGACAGCGGCAGTGAGCGTTAAACCCAGTGGGAGCTTTAAGGATTTCTAAATCTCTGCGGGGTTATAAAAGTCAGAAATCCCCGATGTGGGGGGGGGGGGGTTAAAGTGCAGCCACTTAAAGGTTAGAGGAGCCTCTCTTTGAAGACCAGCGAGACCATCGAGATTAAAGCGGAGCTCTTTGGGCTGAATTAGATTCAGATTAAGGTTAGTCAGACGTGGTGGGAGTTGTTCGACTGATGTGGACTTTAGGGACCGAATAGAGACGCAGCTGAACTACAGGCATGTGTCTGGTTTTCAAACAGAACGGGTCAGGCTCGGTTAGTTGTCTCTCGATTGTGGCCAGACCCTCATTCTTGTGCACAACACCTGGAAAATGTTGGGAACATTCAGGTGAGGGGGAGTCTGGGTAGACATGTGCGTCCAGTGGGCGTCCAGTCACAAGACGTCCCTCCTCACCTCCTCACCTCCGGAAAAAGGAAATTCACAGCCCCAAAGGAAAAACAGAGAGGAGCTGCTGAAGGTCAAAGTGAAACGAGCTGGTGGGAAAAAGACGAAAGCTGTAGCTTCAGGTGGAAAGACGTGAAGTAAACAACAACACTAGAGTGGGGAAGAAGTTATTGAAAAACAAGAAATGAAATCCAGAGCAGGAGGAATATAAGACGGACATTTCCCTCGAAGCTGAAACATTTATTGTTTTTGCATTCTTTCTCTCTCTCTTTCTTTCTGAGGAGCTGGAGCGAGGGATGGGGGGGGGGGGGCTGTTAATCTGTCTGAGATCAGCGAACGGCCCCGATCGTCAGATGTCTGAAAACACGCCGAGAACATCGCGTGTTTTTACAGCTTCGCTCACATCGGATTCAAGTACCAACAAATATCTGTGAATACCGTCGGACCCGAGCTGTCACTCAGCATCTCCTCTCTCTTTCTTCTAAGTCTGGCAGCTGAACGGGGAAAAAAGAAGCACAAATCGAATTTTCAAATTTCCTGGACGTGGCAACGTAGTTTACGAGAATTCTTCAGTTGATTGTTTTTCCAACCCGGGGACACAAAGAGCAGCGAAGAGCACAAACACCGTAAACTGTCCGACTCGGAGAACAACTCCACGACGCCAGGAGCCTTTTCTTTCTCAGGACTCCAGTTTAAACAGTTTGATATTATCTACGTTAATAGTTTGAATAGGAGCCTGCTGTGACCTGCCTCCCTGTCAATCAACATTTCAACAGCATCAAATAACTGATTACAAATAGGCTGGATTTATGACCTATACTGCAGCCAACCACCAGGGGGCAAAGGCGATACTTTGGCTTCACTTATGCGGGAGCCGCCATGTCGTCCCTCTTTTATTTACAACCAGGATCTGATTGATTACGTCATCGTGATGAGATCATTTCTCCTGCAGACTTCAGAGAGTGGGACAAACGCCTGTAATGAGATAACGTTGTTCTACCGACTTCTCCTCCGCTCCGACTTATCTGCTCATCTCCCATCAGCCACCGTAGCCTCGGGTTCGCCCGAGAGAGATGGCGAGGAGCGATAACACACACACACACACACACACACACATTTAGACAAAAGCACGGCTGCAGAAGAAGCTAAACGAGTCTCGCTGGGGCTGAGTCGACCCCAGATAGCGTGGGAGGGCGTCTGCTTCTCTCTTCTTCTCTTCCCCTACTTGTTCGTTCTCTCTCTCTCTCTCTCTCTCCTTTTAAAGCTCTCTCGTCCATCCACGGGCACCTGTTTCTGTCATCACACTGCTGAGGAGGAAGTAGGGCTTCCCCAACGACCACATGGGACAAAGTGGTATGTGAGTGTGTGAAGCTACTGTTGCTTCACGTATTTCAGAGAGTAGAGTTACTGCATTAACTTTAATGCACTTGTCCCGACGCAGTTAAAGACATTTCACAGTAAAGGACATATTTGATCCTCTCCCTCGCTTCTCGGTCAGAATACAACCTGGGTGTGTTTACATTTCCCTGGCAGAAACCATCTTTGACAAACAGTTACTTGAATCTAAGCTTCCCGCAGCTGTGGAGCAACTTTATTATTTCTTATTCGTTCATCATCTCGTTCTTTTTCCTCGTTTGTCTGCAAAATTCAGATTCTATCGCTCTCTCCATCTCTTTTTTCTTTCCTTTTCTCATTCGCTCTCTTTTCCCTCCACATCAGATCACATTCCTGACAACTTGTACTGTTGGTACAGCAGCGACAAATACTGTTTGTACTTTACTTTTTACTGTAAGCTGTGCACCGCTGTGTGTGTGTGTGTGTGTGTGTGTGTGTGTGTGTGTGTGTGTCTCAGGTGGAGCCTGGTTGTAGTTAATCCCAGGTCAATGTGCCAGTTGGTATGCAGCTAAGCCTTTAGTATGCAGTCGGAGGATAATGTTCAGCAGCACCGTGCAAGGTGCATACGAGTGTGTGTGTGTGTGTGTGTGTGTGTGTGTGTGTGTGTGTTAGCTTCAGGTCCCTGTTGGAGCATTTTTCACATTACTGAGTGACACATCGTGAGCCAGCTTGTTTAAATGTATTTGTTTATTGGTGGTTTTTCTATCCATCTGTCATCACGTTGTTTCCAATCGGGGACATGTTTCTTTAGGCTGCATTACTTTCATTACTCTTTTCATTTCTGTCTGTACAGATTTGTGTTTTCTAAGCTGCTTTCAGAAATGCCCTGAACTCCAGATATTGTCTAGAACTTTTCCTGCAGCTGCCATGTAAAAGTACTGGAACATTCCCAGCGAGCGACGTGTTGAGGATGGAACATGGGCGAAGAAAGAACTCGTCAATCTTTGCCTTGACGATTACTTGTATTTTCTTGTCTGCTTCTTGGTTTATTATCTTTATTGTCAAATGGAGCAATTCAGAATGAAATTTGAAATATGAGGCTCGTGTCTTTGATAGTACTTAAGTGTGTGTGTGTGTGTGTGTCTCAACACTGAATGCATGGCATTCCTCATCTCCTCTGGACAAGTCAGTCAGTCCCCCACTGGTCAGAACAACGGGAAATATCAGACATCTGTCACAGAGAGAAGAGGAGGAGGAGGAGGAGGAGGAAGAGAGGGTCGGAGTGATGGAGAGGTGGGGGGTGGGAAAAGAGAAAGGACAGGGATGAAGAGAGAGTATGAGACAAAAAGATAAATTTACTAAGTATTAAAGGAAAGGGGACACGGAGTAGAAAAGAAGAAAGGATGAAGAGAGAGGAAGAGGATGAAGAAAGTACCAAAAAGTTAATCAAGAGATGATAATAGGCAGATTTCCGGACAGCTATAGAGCTCTGAGGACCCCTGTTGTGACTTCAAACTCTTCTAAAACAAATATAAATGTAGAAATTGGTAGAAAACTGACAATAAGGATAGAGGATAAAACCGTCCTCTTCCTTTTCCCAGGCTGATCTTCAGTGTTGCCGCACACGGCAAATGTTTTGTGCCGCGTTTGAAACGCATCTCTTCTCATTAGAAGGTTTGTGTCGGTGAGAGCACGGAGGAGAAATGCAGGAGCCTGCTGTGACCTGCCTCCCTGACAACATCAGCCCAGACACCGAGGGGCAGGAACAGCATGAGGGAGCACGTTCGGCCTTCAGATCCGAATCAGGCTGCTGCAGCCACAACCAGCACAAAACCACTCAGTCAGCATGTGAACTGAAATGTAACTGAAGCAGAAGAATGTGAAAGACGTCACGAACTGAGCTCATTTGATTCTTCTTCCAGATAATCTCAGGAATCTGTTTGACTAGTTTAGACACAGATAAAAAACAGACCTGTTATGTGATTCAGTTACATTTTATTTATAGTTTTAACATTAAAAAGCTTTATTCTGAGCCAAACCCTGCAGACTCTACCTCCTCGTTACCGCCCCCGTGTGGCGAAGACGTGGAACTGGGCAGGTACAAGCCTGGGCTGTGCATTGTGGCCAAAAGTATGTGGACAGGCCTATTGACAGTTTTCTGTAATTCTTGGTTCTGTTGAGCAGATTTTTTCAATTGTAATTTATACAACAGACAGATATTAAAGCAGCATGATGATAAAACAAGTTTACAGTGAAGTGAATTCACTTTTTATTTAATTTAAGAATAATATTAATGGTAAAATCATGTGTTATCCTCTTGTGAGGCACTTTGTGTGCTTTACAAATAAAGATTATTACTTTTAAATATTTTTTTTATACAGAAATATGCACAATATCATGAATATGCTTGAATTGTTCATCCATCTATCAAATCTATTGTATATATACACCGTATCATACCTACTGACAGTATTATGTATATTTATCTATCCAGACTGATGAACTCTTTCCTCATGAGAAAGTTCCAGATCTAAACCGACCACATCAGCTCGTCACCTCTGCTGCACTGAAACGCGTCTGCATGATACAAAGAAACTAAAAGGAGGTGGAACCACTGTTTCCATTTCATGAAGTTACAGTTCATGACTTCATGAGGAACTTTCCCTCCATCTTTCTTTCTTTGTCACCTCCTGTCTTTCTTCTCAACTGTCCTCCTCCCTCTCCTCAGTCTGTGTCCCCAGGCTACATATATCCAGGTATTCAGCCGCCTGCTGCCGCTCCCCTCTCTAATTTCTCGTTGCCTGTAGCCACACGGCTCGGTGCCAGGCGGTGATGTACCGGGTGTTACTGCAGAGAGAGAAGGAGCAGCAGGACGTGTCTGAACCTGTGCGAGGCCGGCCCGGGCGGGTCGGGCCAGGCGGGGCGGGGCCAGGTTGGGCTAAAGGGTGGGGTAGGAATTCAACTCCACCCCCTCCTGTGCACAAGAGCCACATCTGGTGGAAGAGTGCTGATATCTGCTGTATGAGAAGTTTTTCTAAGTTTCATATAAACAAGCAAACAATTTGTCAATGCACAGAGCGACATAGATAATTAAAGATAAAGGTGCCTGTTCCCACACACACACACACACACACACACACACACACACACACACACACACACACACACACACACACACACACACACACACACACACACACACACACACACACACACGTGTTTACCTCTCCCTCTCAGGGCCTGTGTAGATAACGTCCCATCTGGACGACCAGGCTGTAGATAATCGTCCCAGTCCTCCCTAAACGTGTGAGAGACAAAAAGTTAAACTGGAGGAATCAGGACATTTTCTTTGAGAAATTTGCAGTGAAATTTGAGCCAAATAAATAGATTGCATGTTTTTTTTCCCGGAGCGAACATTTCATCTGTTCGTCCGAATGCAATAAGCGACGATGATATAATCTGACCCAGTTCGGAGGCGGCGCCCGGCTTCCCGGTGCCTCAGAGTCCTGAAGTGATCTCCCTGCAGGTATCTGTCAGTGGGAGGTCACAGAGGTCAACGCTCATTAGACTGGAAGAAAAGAACGAGAGAGAGAGAAGAGAAAATTACGTTGAGAAGAAAGAGAAGTCCCGGGAATACGAGTGGACTTCCTGGAGGACAGTTTACACTGTGGCACGATCAACCTAAGTGTGTGTGTGAGAGACTTTGGGTTCGCCAGTCAGGGTGGGTTGGGTGGGGTGGGGGGGTGGGGGGGTCTTCCTCTTCCAAAGAGCCAGTGAGTCAAAACATTGATCGGAGTGAAAATATTGTGTTTGCCGGTGGCTCCCGGGGCGTCAGCGCCTTGAAGTAGTCAAAGTCCAGCAGCGATGAAAGGGATCAGCCATTTGACGCAGCGGCTCGGAGCCTGGAGCGCCACTCTCCAGAACAGGATAAACACACACACACACACACATATTTAACACATGGTGTAACGCACACACACACACACACACACACAGAGAAACTGAGCCCTAAAGCGACAACATCCCCATCAAATGTATTCTTTTACATTTTGTGACTTTCTTTGAAATCAAGAGCTGATTGGAATCAAATCAATTATCAAGGTGTTCAGGATTGTTGATGATGCAGTAATACAAACACAACTTTATGTTCACTCTGGATATCGATACGTGGTTTTACATCAGGATGTGTCTGTGTGTGTGTGTGTGTGTGTTGACTGTAGCTTCAGTTTGTGCTCACCGACTGCTGAGCTGCGATCAGCGTTGGAAAACAGAAGTTATTAGTTGCGGTGCTGTGGTCCAATCGGGGGGTTGCACAAGTGTGTGTGTGTGTGTGTGTCAATGATGTACAGTTTGTTAGTTTGTGTGTACTGACTATAATAACCTTTGTGTATATGATGTATACATGTGTGTTTCCATGATGCTTGGATCTGTGTGTGTGTTCGTGAGTGTGCGTGTGTGTGTGTGTGTGTGTGTGTGTGTGTGTGTGTGTGTAGGTGTCTAATCATCAGTCTGTGATGAGCAGGGGAATTCCAGTCTCGCCAGTCTAATCCCCGGGTGCATGCCTTCCGCTCGCTCCCCCTCCTCACCTCACCCATCCTCACCTGGCTCGCTCCTCCGTCCCTCCGGGCACTGTGCGACTTCCAGCAAACACCGCCATCGCCCCCTGGTGGTCATAAACCCCGCCTCCTCCATGTTAGTGGACGAAGCAGAAAAGGGAAAGTACGCGTTCGCTAAATCACGCTGACGTTTGTTCAAGCGTTTCATGTGTCTGATCAGTTTGGTTTTAGTTAGTTACGCGATGTTTATAAAAACGAGGAGAAACATCTGGATTGACAGCTGACTCGTGATTGGTCGAGGGGTAATAGCGTAGGAGGAAGTGGAGACACGTCAGCCATGTTTATTTACCGCCATCGGGTTACAGTAAATAACAGGTGATGGGTTCGATTCTCTGTATCCAGTGCTATCGGAACACCTCATACTCTACAAACGATGTATCTGTGTCTCGTACGGACCCCCAGTGGTCGAGCCCGGGCTCGTCGGCTCAGGCTGACGACCGTCAGAGAGCGAGCGCGGCTGCACCTCCACCTCGGGGCCGGATCACTCTGGGTGATGGCAAAGAGAAGTGGGACTTTACAGTGGAGAGAGAGAGTGAGAGAGCAATGATAGAGGGAGTTGAAAGAGGACCATACAGACACGGGGAGCAAATATCTGCAGCTCACTGACCTTTCTAAGTGGATTACATGCCCCGTCAGTGCTGCGGGGGTAAGGAGAGGGTAGAGGCAGAGAGAGAGACGGCTTTAACGCTGTATTTAGGCAGATTTTTTCAAACCCCGCTCCAACAGATTTGCGGTTAAATCAAATTCCACAGTGCGACTCCTCCTCCACCTGCAGCTACGAGCAGAGATGTGCTCGTCCTGCAGGTTTTAAAGCGTCAAAACCAACAGTGAGCGACACCACTGCAGCACTTTGGATGTAAAACGCACTCGTCTGTGTTCTTGTGCATCTTCTCCTCATGCAGCTGTTATCAGCTCACGTCCCTGGTGTCATGAAGAAGGCACAAAATACATTATTCAAGGTTTCTCTGCATCTTCAGGGAACAAACCTTTAGCTCATATAAATCATTTATGATCATATGGCAGGAATGACGTCATCGTGATGTCACAACATGACATCATTTATCGTAGTAATGCTTTTACTTTTGGAACCAATAAGATTAGAGACACAGTCAGAATGGGGGGAAAGTTTGCTTTGCCCCTCCGTGAATGTTTCAGAGCCTTTCAGGTGCGAACCAGCTCCGTCGTGCTCCTCTGGATGAATGTGTGTGTGTGGAGGTGGAGAAGAGGGAGGCGTTTTGTGAGGAAAACAGATGGATGAAGAGTTAAGTGACGGAGAGAGAGAGATGGAGGAGAGAAGAGTGAGAGCTGCAGGCCTGGGCGTGGGAGAGCAGACCGCATTGAGCTGAACCAGACCAGAGACTAATCTAGAGATCCAGGGCTTGTAACAACACCTCCAGAAACACACACACACACAACCTTGTATTCAGGCGTGTGTGTATGTGCTTTTATTGTGTGTGCGTCTGTGGATAACCCCTCTACCCTCTGGTCCAGTTTGCGTTGGCATGTTTTGTGTTTACTGCTCAGAATCAGACATTCCGTGCATCTTTGAATACAAAACTCCTCCTGATGTCATTCCCTGACACGGGAATCGAACTCGCAACCCTGGCTCTGAATAGTACCTTCAGCCTCTATTATGTTATGATGTCGCTTTAATGCTTTTTGGTTTAGTTTAGTCCGACATATTAATGAAAATGTGTGAATCTGCTGCTTTTCCTAAACCGAATCTCTCTCTCTCTCTCTCTCTCTCTCTCTCTCTCTCCTCTCCTCTCTCTCTCTCACAACCCGGCTGCCTGGCATGCGTGCAATCGATGCCCGTCTGGCATTCACTGTGTCAACAGGCATGGGAAAAGTTAATCAACAGTTTGGCACTCCGACTCCCTCCATCCCTCCCCTCCCGTCTTCCCTCCTCCGCGGTTCTCTCCCTCTCTTTCCCCTGGTTTATTGTTTATCTCCACGGAGAGGTTTGTTTGCGGTTGGCTCCTGACCTTGCACCTGTGTTTTCATCATCAACCAAACTTTCGGGGGAATCCACAGACTTCTGATTTACTGTGGGAAGAAACTACGGCTGTAGCACGCTTGGGGTGCATCTTATTATCCTGGAGCACCCCCTAGTGGTGTGAGCTATGGCTGCACCTGTTTGTCTCACCTGTTGAAAGCCACAGACGTTTTTCCTCGTAAGTTTAAAGCCAGTTGAATATAAATATCTTAAATCCGTCTGTGTCTTGTCTCTCCGCAGGCTTGCCATGGATGTGTTGGATCCAAATGTGACTGCAGTGGAGTGAAAGGATCCAAAGTACGCACAATGACACCAAACACACAACACCACACAACGTGGACAATGTTCAACACAAAAGCCAATTCCAGTGAAAAATAGATTGTGTGTTTGTGCTTATAAAGTCTAAATATGGATGTTAAGATAAAGTGTTAATACAGTGTTTGTTTCTGTCATGTATTTGTCTTTGTGTGTTTAATGTGTGAATGTGAGTCTGAACTAACAATGTTTGTGTAAATATAAGAATCCATCGCAGTGACGTTTTCTGTGTCCTGGTGTGTCAGGGTGAACGGGGTTTCCCAGGTCTCACCGGACAGCCAGGGGTCCCAGGGTTCCCCGGACCCGAGGGGCCAATCGGAGGCAGAGGAGAGACGGTGGGTTCAGGGGCGACGGGGGGGGGGATTGTGTGTATGTATGTATTTTTGAGGGATAATCCATAAACCTTTAATTTGGTGCCTGAATTTCAGTAAAACATTTTATTTTGCCCTGTAACTCACTTGAAAACACGCTTTATCTTATAAATATATATATTTTTTAAAACCCTGATGCCTCTTACTGTTTGGTTGAAGAATCATTATTGTGTGTGTGTGTGTGTGTGTGTGTGTGTGTGTGTGTGTGTGTGTGTGTGTGTGTGTGTTTTCCTCAGGGCAACAATGGGCCTCAAGGACCAGGCGGTCCAAAAGGAATCAGAGTAAGAAAATCACATTAAACCTTTTTATCTTTTTCACATTTAATAAAAACAACTTAAATCAGTCAAAGTTCAAATCCTGAATTTTCCTGAAGATGAAAATTTCTCAGCACTGACCGACTAAGCCTTGGTTGTAATGTCCTCTTCTGGCCAGCAGATGTCCCCATTTCTCTACATCTCAAATAGTCTGCGATCGTATATAATATTTCTAATGTTTATCTTCAACCTGCTTTGAATTGTTTCCTATTCTTTTCCTTCAAGTCTTCATTGTCGACTCTGTAACTGCGTCTTGAAAGATGCTTAATAATTAAAGTTATTATTATTATTCAGACGACTGATTATTTTCTCTTGAACAGGGGCCTCCAGGATTACCAGGATTTCCAGGAACACCAGGTCTTCCGGTGAGTGTCCCGTCGTCTAAAATTCATCTGAAATGATTTCCTCACTTTGATAAAACGAAGATGTGGGAACTTGACGTTTGCTTTGTGTCCGTCAGGGTCTGCCGGGTCAGGACGGACCACCGGGCCCGAGAGGCATCGCAGGATGCAACGGAACAAAGGTAGTTTCAGTTATCTGACGAAATATCTTTCAGAGAAGTAGGAAAAACAGTTTGTGTAACTTAAGGTTCTGACAGTATTTCCATGAGACTTAAAATGCTGTAACGTGAATTCTCTTGCTCCAAATCTGATTCCTTTAAATAACCATCTTTCCTTTCAAGCTATTTCTTCCAGATTTGAACAGTTTGCATGTTGGGAAATCCTCAGTAAGTTTTTAAAGTGGTGCATCCACTTCCTCTTCCTGTGCTCTGCAGGGTGACCGAGGTTTCCCAGGAAATTCAGGGATCCCAGGACAGCAGGGTCTGATGGTGAGTCACTGTCCCAGGTTTCCAACAAAAATCAGCGACGTCTTTGGTTTCGATCTTTTCTCTGAAGCTTCCTCTTCTTCTTCTTCTTCTCTCCGTCACAGGGACCACCAGGTCTGCCGGGGTCAAAGGTCAGTTTACCCACACATTTGTTATTAGAAATTATATTAATGTGACTTGGAGCCTCGGAAATACTTTATTTTCTGATTAGAAACCCTCTGAATAAACAATTTAAAAGTGAGTTTTCCTTCACTGCAAATTAAAGATCTGATGTGAAAATGTTTCTGGTGTTTAAAGTTTGAATCTTCGTCCACAGGGAGATCCAGGAGACGTGATCTCCACCAATCGGTTTGGAGAAACAGGAGGACAGGGTTTACCGGGTTTACCAGGAGTTCCTGTAAGTCGTCTACACTCCTGTAACTCTAGCTCTTTAAAGGTGTATAACGTGTAACGGTGTTGTGTATGTGGTCATGTGACAGGGCTCGCCGGGGTCCTCTGGTTCTCCAGGTCCACTCGGGCCCCCAGGACCCAGAGGTTATGAGGTAAAATCTTCTTCAGCTCAGTTTCACTCTCAGTGTTTTACTTGAAGATGGTGAAGTAAATGGTTTCTGGTGTTTTTCAGGGTCGTCCAGGTCCTCCCGGTCCTCCAGGACCCAAGGTCAGATGATTTATTCTTCTTCGTCTTTTTCTCATCCCACTGATCATAAAAAAAAACTTTACACCAAGACGTGTCTCTGCTTTTTCTTTGCAGGGAAACATGGGTTTGAACTTCCAAGGCCCCAAAGGAGAGAAGGTAAAGTCTGACCGTCGTTATTTAACTTCTTAAGTTCTTCTCAGTCTCATGTTCCTGAATCTGATTTCGTGGGTTTATGTGTGTGAACGCAGGGAGATCTAGGTTTGCCAGGACCCGCCGGTCCTCCAGGACAGGTGGGAGAACAGCAGAGGCCCCCGGAGACGGAGATCCAGAGAGGAGACAAGGTGACGCCACCGACCTGAACCTGACCACGTCAGTTCATCAGGTCCTTCAGGGATAATCACCATGTTCCTTTAGATCAGGACTTTAACTACAAGGCAACTAAACTACATTAAAACTATGAACCAGCAAGCAAACCTAAAGTAGAACATGTACAAATGAACAAAGGACCCTACAGATACTTTTAGGGTTTTTATCCACAAGTGACTCAATAACAGCTTGGGAGGAAAAGGCTGCAACTCTCACATTGGCCACTAGATGTCAGCCGAACATAAATGTTTCCCATCTCTGCATCTTTACACCAAGTTTTAGACTAAACACAAACTTTGTCAATGTTTAGTTTTACTTTGCTTTTCGTACGAAATTAGTATTTAGTAGTTATTTGAGAATACTTAGTTAAATTGTCTTTTTAAAATTCATTCAAGTTCAACAGATTTGACAGAAACGACCGGCACAACATGTTTAAACTCTTCAAGTGTGACCACAGTCCATCATGAAAGGAAACTTGAACTTACCGTTTTGTTTGGTGCGTTTTCTCTCCAGGGCGACCCGGGAATCCCCGGCTTTCCAGGGGATCGAGGTTATCCAGGTCCTCCCGTGAGTATCTGTGACAAAAAAGGAAAAACCGAATAAGAAAATGTACTTATTGATGATTGGTCCACATTGAATCAGCGACTGACTCGTGTGTTGTGATGTCAGGGCCCCTCAGGTGGACAGAAAGGAGGAAAGGGCGAACCGGGAGAGGCAGGAAAACGAGTGAGTACAGATACAAACACATGTTTACAGCTGTGTTAAACTTATCATGAGCCTGGAACCTCCAAAAAGGTTTTCACAATAAGTGTTTATCAAATGATCTACGATCTACATTTTGACTTCCACTCGATCACGACCATTTTTAATATTAACTCCTTCACTGTCATTTCCACCTGAAGACGAACCATGAATCAGCGTTTTCCTCTCTCAACAGGGTAAACCAGGCAAAGATGGCGACCCCGGTCCTAATGGATACCCTGTGAGTTTAATTTTTTGTTGTTTAAATATTTAAAGTTGAGTAAATCACGTCAGTTGTTCACATGTCCAACTTTCTATTATTTCTTCTTCACCCTCAGGGAAGCAAAGGAGACCCAGGCCTGCCAGGTCCTCCAGGCAGGGACGGAGAGAGAGTACGCTTTTATCCATCTATTACCTTCTTTATCTTTTATAGACACGTTTGAAATTAATTGATTTCATTATTGTTGTGTAAATAACATCTCAATGTTTCTCTTCAGGGTCTGAAAGGAGATCGTGGATTCGCAGGCCCACCTGGACAGGTGTGTATTTGTCTTTTACTAATTTTTCTAAATGAGTTGAACTCAAAGTCCAAAGCATTTTGTTTTTTTTAAAGGAGATGTCATATCGAGCAGCATCCGAAGCTTTTCATCTAAAAAAACTACATTTTTAAAAGTGCATAATCGCCTGAGCGCTCTTGAGCAAGGCAGTTTCCTTATAAGAGCACAAGCAGCTCCACAAATATGTCCAGCCAGAAATAAAAAGTCACTACTCCCTGATATCGATGACACCTTAGTGCACTACACTCTCTTCACCGCCTGGTGGTGACATTTCTCTCTGTTTGGTTTATTTTGTCATTAAAGTAAAAATATTTGCTCTGGTATTCATATGTTTATATATTAAGTAAAAGTCTTAAATATTTGGCTGGAACGAAAACAATATCATGTATTTTGAATGTTGTTTTAATATGTACACGCACAGTGACGTCTTACTGCACTACATTCGTATGACCACTAGATGGTGCCATTTCTCTGTCTCATTTAGATTTTATGAGATTTTTCAAGATAGATCAAAGTTCTAAATATTGTCAATATTCGAACACAAATATTCATAGTTATAAAAACCTATGTTTTTATGAGAATTAATATAATTTTGTTTTGTAAATATTGTTTTTTTTTTCTGTACTAAAAGGTGCTTGGCGGGCAGACAGGAGGTGGGGTTGGTCCGAAAGGTGAGCCCGGTTACCCCGGATCCCCCGGACTCAAAGGAGATCGAGGACCAGCAGGTAAAACACAAAGCTCACAGAGAAAAATGAAATGACTTCGTCTCCATTCAGGTTGTTTCGAGCAGCGCACACAAAACCGTACGGAGCTAAAATCCATACAAGTAAAAAGTCAACAACCTCTGATGAACCATTTCGTAAATAAAACGTTAGAATTTAAACGGAAGCAGTTATTGGAAAAATAAATCGATTATTTTGTTGCTTCATGTTTTGACTCAAAGGTTCTGATGATTTTTCAAATGTGAAATGTTTTTTCTTGTTTTTACATGAAATATAGGAACATTTTTAGTGATTGTGACAAGAAGATAAATGTTTAATCTAAACTTAAAATCCATTAATCGAAGGGGCAGTAGACAGATTAGTTAATATTGAGAATAATTGTTCAAATAAATTTGATCATATCAGCTCCAACTGTCAGAAATATTTTGTTTTCATTTTGAATAAATCTTTACATTGAAATATTAATATTTAAGTATTGAAATGAATTGATAATATAAATAATGGAAGATTTCAGCCTGACAAACATTGTCCTCCCGTCCACTTTAAGGTTTAACAGGACCGCCTGGAGCACCAGGACGTCCAGCCATCGGCGGCAGCGGTCAACCTGGACCTCCAGGTTTCCCCGGAGAGAGAGGTCAGAAGGGAGACAGCGGCGCTCCAGGGCTCTCTATACCAGGATCCCCAGGACGCCCGGGGTCTCCTGGTGTCCAGGGACCAGAGGGGCCTGCTGGACCTCCAGGCTTTTCCAGCGGAACAAACTGCATCACCGGAGAACCCGGACGTCCCGGTCTGCAGGGAGATCGAGGTTACCCCGGAGAATCGGGTCAGAAAGGTGAGACCCTGCTCCCGTTTAAAAACATGGCAGATTAGATAGTGTTGTGCAACGTGGTCCAACCTGATGCTCTGATGCTGTTTCAGGTGATAAGGGCGAAACCTGCGTGAACTGCATCGCTGGCAACGTGCCGCTCCCAGGAGGCTCAGGACCTCCTGGACCACCTGGATTCCCAGGTAAGACCCCAAAACCCAGTTCCTACACAGAACTGTTAATACTGTTTTAACTGTTCTTTCACATAACTAAGGAGAAGTGTGTCAAATTATTTGAAGAGACACATGAGGGGGTCCCCAGAATATTGTGTACGTCCACGACTGAGAGAAAATTGAGAACTTCTGCTCTCTGAGGAAAAGTTCAGGAGGGAGATTACTATTATAAAACATTATTACAACCACTCTGACTCAAGTGCTCAAATACTTGGTTCGTTTGTGTAGAAACACACAAACACACGAGGATGTAACACAAATTAGCAGAAATTAAATTGCAGCATCTCATTTAGACACTAAAATCACAAACACATTGTTCCGCCCACACGGTCCGACATGTCGAGAAGTCGCAGTAGTTTGTTTTTTGGTTGAAACTGTTGCAAGAGATTCAGTTTGATGATTTAATACAAACAAAACTTACAGAAGCAGAAGGAGAGAAATCTTGGAGTGAAGGAGAAACACAAGGAACCAGAGGAAACCTGATGTTGTGGAAACTGAGGAAATAAAAAGTTTACAGTGATTAACTCATGAGCTGCAGGTGGAACGACAGGAAGTCAAACCTCCCCAGACAACACAAGCAAAGTCATTTCAAAATAAAACAGGAAGTAAGACAGAGAGGCTGGCCAAGTTTAGTTTAGTCTCAATAGTACTAGATACTCTATGATACTCTAGAATTTATACAAAATCTCTTCATGTCATTATTTATCGTCAGTTATTTAAAGATGAATGTTCTGTCCTGGATGCTCGTTGTTTATTTTTCTGTAATCTTGTCGTCACGATATAAATGAAGACTAACTCTCTTGCTCCTTTTCTTCAGGAACTCCTGGCAGCCCGGGATTGAAAGGAGACAGAGGATATCCCGGGGGTCCTGGAAATGTCGGCCCCCCCGTGAGTGCTTTTCACTTTCCTTAAAGATCACATATTATCCTTGGAAATCTAGTCCAGATAAAAAAAAGTCTCTGCTCTCTGTCCTGCCATTAGTCAAAGTTTTAATCTTACGGCAGAAGTCAAAAGGTCCAATCCAAGATACCAACAACCTATGGAATCATTTTCTCATCCTTTTGTTTCCAGGGTGGCCCCGGCCCTCAAGGTTCCCCAGGGTTCCCCGGAGAGAAGGGTGACCCAGGTGATGCCATCACAGTCACTGGTGTGCGGGGAGATAAGGGGGACTCTGGCTTCCCCGGACCCCCCGGTCTGCCCGGCCTGGACGGTCGACCTGGTCGTGATGGACAACCTGGATCCCCGGGGCCCAAAGGATCTTCTGTAGGGGCCGTTTTCTTTCCAATAATTAGATGCATTGATCAGTGTGTGGTTCATTTCATAACTAATATGTGCGTGTGACTGTGTTTTGTAGGGCTCACAGCAGGTAAAAGGAGAACGAGGACTCCCTGGTGAGCCAGGTCCTTCTGGTAATCCAGGGGACAGGGGTTTGCCAGGCCCCCCCGGCTATGGACCTCAAGGGCCTTCCGGAGAAAAGGGTAACCAGGGCGTCTCGGGAAGAACTGGAGAGCGTGGTTATCCTGGTAAGAGGTTCACTTCAGATTTATCCAGTGATGATCCAAATAAGAAACTGATTACCTGCTTCCCTTCATACTGGGGATCAGTGCCTTGCTCAAAGACATTTCAGTGAGGATGGCAGTTGCTCACTTGGGGATTTAACCAGAGTTGCCTAAATTGTGATACTTACTTGTTCCTTCAAAGTAAATATTGGCCTGAATTAATTAAGTCCCATTTGAACAACGGGTCCATCCAATGAACCCAAATCCATTCTCTGACCTTCGACCTCTGCTTTCTCTCACCATGCAGGTCCTAAAGGTGAACCCAGCCAGACGGTGGGAGAGAAAGGTTTACCAGGACCCAGAGGACAGGATGGACCGATTGGATTTCCCGGTGTACCAGGTACAGAGTCATGACTTATCATGCATTTTACATGCAGTTCTCACATGTATTCGTTGTCTTATGGGCTTTGCTGTTGTAATTTTCTGTTCTCAGGTGAACCAGGTCAGCCCGGACAGCCTGGTTTCCCTGGTTCACAGGGAGGGAAGGGTGAACCTGGCCTCCCTGGCATCGGACTCCCTGGATCCCCAGGATCTAAAGGTAAAGACTCCTTCCCTCCTTCATCCTCCTCTGTCAATCCACCTCTTCTTCCTTCCCATTTTGCCTCCATGCAACCTTTCCCTCCTCCCTCATCCACCCTCGTTTCCTTTCTCCTACAGGATTCCCAGGTATCCCCGGGCAGCCAGGATCTCCTGGAGGACCAGGCAGACCCGGAGTAGACGGATTCCCCGGCCAGCCTGGAATTCCTGGATCCAAGGTAAAGTGCAAATGGACGGAAATTTGAAGAAAAACATGAATACAAAATTCATTAAGCAAACTTGAAATGGTTGATAAGAATATAACTAAACAAAATAAAAATAAAATCTTGGAGAAACTGAACTGAAACTAGGATTATATTCTCTATAAGAGACCCTCTAAATGTTATCTTTGTGTATGTAACAGGGTGACCCTGGCTTCGGACTTCCCGGCCCACCTGGTTTACCTGGAGTACCTGGATCTAAAGGTTTCTTTGGACCAAAGGGAGATCCTGGTTTCCCCGGTGGCCCTGGTTCACCAGGAAGATCTGGATTTGATGGCGGCCCAGGATTCAAAGGTATTCTATAGTTCTGTTATTCATGTGATGGTTCTGAACTGATGCGTTAATGTTTTATATCAGCACAACTAAGCTGAATCCTCTTCTTCCTTTCCAGGCGAGCCCGGTTCACCTGGTCTCCCTGGAGCTCGTGGCTCCCCTGGACTCTCATCCAGTGGCCCAAAAGGGCTCCCAGGCTCCCCGGGACCTCAGGGCCCAATGGGACCACCAGGTTAGATGCTTAAGATTGGATTGGGTCAATTTTCCTGTCTAGCTTTTCCCGTTTTCCTGAAGAATGACTGTAGCTCGCTGTTACATTGGAAAATATATAGTATTTTACAAAATACGATGAGATGACTACAGATGGAATGTTTTTCATTTTGTATTGTATTTTACAATTTTGCATTAGATTTACAATCACAGCCACCACTCTGGGTGTGTTGGTGATGGAGGTGCGGGTACAGATACTAATTTGGGGCTCCTGGCTCCGGGAATAAAAAACCCTCAAACGGAAAACATTCCCATATCCAGGGACTGAAATCTCTCTGTCACTGTTACAGGATTCCCTGGATCAAACGGAGGGAAAGGTGACCCCGGCCCTCCAGGTCTCGACATCCCAGGTTTGCCAGGAGACAGAGGAAGTCCCGGTTTCCCAGGTTCCCCAGGACCAGCCGGAACCCCAGGACCTCCTGGAGGGCCTGGACGAGATGGCGTGCCTGGATTGCCAGGTGAAATTTATCTTCATATCAAATGAATCCTAATCAATCAGAATAAGTGGGGCTGATCAAAGCCGACTTAGCACTGTGGTTGCTTAATTTAGTAAGACACAGATTTGTTTTTGTCTCAAGCTGACTGACGACTAAATAGCCATTTACTTTCCTTGCTAACTTACTATTTATCAGTTCTTTGTGTTAACGCTCCTCTCTGATTGGCTGCAGGTCAGAAAGGTGACATGGGTTCCATGGGAGCCCCAGGACCCTCCGGAGGACCAGGAGGCCCAGGAGGACCTGGTGCTAGTGGACTTAAAGGTATTAAGCAAACACAGAGTTTATAAAGGATTTTATACATTATATAACTTTAACTGAATATGTCATTCTGAACACTGGTTTATAGTCTCGAAGCCATGAGGTAGAATATGAAAAGCATCTTTAAAGTATAATGCACAACCTCCTAATTTGACTAAATGCTCCTTTATTTCTTTCATTTATTAAAGATTTAGTGACAGTTAAATTAAAGCAGCGACATTAAACTGTTCTTTCTGTAGGTGAACCTGGGTTCTCAGGTAGAGACGGTGGTCCTGGTGGTTCTGGCATTAAAGGAGACAGGGGTGACCCCGGTCTCCCAGGACCCCCGGGTCCCAGCCAGCCAGGAGAAGCACATAAGGGCAACAAAGGAGAGCCAGGACTTTCAGGTAGGGCTGAAAACATCTTCACTGCCTCTTCAGTCATTAATTCTTATGTCATGAGTGAAAATCCAATATAACACCATTTAAAATTAGATACACATGTTAAATCAATTTCTACTCACTGTATTATTATATGTTTTTTTTGCGTTCCACAGGTGGACCAGGTTATCCAGGTCAGAAAGGTATCAGTGGTCTCCCAGGAGACCCAGGACTTTCAGGATCAGATGGTCGCCCTGGACTCCCCGGACCACCAGGTATAGTTTGGACTTCCAACACATACACACAAAGACACATATACTCACACATACTCATGCAAATCGATCTCTTACGTGCGACTTCCATTGTGTGCAGGTCCCAAGGGAGATCCTGGACTCTCAGGAGGCCCGGGAGGACCTGGAGGTCCAGGACCGAAAGGCAGCATGGGAGAAATGGGATTTCCTGGTGTGTTTAAATGTCTCTTTGTCAAGTCTTTGTTTTGCAAAAAGTTTTTCCTAAATCAGAATTAAATGTTGAAATACTTAAAGAACAATGTCCTAAATGCTGTTGTTGCACTGTGATCATCAGGACCAGGAGGACAGAAGGGTCTACCTGGTCAGCCAGGTCGGTCAGGAATCCCGGGACAGCCCGGAGGACCTGGTTTCCCCGGAAGCAAAGGTGAACCAGGTTCTGCCGGAGTTGGACCACCTGGACCAAGTGGATTCAAGGTACAAAACCTAAGTTTTCTAATACAGAAAAACATTGAAGTGCAGAAGTGCAGATTCAAGCTTTGCTTCTTTTATGTTTCTCGTAGGGTGAGCCAGGTCAGTCCGGGTTCCCAGGAAGTCCAGGACTCAAAGGAACTCCAGGAACACCCGGCCTCCCAGGTTTACCTGGAAGTCCAGGTTCCAAAGGTGATCCCGGCCTCCCAGGATTCCAAGGTAGGTTTAAAAGAGATACTCAGAAGTTGACGTACATGGAAGAAAGAGGCTTCAAACCATTTCCACCAACAATTAATAAAGGAAGTAGACTTTGAGGGCTTGGAGCCATGTTCGGAGCCATCTTTGGAGACAACAGTGACTCATGCGCTGTCCCCCTTTTCCTGTCAGGTTCTCCTGGTATCCAAGGTCCTAAGGGACTTGACGGTGGTCCTGGCTCCCCAGGTCTCAACGGAGCACCAGGTAGACCAGGAGAGTCTGGCCGACCTGGAGGGCCAGGTTTTCCAGGAGATAAGGGTCAGGCAGGTCGTGATGGAATCCCAGGACCGGCTGGAGTCAAAGGAGAGCCCGGTAAATCACCGCCCATCTTGTTCGGAATAAAATTAATTTAACGTTTTAGATTTTGGATTTGATTCATTTCACCTCTGATGCTTTTCTTCTGCAGGACTTCCTGGTTTCGGTGGCCCCGGGCCCTCTGGGCTTCCAGGGTTTCCAGGTGAGTTCCCACCCACTATATGTAT
Source organism: Verasper variegatus (assembly GCA_026259375.1). Lineage (NCBI taxonomy): Eukaryota > Metazoa > Chordata > Actinopteri > Pleuronectiformes > Pleuronectidae > Verasper > Verasper variegatus. Next base: position 12,931,422 of record CM048059.1, read on the forward strand.
GTTTTTACAATCATTGTCCGTGCACTGATATACCGTAACCATCTCTACCCTCACGATATGTTCAGGGTCAAAGGGAGACCCAGGTCTTCCCGGCCCCTCTGGCAACCCCGGTTTCCCCGGCCCTAAAGGAGATGCTGGCTTCCCTGGTTCCCCTGGTCCTTCAGGAAACACCGGCCCTCCTGGCCCTCCTGGACCGGCTGTGCAGGGCCCCAAAGGACTCAGTGGTCCCCCTGGACCACCAGGACGACCAGGTAAAGCACATGGATGCATGTCGTCATGTGTACTGCCGGAGGTTGCTGCCTGGTTTTGTGATAGACTCGATCTGATCTGTAGGCAGAGTAATGGATTGATTTCCATTTTCCACAACATATAAAACCTACCGGACGGTTGTATTCTTAATTTATAGGATAAACATGATTGATATTGTGAAAACCAGGCAGCAAAATGGCGGAAACTGCACTTTTAAACGTGAATGCTTTCATCTCTGTGCCAGTTGTTGATTTGCATGTGACGTCGTTGCACCAATCGCTGTAAGAGCTCCGTCACTGTCGAGAACACTGAGCACCCATGATAAACGTTTGTGTCGCACCTTCATCCACCCCCCCACGCACCCCCTCTCCGGAGGAAATGTTGGGGGCGTGCTCCTCACCCACAAATCACTGGGGGGGGTTCGACCAGCATGAGTTTCTCGTTCTTTTGTTTTCATCCACCGTCCTCACGTCTCCTCACCCCTTCGCCCTGGGAGGCTGTAATCGATTCATCTCTCCACAGCCCTGACGTACTGTGTCTGTGTGTAACTGTCGTCCATCTCTTGACGTTGTGTGTCCCTTGTGTTTGTGGTCACGTGAGATCATTTTAAAAAGAAAGCTGGTGTGAAACGGCCGAGACAGAGACAAACTCGCAAAACTGCATTTTAATGGGTAAGGCGTGTTTTTACGTCAGTGAGCACAATCATTTTAGCGTCTAGTTGTGAGTTTGTGTCTGGCTTTGCTGTTCTGAGTGTGTGTGTTTGTTTTTTTTTGTTCACCCACCAATAATCATCGGTCATCTGCATGGGCACTGTTTGTCCCAGCACACACACACACGCACACACACACGCACACACACACACACACACACACACACACACACACACACACACACAAGCTGACACAGTGCTGGAAATTGGAAATACACACAAAAAAAAACGGCGCTGTGTCACGCTTTGAAAAACAACCACTCGTGTTATTGTGGCTGTCGGGGTAATGAATGTTGATGCTATGAAGTATCTGTTTCCTGTGATTTGGCCCCACCCACACGTGGTGTGGCCCCACCTCTTGGCGTGATGACTCGTGCGTCCGGCCGCTGCAGGTCCCTCAGGTCAGATGAACGGCGTCCAGACTCTTACTGCACGAGTTTAATCTCACTCTCTGATCCGCTGGGAAGAAAATTTCACCTGAAAACTGCATTTTCCTCATTTCTCACCCTGAATAACTGTCGTCTTCTCACTTTTCATGCACACTGACGCTAGTGTAACGCACTTTTAACAAGTAAGCACCTTCTGAAAGAACTCCTCTGTTTTATAATGAAAGAAAAATACTTATATATATATATTTATATGTATATATAACACACCCAAAATTTGAATATGGTCACAATCAGCATGTTCTGTGAATCACTTGTGTAAACACGAGTCTAACAGATTGTTTTATACAGTTTGTGCTCAAGAACACACACTTAGAACTAACTCACCTGAAACATGAAGTCATTGTTGTTTTACGTCTCTTTTCATTTGAGCTGGATCTTATTTACATTTTTGTTTGTACGTAAATGTAAACTATTTTTGGAATATTATAATTAGCGGAGTTAAAAGGTTCAGTGTGTAGGAGTTAGTGACACCTAGTGGTGAAGTTGTATAATTGCAGCTGAATACCCCTCACCTGTGTGAGCGATATTTTGTAAAACAATTTTTAGATGTGTAGCCAAAGCTCCAGTTACTAATTAGGGCATTTAATATTTATATAAGACACCAAGTTTATCACCACTCGATAAATGAATCCAGGATTAAATTACATGTCTCACAAACCGAGCAGAACACGGAGGAAGGATTTCAGTTTATTTATATCTTTGGATATTTGATTAACAGCGTCTAATTTTGAATAAAGTCAGAGGCAGGTTCATGTTATTTCACCAGCTCCTCACTGTTAAAGTAAATGATCTATAATTTAAAACAGCCACAGATCTGTGTGAAGTTTCTGTTCGTGTTTCTGTCTAAACCAGCTCTTCTGTTTTTTTGCCCCATGCCCTCAACCCGCCTCCGCTTTACCCGGGAATTCTGGGAACCCTAGGTCCTCCAGGTTAGACTCCAGTGGTGTGATGGTTGACTCATGCTCTTCGATGTGGTTTCGGGGTGGGGGGGGGGGGGGGAGCGATTGGGCGAAAATGTGATGTGTCTCGTACCGGGTTGGAAAAATGAGTGTGAAATGAATTTACAGAGATTCTATGGCCTGATAATGAATCATGTGTGTGTAATTATTTTAACGTGCGCTCTGGTGATTTTTACAGGCTGGTGATTTAACATATATGACAACTGAATGTCCTGTTGTGTATTTGTCGTGTTTCGTGTGTGTGTCCATCATTGTAAAGGAGCTGGGATCAGTTCGTCTTCCATTCACGGCTTTATAAAGATGTATATTTATATAAATTATAAAAAATCACAGAGGAGTCAACAATATTAAACAACAAGTGGAGGCAAAAGAAGGATTTTAATCCTTTCTAATAAAATGAAATATTTCTAATAGAATTGAGGGAATCGTGGAAAGATTCCAGAAACCTCAAATATGATTGTGTTATTTATTTAATTGTACTGTACTTGACCTTTGAACCTTTGGTGTTTGCGTCTGAAGGTCCAAGCGGCCCACAGGGTCCCCGCTGGACCTGCAGGAAGTGGCGGCGTCAAGGGAGAGAAGGGTATTTCCGGCGCTCCTGGCCAGAACGGCTTCCCTGGACAGAAGGGAGACCCTGGTGTTCCAGGATTCCCGGTAAGATCACAACCTTTCTTTTCTTTTTGATTTGAAATTATTACATTTGTGAAGGATCTTCATGAGAGAGATGTGATGTAACCGTCTGCTCTTCTGTCTTCCCAGGGTACCTCTGGTCTTCCTGGCGGCAGCGGTATAAAGGGAGACATCGGTCTGCCTGGCGTTCCTGGATTCCCTGGTTAGGCCACAATCCTCAAACATGTTTTCTTGCTAAAAATCTATTTCATTCTTAATCTTAATCATAAACAAAGTCTGTCTCTTGTCTTTTGACAGGATCCAAGGGAGACCCAGGAATCCCCGGTGCTAGCGGTCTTACTGGAGATCCTGGAGATATGGGGCCTACCGGTGGGTGAACACACGTGGCGTTTTGGGTCATTTTACAAAAATGAGTATTACGAAATAATTTCCCTCTGCAACGTTTGATCTGCAGGCCCCCCCGGTGACCCTGGTACAGCTCGGCCTCCCGAGAAGGGAGGGCGAGGACCCCCTGGATCTACGGGCCGGCCTGGCAACCCAGGAAATCCTGGTTCTCCTGGAAGTAACGGGCTCCCAGGTGGGTCAATCTGGACTCTTTGATGGGACCTGAAGAAACAGAATATTTCTTGCACCAATAATATTACGACTAGTTTCGTAAAAATTACAACCTCATTCCCGTAAACTGTTGTCAGGTCAACCTGGTAACCCTGGAGATCCTGGTACCGAGGGTCCTCCCGGCTTCAGCGGCCCGCCCGGCAGGAAAGGAGACACAGGACCCGCCGGTCAGCCTGGTACGTAAAGCTCAGGTTATCATCCCTGGTGGTTTTCACCCAAAGAAGAAAAAATCATTTTTATGTCATGAAGATTCCACACAGGGAACAACCTCTCCGTCTCTAACATGTCTTCCCTGTTGTCTCAGGTCAGCGTGGTTATCCTGGTCCCCCTGGTTCAGACGGTCCACAGGGTCAGCCTGGTCTCCCAGGAACAGCCTCTGCAGCCCACGGCTTCCTGATCACCCGACACAGCCAAGGTCAGGAGGTGCCCTTCTGTCCCGACGGAACAAGCGTCATCTATGACGGTTACTCGCTGCTGTACGTGCAGGGCAACGAGAGGGCACACGGGCAGGACCTGGGTACGAGGGATCTTTCTTTTTGACTTCAGCAGAAACCGAAGACGCTACGGCCTGACTTTCTCACGTGTCCTTTCTCCGTCCTCCAGGCACGGCGGGCAGCTGTCTCCGCAGGTTCAGCACCATGCCCTTCATGTTCTGCAACATCAACAACGTCTGCAACTTCGCCTCCCGAAACGACTACTCCTACTGGCTGTCCACGCCCGAGCCCATGCCCATGTCCATGGACCCGCTCCGGGGGGAGAGCATCAAGCCTTACATCAGCAGGTAGGACCGCACGCAGGGAGGAGGGAGGAGGGAGGAGGGAGGAGGGAGGAGGGAGGAGGGAGGAGGGAGGAGTTGGTTTTTAATTCAACGTCTCTGTGTGTGTAGGTGTTCAGTGTGTGAAGCTCCAGCCATGGTGATAGCTGTGCACAGTCAGACCATCCAGATCCCATCGTGCCCGAGGAACTGGGAAGCTCTGTGGATCGGATATTCCTTCATGATGGTACGACATGAACCACGCAGACAAAATCACATTCTCCTCACGTCTAAACCCTCCAACAGACGCTGACTTTGTCGACATAGTTCAGTGCATAACCTTCGTCTCTCTCCCCCCCACACCCCCACCCAGCACACCAGTGCGGGTGCAGAGGGCTCCGGTCAGGCCCTGGCCTCCCCCGGCTCCTGCTTGGAGGAGTTCCGCAGCGCTCCCTTCATTGAGTGCCACGGCAGCGGCACCTGCAACTACTACGGCAACTCCTACTCCTTCTGGCTGGCCACTGTCGAACCCTCTGAGATGTTCAGGTATGGACACGTGTGACAGTCGAAGCCATGAGTCAGGGGTCAGTTAGCGGCTGAAACACATTGTTCCTGCCGAGGCTCCTTAATTCCTGGGGTGGAAAACCAGATGTTTATATCAGAATAATATCATTTCACACAGTGTATCCACATCCGTATTAAATGCCTTTGACCTTCGGCCCTTACAGGAAGCCACAGTCGGAGACTCTGAAGGCCGGGAACCTACGGACGCGCGTCAGCCGTTGCGTGGTCTGCATGAAGAGGACGTAACAGCACACGGCAACGAGCCCACTGTTGCCGGGGGGGGCGCTCAATCATTAGCAATAGATGATTGGATGATGGGGGACAAGTAGCGGGAGGGGGGTGGTCGCCATGGCGACATGGTGGAATTCCAATGGTGCATTGTCTTCCGGAAAAAAAAAAACACACAAAAAAAAAAAACAACCTTCAACTTAAACAATGGTGCTACTGTGCGACACAGCTTATCAAAAAAAAAAGAGAGAGAAAACTGACATAAATAAATCTTACATTCAAGTCTTTGTTTTTCTTAAGAAGTACCTCAGAATGAAAGCAGACACATATCCACGACACGATGGACGTGTGTGACACGAAAAGTGCATTTTCATTGTTCTCCCTTCTTTCCCCAAAAAGGAGCGTTCGTTGTTCTCTCTGACGTTTTTTTTTTTTAAGAAAAAATAACTTTTTGGACGTTGGTGCAACACAAATAACGTGACACTGTTCATCGGTTTCCAGACAGAAGTGCTTTATTTTATGTTTTATCGATGAGGACTGGATGGTTACCAAATCGGCACTTTTTGACTTCGGGACATCCACGATGAGATGCACTGACGACGAGCTTTTCCTTCGCGCGACTGACTGACGCCTTTTTCTTTCTCTCTTTCTCTGTCGTCTTCCTGACGCATTTCGTTACATTCGGTGGTACTAACCCTGCGATGGCGCGCGCCTGCTAACCGTCAACCTACACCTTCCTTCTCTTAACCTTTTTGTAAGTAATAAAATGTGTATATTGTGTAAAACACCTTTTGTTGTTAGCGTGTTAGGTCTTCAGTCGGTACCAGCTGTTTGTTATCAATTTTCCAGGTTCTTTTTAGCGCACACACACACTCTCTCACGCATTCACACACAAACACACACACGTCACCACACACACACCAACTCAGATATTGTACAAAGGCTTTTATGAATGAAAACAGTATTTTATATATATATAATAAATATATATTTGAAAAAAGAGGATTCAAAGGTATATAAACTTTATTTGGCTGTGGGGAGATTGTTCACCGTTTTCAACCGAGGTCTCGCATTTCACCGGAAAGTAAAGTTTAACTACTGAGCACAGACGGAGCCATTTTCCCTCAAACGTAATTTTTTTGTATGATATTAACGATGCCAATCGCTTAAACCTTTTGTATTCAATTTGTAGAATTAATAAATGTTGAACTGAAATAAAGGGGATTTGCTTGTAGGTAGTCTAATGATTGGGGAATGTTACCGATATTTTTTTGTCGAGAAAGGATTCAAATGTCGTTTTTTTTCTGGCTCCTTGATTGGGAAAAAAAAACGTGACGTGTGTTTTGTTTTTGACTTTTCTTTAAAAGACATTTCCAGGTGCTGGGCTTTGCTGTAAAATCGAGGGTCTGGGTTTTTTTCTCAGGGGCCTCGTTTTACACCGAAAACCTTCAAATCCACTTTGAGCCTTTCTCCAAAACTGGTGGAAGCGTTCACTCTCGACTCTGTGGAACCGCAGGCGTCTTTTTAAATCAGGTGTTAACGTGACGCGTGACGTTTCCCTCGCATCAGGCGGCACGACCCTGATGTACTGTAAGTCTGCAAGAGCTGTTTGAGATGAGGGGGGGAGAAATATTTTCCTGTGATTTTTTGTTATTTTTATTTTTTCAAAACTGCTTTTATGAATTCTAATTTTATCAAACTGGGTTGAGATTAAAAAAATGTGTATTAATGTTTTTTTTTTTCTGTTTTGTTTCCACGTTATGTTATCCAGAAGTTGTTATAAACTTTTAAGACTGAAATAAATACGATGTCCAAAGTGTTGTCTCCTGAAAATGTTTCTTTGTCTACCGAGGGAGAAAATTGCAGCGTTACAGACTTTTATTTTGAAATGTTGGGAAATTGGTGCTAAAGATTGTGTCGGTTGTTTAACAGACTCTGAAATATCCGACTGAATAAATAACAGCAGCTCAGTGAATGATTCAAACGGCGATGAAGAGATTGCTGTGTCTATTGACACTGACTATAGAAATCGTCACTGCAGATAAACCAGGTAGGATGAGCACAAAGTTGAAGAGAACACAACATTCTACACAGGCAGGTCAACAACAGCCACTGCCTTCGTCTTCATACGCAGGAAACCTTGTGTTGTTAAATGAAGATATATAAAGAACAGTAGTGAAGTTTACGCCCAGGGGCAGAAGGAGAGGTCCGTCTTAATGCCGGAGCCGCAGCTATTGTTTCTGTTTCATAAGCCGTTCGAGGCAACAGGATTTCTCGGCTAATCTACTTCCTGCGTCGTCCTGGCTGAGCTGCGGAGACAGGAGAGGATCGGACGTGAGGTGGTCTGTGTTTGTACGCAGGCCTGTTGTCTCGGCTCTCTAAGCTGTTTAGAGCCACCGCTGCCTGCTGGTTCCTGGAAACACACGCTGATCTGTTTGTCTGAGCGGGTTTACCCCCCCCCCCCCCTCCCGGCTTCCACGGTCTGCATGTGCACAAAGGTAAGTTTTGGACCCACAACAGAACACAAAGCACCACATCACACGGCTGGCGGTTGGCCGGGAGGCTCCCCCGCTGCTTAAGAGAGCCCATCCCATTACTAAAAAACGGATTACGGATGTTCCCTGAGCTAAAAAGGCCCAGGTGTCCTGCCAAAGTGTCCTTAAGCAAGATGCGGAATCCCTGCTCGGTTAGAATAAGTCCGAGAGCATCAGCCACACGTGCACGAATAGTTACACTTAAATCTAATTTAATACATTTGAGAGTCCTGACAATCCTCTTCCTGCATCTTCATCCTTCTGTCTCCATTACTGCTCCTCATTCAGTCTAATTCTGATCGTACTTCTTCACCAAGTGGAAAGAAGTCTGATCTTAAATACTGTGACGTCCTTGTGAAACCATCTTGAGTCGAATACCTTTCTCCACACATACCCCCCCCCCCCCCCCCAGTTAAAGGTGTATATCATCTATGTAATTTAATAGTTTATTCTGTTTTTCTACTTTCACGTGTTCTCTCGTCCACCTCGTCTCGACCATCTGCTGCTGGAACAGGCCCCCCCCCACCCGACATGGGATCAAGAAAGTTCACTGTATCCTGTGATCATCTTGTTTGCATTCAACAACAGCTCCGGTGTCGCCATGGCTACAGAGCCAACACCGCTGCCATGTTTTTATTTCAGGTGAAAAGACGAGTTGACCGATCTGCACAGAATCCAAGGGGGACATGTTACGCCTCAAAGTCTCATCACAGCCTCGACTTAGTGAGGATGAAAGTAGCAGCTGACCTGATCTGAATGAAATCGGGGGGGGGGGGGGGGGGGCTCCTCGGCCTCGCTCCTGTCAATGCCGTCACTCTGGAAGACGGACGCTGCTGTTGAGTCAACAGGTTCAGGCCTCCTGCTGGGCGACCTGGAAATGAGACACAGTTCACTGGAACTCTGACGCATCCCCTTGTACATGCGTGCGTGCGTGCGTGCGTGCGTGCGTGTATGCGTGCGTGTGCGTGTGCGTGTGTGTGTGTGTGTGTGTGTGTGTGTGTGTGAGGGATCCCGGGGACTTTGAATAAACTCACTGACGAAGATGCTAATAGTCTAACTAATAGTTGAAAAGCTGCGTACATCTGATCTGCTCATTACACTGGCTAAGCTCCATGCACGTAAACACACACACACACACACACACACACACACACACAGGCTGTTGTTTTGAAACTCTAGCACCAGTCTACATCCCCAGTGGGCCCACTGGTTTGTCCATCAGTAATGAAACTCCAGCGGTCACATGCTGGTGTTGAAATGCCCCCCGCTTGGTCCACTGGCCTGGTGCTCATCACACACACACACACATGCACACAGTTATCTGGAGCCATCCCTCTAGAAGTGTGTCAGTCAGCACGGAGGCGATGGTCGATATTACCCAAAGGTCACAGTTGGAGTTGGTGGAAAAGACGAAACCTACTCCATCAACTCCTAAACCTTTTCCTGAGAGACACGAATGAGCCTCGAATTTGCCATATTTGTCCAGCTGCCATCTTGGAAACCGTATGAAAGCGTGACCAGCTCTTATCACCACAAACTCGCCGATGGTTTGATGTCCTCAAACACGTGACATATACTGTAGCTATGAGGAACATATAATCTATTACATATTTTCTGTATTTCACTTTATTATCTCACTCGTGAGAACGGCTTGATATCTGGAAAACTCTCGAGTTGACGTATTTAAAAACCCAAATGACGTCAAAGTTATTACTGATAGAAAGATTTGTTTTCTCCAGAGATCAGATAATGCTTTGACCTTTGCTTTGGCAGTTTTTCTAAACTCATGTTCGTCACAGATCACCGTGCGAGATGCTCCAACTGCTGATAACGGCGTCATTAACCCTGAAGCTGAACCCAGGCCTCCATTAGCTCCCGGAGAGCCGGTTGCAGGGGAAATTCTCAGCACTAATTGACATTTAAGTTGATATTTTTGTCAAACCACACAGCTCGCTCTGCGCGGTTTGGCACCGTGTTCTTTGATAACAAAAACAGACCCGGAGGCTAAAGGGAAACCGAGTTCTGAAAAGAGGGTCGTGACGCTGGTTCATCTCGTGTCTAAACGGTGGAATTAAGAAATCAGAGGTCTAATTATACCTAGTTCTATAAAGTGTTCGGATGTCTTAGTTTTATAGTGAATTACCACCTTGATGCCGGTGGCTTCAAAGAAACTCAATAAAAAAGATCTCATTTCATTTGTTCGAAATCTTTGCTATTGTACATTTATTTTCTCGTGGTACAAATGGATGTAGAGGAGCTGATCATTTATCGACTCACACGAGGAAATCAGACAAAGCAGCCGGTCGTGCCTGTGCGGTGGATCAGAACTCTCCTCTCAGCTGACACCTCTCATGACCAAAGTGGACTTTAGCTTGTTTTGACAGCTGGACCTTAGGACGCTGGGCTCCTGAGCCGGATAAACACTGTGTGACAACGCTGGAAAACACCTCATCCGCAAAACAGAGCGAGGAAACAAATACTGGATTCCTTATTTTTTTATAGGTTTCAAAGGTCAACAGGTCAATAAAACACATGACTCATCAGTTCAGCTGAGCAAAAGGAACCAGAGGACAAACTCAAACGTGTCCTTTCATTCACTGGCTCCACGGAGGAGGTCACACCCGGCTGCTCGTTCCTTTGTTTGCACTATTACACAAAAGCGACTAAACCACTTTCCACCAAGGGATCAGGCCTCAGAAGAACACAGGACGTACGGACGTGGATCCAGGACTTCTGTTGAGTTTTATGACAAATAAATCATTTCGGTTCATCAGACCACTTCCTCTGGTCTGTGTGACACAATGATAAACAAATGATTTCAAAATAAAGTCAAAATAAAGACAGCCGAGGCCACAGCAGTTACATGAACACATTTTTATTGCAATAGCTCTATCGAAAGCAAAAGAGTTTTGATAAATATAAACACTATGCCGATGCTCAAATCGCCTCTGAGTACCCCTCCTACCCCCCCCCCCCCCCGCCCACTTTCCCTCCACAAGGAAATAAAAACGAGAGAAGGAAACAAAAACAAAAGGGGGGGGGGGGGGGGGGGCACCTCGCAAGGCGCCGGTCATAACATGAAAAAAGCGACAACTTGAGTTTCTCCTTATTTACAGAAGGATTTTCATTTCCACCACTTTCCTCCTCTTCCTCTTTTTTTGTTTACTCGTTTTTTCTTCTTTTTCGTATATAGGACGTACGTCGCTGAAAAATAATGCACATACGAAGGATACACACCTCCACACTATTTCTTTTTTTTTTTTTTTAACTCTTTCTCTTTCCTGTAAAGCTAATAAACAACAGCATTCAACTCGGGAAAATAAGAGCACGGGTAGCGGGGGGTAAAGTGGGATTCCCCCCCCCCCGACCCGACCCGCGCCTGTTAGCAGGGCAATGACCATCATCCTCATCATCGTCGTCACGGTGATGGTCGCCACCGACAGCATCTCCAACTGTTAACTGTACTAAACAGCAGCAAATAAACTGTAATATAGTTACAAAAAATAAACATTAGGCGGAGGTTGTAACCCACGTATTTATACAAATAACTGCAAAAATGCCTAAGTACTCTTAAAAAAAATACTAGCCTTGTATCACGTAGTCTTCAGAGAAATAAGAGGCCCCAATACAACAAAACAACCAAAAGTAAGATGATTCTTTTTTCCCCTCTGTAAACTAGAATACAAAATAAATCAAAAAGGATTAGAGGAAAAATAAACGTTTGCATAATGATGCAGTACCCTAAGTCTTCTCTGCGAGGATAATATATATTTATATATATATATATATATTTATATTATATTATGTAGGTCTAATTTCTCCGCCCCGAACATGAACAATTCATAACAGCTGATTTTCCAACATCAGAATCAGTAACATGGAGAGTTTTGAGGTTGAATTGTTGCCAAAATAAACACAGATTCTGTGTAAATTTATTCAGATATGACAAAGAATTAAACGTGAGTGGGGGGGTAAAGTTCGACATGAAGGCAATCAGACGTGAACAACATATATTTTCCAATAAATTAAGGGGGGATTATTCCAAAATCCTCCCAAAATCTAGCTCTAACACTTTGTTTTGCCGTAGCGTTAAAAACCCAAAAGCAAGACATCGCCGCAGCATAAGAAGTACACAAAACATTTTTTTCAGAAAGTAAAAAACTAAATCTTCTATTTTGTCTTGGGCCGCCGCAGCCTGAATATTCTTATATTCAATCATTTGTTCGCTCAACAAGGGGAAAAGGAAAACATCTCACATTGTTCATAACGTACACACAAGATGCGTCACAGGCGTAAAATCTTTCAACAGCATTTGGGGGAAGTTCAGGTAATGAAATCAGAACATTTAAAACAAGAACGTGCTGAGGAGGAAGGATGAATAACCCAAACCCTCCACATGGAGATAAAGGGGTTAAAAAAAGGGGGGGGGGGCGGGGTTTCTCTGGTTCTGATTTCCTCTTTCTGTACCGACGTTGTGAGTATTAACCTCCACACACAGGGAAACTGCTTCTTCTTTCATCTCTTCTGCTTCCGACCTGATTCACATGTTCCTAAAAGATGCTCTTTTCTTTTTCGTCTGTCGTCACTGGAGTTTGAAACATGGGAGATGCGAGGGAGGGACAGGATGTTGTGGACATTTCCTCTGGTTTTTGTTTAATCTTTACAGATGAATTAAGTGAAATGTAAACTCAACACATCTGGTTCCAACGATGACAGTTTCCACTCGTCACTGGAAAATGATTATCTTTGGGATTTGTATCGAAGACAGTTTTCTGCGGTGGTTTCAGACTTTACGATAAACCGTACAAATAATCAGATTATTCGATGCTAACAATAATTGTTAGTTTGCAGATATATAACCTTGTGCTCCATCTGAAGGGAAAACATGGCGCTAGAATTTTGTTCATACGCGACAATTATTTTTAAAGCAACATAATGGAACTTTCACGTTAACAAAGCAGGAGTTCTGACTTTGTCGTCCCGCTCACTGAACTGAAACACACCTGATCCTGTTTCCTGACCCACAAATCCACCAAACTCCATATATAGTGCAGATAAAACATGTTAAGTCAAATTATCTTAGTGTTTCAGCAGGTTTTTTAACACCAACACTGAAAAGGTGGCGTCGCAATTTATGAATCTTTACATTAACTTTGTATTTGTGCAGGTTGTACGTTTAGAATCATGGGATTTGAGATCTGGATCGTTTTATCATACAGTAAATTAAAAATGAGCGCAGCCACAGAACGAGCATCACACTATTACCCAAGATAGCGATGACTTAAGTACCGATTTTTTTTTAAAAAGGGTTAACTGGGGTTTTTATATGAACCTGAATTACCAGATGTGCAGAGTTCACGGCACCTGTGCAGCTCACAAAGCATCAGGAACGCTGTCAGTCACAGCGACTGACCTTTACTGTGAGACCACTCCCTGCAGTCAGTCGAACTTCAGACTAAAACATGTCCTCGCTGCCCCCCCCCCCCCTGCTACCAGGACGACAGTGATCGGGGGAAACGACGGACCTTTCATCATCCAGGGAGGTTTAAAAAAAGAAGGAAAATCAGAAACGGGGTGAAGGTTGCATTAGATGAGTGAATACTGAACCAAAAAAAGTGAAATTCCGTGGACTACGTTGGCTGTCAAGTTTTTGTGGTTAACACACATTTCTCTCGATGGAAACTGCTGCGTGGGTGAAAGTCATGGGAGAGTAGCGCGAGTAGAAATGCTAAATATGGGCCTATCAGTCTGTTCGTGTGAGAGAGAGGAGGCAACGAGCTCCGGCTAAGACTGTGATTGATGTGTTCTCTGCCTGACCGTGTGTGTGTGTGTGTGTGTGTGTGTGTGTGTGTGTGTGTGTGTGTGTGTGTGTGTGTGTGTGTGTGTGTGTGTGTGTGTGTGTGTGTGTGTGTGTGTGTGTGTGTGTGTGTGTGTGTGTGTGTGTGTGTGTGTGTGTGTGTGTGTGTGTGTGTGTGTGTGTGTGTGTGTGTGTGTGTGTGTGTGTGTGTGTGTGTGTGTGTGTGTGTGTGTGTGTGTGTGTGTGTGTGTGTGTGTGTGTGTGTGTGTGTGTGTGTGTGTGTGTGTGTGTGTGTGTGTGTGTGTGTGTGTGTGTGTGTGTGTGTGTGTGTGTGTGTGTGTGTGTGTGTGTGTGACAGGGTAAGTATGTCCAGCGTGTTGCACCTGGGGCCGGGGCTCAGGTTACTGGAAACCTCTTTACGTCACCCACAGCCAATGACCAACTCCCCAGCGTGCGTGTGTGTGTGTGTGAGCGAAAAATCCCGGACGTCATCAGGAGCCGGTGACGGGGCCGAAACGGGGGCACGGCGACTTCTCCTCGCCTAAATAGGGCTGCATGACCACTGTGTGTGCGCGTATGAGAGCAGGTATGGTTGACACCACGACGATGGCATGTGTCTTCATGACGTACAGGCGTGTGCGTGTACATGCCACTGCTTCCACAGTATACGGTTCACTTGCAGAGATTTCGTGTTTAGGCTTGTGTTTGCATCCCAGTGTCAACGTCTGTAATTTGTGCTTTAACCTTTCACAGCGTTTTGTGTGTGCGTGTGCGTGTGCGTCACTCTCCCTCTCTAACCTGAACTGTGCTACGGACCATATGAGGTAAAACTGAAAATGTAGAACGCCTCGAAACACCTGCTTCGCTCGACAGCTCCTTGAGCAGGAAACTGAGTACGATGAGCAGAGCAGCGGCAGCAGGGCGGGAAAACGTCTTTTCTACACGTCGGCCACAGCAGCTGTAGAAAAACCTCTACAAGATACTTACGATTTTTATTTTTAAACTAATAGTTTGTTGGCTGAGCATAAAGCGTGAGAATTGGAAAATAGCTACCCTGGCTTTGTTTGAAGCTCACTTATTAAACAGCATATCTGAAATGTAAAGCTGAAACCACAAAACTTCAGGAAAAAAATTTGATTAAACGAACAAGATAAGATATTTGAATTAGCTAAATTTGAGCTAGCCATATCCGGTAGGTCGTACAAGAGAAAGAACTTGAGACGGACAAAATCTTCCAGCATTTGATTGGTGGCTGACGTCATTTCCCCGCCCTGCTGAGTACCAGCGGTGTCACAAAACAAATAAACGTACAAAATATCTGTACCTATTGCAACAAATAAATAATATGTGCTACAGAATATGAAGAGAGTAATGCTTTAAGGTTTATCCTGTTGAATTTCGTGCACAAGCGCAGTACCGCAGCTCTAGGAACTGGAACGCAGAGGCAACGCAAGCTAACTGTGGCGAACGCCACGAATATCGTGGTAACCATTGTAATCCAAAGGTACCGTCCGTACCTGCAGCAGAATAGTGTGGGAAAGAGCACGGTAACTGTGCGGTGCCACTTGGTGACGAACTCATATTATCTGAGGGATAATTCATAAAAAATAAAACCTCTACCACAACTTTGTCCACAACTTAATAACTGCACGGTACCGTATTTAGGATGGATTATGTTTGGGGTAAAAAAAAGAAAAAAGGTTGAATAATAACAAAAGATAAAAAATAATATTTAAATTCAATGCAACATAAAAGTTTCCAAGTCTGTACCATAATGCCTTAGCTTAGCATTCCAGCCTCCCTTTTTCATACTGTACGCAGAATCAGAACCACGAGGTTCAGTGGACGCCCCCTCAGTCAAAGTTCACTGAACACGAGGGTGGGGGGGGACACCGGTAGCATTGATTCAGAGAGGGGAGGGGGGTAATTTAAAAAAATTACAAAGAAAAAAATATGCATATGTTTCGATATATGTGCATATATAAAAAATAAAAGATGAAATACACTTAAAAATAAAACTGCAAGCGTCATCTGTTGTGATGTTGTTTTCTGGGTCCAGAAGGGAGCGGCTTCTCTGTCAGGGTGGAGGTCAGAGGTCACTGGTGCGGGAGGCCAAAAGGTCACAGGCAGAGTCAAGTGCCACGAGCGGAGAGATGAGGACGAAGAGGAGGAGGAGGAGGAAGAGGAGGAGGGTGGGGAACCTCTGACGTCCTCGTTCAGTCTGAGAGAGAAGATGAGAGACAGAGACGTTAGTGAGAAACTTCAATAAACATCAGCAGATGTCACAGAAAATATCCAGAAGCAGAATATTTATGAGTTAAGAAAAACAAAGCTTTCTGTCTCTATAACATGACAGCACATTAATGATAGTAGTTAAACATGTATTAGTTTTTGCTTCAAACTGTGACTGGCAGACTTTATACATCTTAACTTTTATGGTGAGCAAAAAAAGAATTATTAGAAATAAATTGTACGAATAAAGTGCAAACAGTCGTGAAAACAATGGACAGATAATGAAAACCACGAGTTGCAGCAGCAGTGAAAACAGGAAGCTTTCATAGAAGTGACAGCTACTGTGACCCGTGGAAAAACTGTTGTTTTCTATTTGCCTGATGTGACACGCACACGCACACACACACACACACACACACACACACACACACACACACACACACACAGGAATGTGACTGGTTTGCTGACAGTGGTTTTGGACTGACAATATTAGTTGTTTTTGGACATTTTGAAGCCTGGTGGTGGGGCTGACTAATTTTGACTGGAATCTGGCTTCAGGCCTATGTCTGCAGCGGACGAGTGAAAACCTCGCTTCTCACAACTCTTAGAGATTTTCTAGATCCTGAAACTTGATCAAACCTCGTTTCGGAGCCATGACGTTTCCCCACCTGACAGTATAGTGTAGGTTCACCTCAGCAGCCGCTCACTACATGGGTAAATTAATCTGTGAACGGCTGCAGCCGCTGTGGCACAAACGGAATCGCTTTTCTTAAAGGTCGTTTAACGCAGCGATAAAATGTGGGTGAAATGATAGAGTCGAGCCGCGGCTTCCCTGGCAGCAGTAAATGCTTATAATCACAGTGAACTCTGGAGTATTTTGGCGTCTGTACAACTGTTGCCGAGTGTGTGAAAGCTTTTCAAAGACGCAGCACAGATGTAAGACATCTCTGACCGCGTGGGCGGCTTGGCTCGCACTACAAATCTGTTTGTCTGGTAAATAAGTGAGCGTGGCCGGTGAACTTTGGATTCAGCTCGCTTCCAGCAGACACACAATACACACACACATAAACTACACAAAGTTTGTTTCCTGCCCCAGGACTGTCAGGTTGGCTGTTTTGGTGAGGCACGGCGGCCCCGAATGACCCGAGCGATGGCCGGCGCCCAGCTGGGTTATTCCGCTGAGAGCGAGGCTTTGTCTGACACAACAATGTGAGCAGCACGCCTCAATACAGATGCTTTGACAGGGGGCACTGCTGGAATGCTGCTCCTCTGTTTGTTAGCCACGGTTACAGAGGGACGGACGAGCGGGACGGATTGATAGAAAGACGGGAGCACGGAGAAGAGGAGCAGCGGCACGCAGCCCGACCACGATCGGATCCAACCAAAGAAAAACATCAGACCTCTGTTTCCCTCCACGTAAACTTCAACGCTGCTCGGAAATCAACAGACGGTAACAAAGTGGCTGAGACGACTAAATACAGACTGGGGAACAACAACATTGACACCAGTGGACACCAGTGACTGTAAATAAAGATGGAAGACGCATCTCTACTTCTTCCAAATGTACAAACATGAAGCCAAATACGCTGGATATGGGCCGCGCCATCTTGCTCTGATGACGTCAATTGGAGTCAGGGTCTGCGTCACAGTATCGAGGTTTCACCGATAAACACACTCGAGTCAGTATCAGCTGTCAGTCATGGCGTTTCAACCCGTTTTTACATCATCAACCACTCCAGTTTTCATATTAGAATTCTTTTTAAATCACAGCAACATTTCATTGTGAAGCTGCAACAACACAGATTAAACTTTGTGTCATTAAAATCGTCCCAGATCCGACTGCGGCTGCTCAACTACTTATTATATTAAAACACACGTGATATGAGAAGTGATCCTGGCCTGCAGACAGGTGGTGACCACTGCTCTACAGTCTTGTATACAGGCCTCTTTTTTTTGACATGTCACAGTAAGAGAAGCCCGGGTGTAAATAATAAAATGAATGACGGCTGCATTCCATTCAGCTCCTTCAGTTTCAGGGTACTGGTATTTTTTGCACCCTGTCACATGGTCACGCTGGGACACTTGAACTGAACAGAGCCGTGGTTCATGTTATCGGTGACACCTGTGCTCCTCCTACAATGACATGTCAAAATGTCCACGGAGAGAAGAGCCGAAAGACGAAAGACAACTCATCACGTACAAGGTGTTTATGTTTACGTGAAGAGAGCAGAGACGGTACCATAGAGACTTTTAGGGGCTGAAACTGATACCAATATCAGGCAGTAAAACCTAGGTATTAAAACAGATTGTATCACGACTGATATGGATGTTGAAAAGGCTGATGTTGAAAGAACTTTGTATTAATATATCAGCCAGTACACACAGAAATAAATGGAAAGGATTTGGAAAAACTGTACTTAGTTATGGTCATGACAATAACGCAGACTTTAAGTTGTGTGAAAGTGAGACGGACGGAAAAAGAGAGGGAGAGAATGAGTGTGTGTGTGTGTGTGTGTGTGTGTGTGTGTGTGTGTGTGTGTGTGTGTGTGTGTGTGTGTGTGTGTAGTCTGAGGTCTCTGGGTTTCTCTGCAGTCCAGGACTTTGATCAAAACAACGCTCTTAGGACAGAGGCCCGACTGACCTCAGTTAAGCACAGACACACAGGCTGACTAAATCAGGTTATAAAAGCACCGTTTGCCAAACACCTGCATTAACTAACAGCTTGTGGTGTCATTGCAACACCGACAGGTGTGTTCTCTCTCTCTCTCTCTCTCCCTCTCTCTCCCTCCCTCCCTCCCTCTCCCTCTATAAACCCCATTCACCCAGCTGGGACAACAGATGAAAGGCATCATGGGAGTGACGGCGAGCGTAACGTGTTGACCTGACACGAGCTGGCGTGGCAGCAGGGGCGACAGCCTTTTCAGTGCAGATAGAGGAACGGAAATTTGATCGGCCGCTCGATTCCCTCCTCAAAGTTGCGGTTCAGCATTTTTTACTTTTTTTTTTATTTCCACAGATTCTGGGTTTGAGTTTCCGACGGCGGCAGCAGACAGGACAGAGACTGATTTAGATCTTTTTCCTTTCCGTTCCTTACGCCCTAACAAGTGCACTGAGATCAATGGTCACATTTGACTCTGTTAACATAAATAACATATTATTCTATAATATTTATATCACCAGCAATTAAAAAAGGGATTAATATACATCGATTTTAATCACTTTTTAAGCAGACATAAGGAAAATCAAAGTGCCAAAGTGAAACATCTTTGAAAACTAGCTCTTCACAGGACAGGACTCAAAGTGATTCTTTCTGGGTCGTCAGTGGAGCAGGTGAAAACGTCCAACAGATCTGAGACTTCTTCTAAAGCCTCTAATTTGCAGCAGCATCGCAACATTTTTTGATTTATTTTGTTCTAACTGTGGATGTCAGAAGGTCACGAGGACGCCACGAGACAACTGCAAACTGAACAGACGAACAAACGGCGAGCTTGCACACATTCAGACTTTGTCTAATAAAGTTATCTAACGTCACATTCCAGTGAGTTGTGGGGTGCCCTAGTAAAAAAAACCTGCTTTATCATTAACGTGTGTCTGAGGGAGGCAGCGAGACGGAGAGAGAAGGAGAAACGAGTAGAAGAGAAGGAGAAGTGGAAGCTTCAGCATGTTTGAGACAAACAGGAGCCTCGCTGGCTGAGTGACACCCAGGACCACCTATGAAATCTACACTCAGAGTAACTGAACACCCGAAGTGACAGACGCACTGTGGCCGACGGTGTTTGAGCCCGTTTGCTACTGACGAGACACAACATTTCCCTTTGACTGAGCTCTGCAGGAAGTCCATCACGCAGCGCGTTGGTCTTGTGCACGTCAATCACAGCCCGTGACTCTATTTAATCTGCACGACTCGGCTCGTTTATTCATACTTATCAAACAGAAGAGATGGAATAACAGACCAGAAACAAAACAACATTCTAGAGCTGCAAATAGGATTTTTACCTCCACAAAGCAGGATAGATAGAAATCATTATATTTGGCTTGTATCGGACCAGTGGGGCAAAGCTTTGGCGCTTACTTTAATTGAGCTAGAACCCGATGTGTAACTGAGATAATGGGGATTAAGTCGGGAATCTACACTTAAAACATTTAGTTAATGGTGCAATAAAACTCTCAAAATGTATTTTCTAACCACCAAGCAATCGTTTCCATTCCACTACAACTTAACAATCCTGTTAATTCATCATTGACGTTACTAAACACCCTAAACCTAAATGAAAAACTGAAAAGGGGCGTTCAAACCTCTGAGAAACACCTCCTTCAATTCTGTAGTACGCCAAGAACTCAACGACCAATGGGAACACTGCTGGCGCCAACACGCCCGAGGTTAGAGGTTTCAATTCTCCGTTTAGCTCGACGGACACCAGCACTGCTGGGTTTATGGATTCCCAGGCTTCTCAGCGCAGGCCACCCAAGCTTTAAGCATTTATCAGGGCTGAGAATTAAGGTGCTCAAAGTTGTGCTAAATTGGACACTGGAATGGGCACTGCAGGAAAAACAGAGAGTCACCAATACTTTAATGCGTCAGTCCGAATGGGCTGCTTCAAACCAAAGTTGCTTTGTGTACATGCATGATGGTTAATAATTCTAACATCTGTGGGAGTACATATCTGGTTATTTAAGAGGGAGCTCTACATGCAACACACACACACACAGAGCAAAAAGGGGGTCCTGTTACGAGCAGCGCATGCCTCAGATCGGCCCATAAATTCATGTCAGTCTGGAAATAGAACTGTAAATATAGAAGGGCCTGGTCGCGGAGGTGGGAACGAGAGAGGAAAGGGCAGCCTTGTACCATCTTCGCTCGCTGCCTGATAACCCTGCCTCGCACTCTGCCTAACCCTGTACCACCTCATCGCCACTGGGCCGGGACACCGGGGGGGAGGGAGAGGGAGAAAAGGGCAGGGTCCCACCGTGTTCACTTCCATCTGAAAAACCTCCTTGCTTTACAGTTCAGCTCCACAACCCCCCCCCCCCCCGAACCAGCTGATATCCACCGACCCTTTGCATCTTCCTCTCGACTATTTTTAGATAATTAAGATTTGCTGAATATTTACAAATCTTGACAGTTGCTTCGAACAAACAAGGAATCTGAAGACAGAGCTGTGTGGGAAAGTGCAACACTTATCAATACAATTAATCAATCAGAGAAATAATGTGCAGTTTAATCCATAATGAAAACAATCACTTGTTGCAGCCCTTAAATCTAAGATATTAAGGAGCCGTCAACCTTAAAACATAAAGATGATTTTATTCTTTTCTGCTTCTCAGTCCCTTGTTTTAACAACTTTAGGACATGATTCTCCAGCAAACACACAAAGCTCAGGACAGACTGGTCGTAGAGATTGATGACTGTGCATCACCACCCAGCACCAGAGTTCAACATGGATGTTAATATTTCATATGAACAGTTCAAACACAAAGTTTCCTCGACAGCTGGACAGAAAGCTCGGCTCTCCCTCCTCCGGGTCAAGGATCCAGGTGTGCATCTTTCAGTTCAACACCGCAGCTGAGAGGAAATGCATTCCTGAGTGATGATGATGCGTTTCCTCTCGGCCCCGCTGTGTGCCTTGACATGCCGCCGCCGCAATTACAGAGCCACATCAAAGGCTGCCTGCCATGACTCAGTACGTACAAGCACTCGCACACACGGCTACACACTCGCTACACACACCTAGAGACTGTAAACACGCCAAGGACGGGGACTGATCATGCTCCCATCGTCAAACTGTGCGAGTGTGGGTACGCGTTTCCGAACGTTACCTTGGATTGCATGAGAAACACACGGATGCTTAATGAATCTGCTGGCAGAACACACCGACAGACGGACAAACACAAACAATGGGATGTGCTTGAGACCTTTGAGTGTCAGTTGATCACACACACACACACACACACACACACACACACACACACACACACACACACACACACACACACACACACACACACACACACACACACACACACACACACACACACACACACACGTTCAGTGGTAAACAAATGAGTCAGTCGCTGACTCATGCTCAGACACACACGCAGCAAGAAAAAGATTCAGGGGGGGGTGAAAGAGAAAAGGAGTAAAAACATCATCTTTTCGTCCTCGTCGTTCACGCCGTCTACGACCCCGACTGCAGCAGCGAGCCTTCTCCACATCCTCCTGCCTCCGATGCCTGAACGTCATCACATCACAACAGTAACAGCTGACAGTGGCGTTTTTAGATAAAACCTCAAGAAAAAACATATATACTGTATATTCTGGATTCTGTGCAATGACTATTTTCAAGTAGAATCACAGCAAATAAGATAAGATCAAATGTTATTGTTTTACAAACTTGTGACGTTCAAAATACGTCACATACTTGTGATAGAGTATTTAAGCGTCCACGTGTTATAGACTGAAGGATGAATCAATAATGAAAACAATCCCGACAAATCACAGCCTCATAACACAAAGCAAACACCAAAAGCTTCACTAACCCACCGTCAGCTTCCTGCATCGTTTCATGTGTTTTGCCGTCACACTAACTGCTCCTGCTGGCGCTGGATTCCTCCATGTTTTGCATAAATAAATCTTTTTTTTTATTTTTTAAAAGATGTACAAAAGTGTCTCAAGTGACAGCCTTAAAACACACAAACACTCACACATGAGTACACTCCGCCTACAGTACGTGCTGACACAAAGAAAACCAGCGGCACATGCTCAGACAGGCTCCAAGAGGCACCAGCAGCTACAAAGACGGGAAGTCGGGGCCTTTTTTTGGGGCGATTCAGTCCACACTTGACCTCAGATAAACCTCCGCTCACTCAGCGAGGTACTCGTCTACCAGCCTGCTGGCGCGCACACACACACACACACACACACAACACACAGACCTCGAGATGAACCGCGTATTGGTGCCATTTCCTGTACCAGCACTGTTCGAGTCGAGACTTCAGCTCCCTGGACAGATGCCTTCAAAGACAACGGCTGGCTGCTCCACGCGCCTGAAAGCAGCCTTGTCAAGATCACAGAGACTTGATCCAAAATAGATTCACTAGAGGAGCTGCAAATTGATACAATGTGACTAATAATAGCGTACAGCACTCAGGGTTATTTTGGATTTTCGGTGAGGAAAAAAGTATCCCCGACGCTGATTCTCTTTCGCTCACACATGAAAGCTCATTCTTGTGCACACACACAAAGAGAGACTATGTTTTTCTCTTCATACGCCGGCTGTCTGCTGCGGCTGTGTCACAGATTTTCCTGCCAAATATGATTATGAAAGTAGAAAAGAGAATTTAAACAATGGCTGTCAGAGCAGGCAAACAAATGTTAGCATCACTGAGCTGTGGGTGGCAGTTTCCCAACCTGACAGACACACACACACACACAGTTGTATTAACTCACCCTTGGTTGTCGTGGAGACTCCGTCAGATTTGGTGAAGTCTATGCTGGCGTAGGCGCCGTTCTCCGGCAGAGTCCCCGATGCTGCCATCGCTGTCGCCGAGCTCCCATTGCTGCTACCACCTCCCGACGTCATGGCTCCTACATCATTCCCGTCCTCCCTCAGCTCCAAGGCGATGTAGTTCAGGCCGTTCTGGTAGCCAACAGACATGTTTCTGCACATCCTCCCAGCTCCAGCTCCCGAGGAGGAGGCAGAGGCTGAGGTCGCGGCCGTAGTCCCCGTTTCCGTGGCTCTTGTTGGAGCGTGGTGAGCCGGCGAGTCTCCTACACCCTCCACAGACATCCACACACTGTCGAAAGATGCTGAACTGGCCCATCTGGAAGCCTGACCCTCAGCTAGGTAAGATCCATTAGAGGCTGTGGGGTTCGCTGCGGGGTGCGTGGCTGAGGATGAGGGTCCAAGTCCTCCTCCAGGGGGAGTTGAATTAGAGGAGGAAGTGGAGGAGAATGTCTCGGAGCTGTGTCTCCTCCTGCCCTGCGGGTCAGCTCGAACCACCTTAGGCTCCAGCTGCTGTGTTGGCGTCCTACCTGGACTCGACGGGGGGAGAGGAGGGGAAATGGATGAGGGGGAGGCAGAGGAAGCATGGCCGTAACGTCCCTCTATTACACAGAGGTGCTGCAGCATGGCTGTGGGGCTTGTTTGCGTCCTATCACCTCTGCTGAGGTTAAATGTCATGTCTGTATAGTCGTCACCCTTTGACCTCCAGTGACCTGCAGCTGGGACTCCAGGGGAGGCCAGTGCCCCTGGATTGCTAGCCAGGGGTCTGATATAGCTGGGCGGGTTCCATGGGGCGACGAGGCTGGGTCTGGGAGACTGTTTTTTACCCAGACATCCTGCACTGTCCCGCTGATCTGCCTCCACCTCCACACTCATGTAGTCCTGGTGAACTTGGGGCTGTGGGGGAGAGTGGCGGTGGTCGACGGATCCCAGGGAAGGTGCTTCATCTTGGGCAGAGAGAGGATAGGCAGGGGGCTGTTGTTGGTGGGGGTAGTGATCCCCAAACTCTATGTTAATATATTCTCCAGGACTGGAAGGCCTTTCGGATGAGCTAGCAGTAGCAGGGACTGACGTTGTGGTTCCTGAAGACACTGCGGAGGGCTCACTAACCCGCAGCGGGCCGTGGAAACTCCTTCTACCTAAAGGGAGGCGGTTAGGCCTCACGACGCGTCTGTCGGCCATCGCTGCGGTCGTGTGATGAGCTCCATAAGGCGGCGGTGGATGAGAGGGGGTTGAGGTGCTACTTCCTCCCCCGCCCCTCTTCTCTGGTGTTGACATTGAGGCTGTGGCAACTGATGAAAAGACTGGCTTGGCAGGAGAACTCATAGGAACATACTCCCCACACTCTTTCTCATCCCTCTCTCTTGTGGGGGCTTTGTAGGAGCGAGGGAGGGAAAAATAAGGGCTGTAAGACTTTGGGGTGCTCTCAGGTGTAAAATATCCACTACTCCCTTCGTTTGAGAGCTTGCGCTCTCCACTGCTGTACGACATGTCCATATATTCCCCATTCTCAGGTCTCTCTGCTATACTGTCACTCGCACTGGCACCTGCCAAACTGGAGCTACTGTGTGGGCTGGGGGAGGCCTGCACTGGGGAGGGGGAGCTGCCGCTGCCACCTGGGAGCATCATCATGTAACCGTGGGAGTCTGTGGAGGACTGAGGCTGGAGCTGGGGGTGGGCAGAGCGGGCAGCTAATGCTGGGCTGTGAAACTGAGGGGAATTGGAGACATGATGGGAGTAAGAGCCGGGTTGCATAGGCATGTAGTCGGTGGGCGTGTCCCGTGGTGAAGCAGCGACACCGCACAGCATGGGCATGTAACCGCTGTCTTCCTTGGCAGAGGAGGAGGACAGAGGAGGACGCTCACCGCCGGCCTCCGTCCGGGAGAGCGTGGAGGGACGGCTCTGTTGGCTGTGCTCGGAGCAGGAACTGTAATCAGAGCGGAGCGAGGAAGAGGAGGAGGACGGCCCACCACGGAGCAGCCCGCTGCCAAATGGCAACACCACGTCTGACTCCTCATCCAATGAAAAGTTGGTCTGGGTCATTTTCTGGTAAACGGCCACTCCAGAACCACCGGTTGCACCACCTGCAGGTCTGGTGAAAGAATGAGTCCTCCTTCTCAGCGATGACGATGAAGAAAAACGATCTTCCTCTGCCGCTGATGAGCCCTCATCCCGAGGTGTGTCGCCTCCACTGTTGTTTCCAGACCCAGCACTGGTGCCAAACACCTCCCGGTTCCAGCCCATGGCCATGTAATCATTTAGACAGTTCTCCTCTCTGATTGGTGGGGTGTTGCCTAGGGAGTCTGGTGTGTTACTCCGCACCCGGAAGTATCGGAAATCACCAGGACTTGAGCCATACTCATCTGAGGAGTTGAAGCCGCCATCAGACGGAGAGCCGCATATCGAGGCGCTTGATGGGCGTGTGAGTGTGTCAGACACAGAGCCATGGCCGCTGCTGGAGGAGACGCTCACTGGGCTGGTGGTGGAGGGGAAGTGGGAGACTGGGAGGGAGGCGGAGCGGGCGTGGTAGTTGGCCGATGACCCTGGGATGGCTCTGACATAGCGTCCAGCGCCGGTGCTCGTACCAGCGTTTCCTGTGGCGACACCACCACTGCTGCCTCCGCCTACCCTCCTGGCGACCATGATGGGCACGTGCCGAGTTGAGGTGAACCAGACTTCCTGTGGCGGAGCGGAACGGCCGGTTCATTGTCCCCTCTCCCTCACTGGATGTGCGGAAACGATAACCACTAGCCCCAGAGCTCTTACTGGAAGGCGGCGTACCCACGACCGACTCTGTTCTCGACCGCCGCTGCAGCCCAGTCTGACTCGGTGGCAGGTTGCCCAGGTGGCGCCGCGTCGTGATGAACGGCATGGGGTTGGAGCCCGAGGACTGGCTCTTACTCCTTGGCCGAAACTCTGCAAAAGCTTTCAGGGATTTCATCGTCTCCAGGATGGTCTCGTGCATGTTTTGGGCCACGACAGAATCATCCACTTGCATCCAAATCTCCCCGGGCCCGATCGAAGAGGAGCGACCCACCTCGATGAAAAAGAAGCTTTCTGAATGTCCACAGCGCCGGATGTTCATCAGCTGGAGGTTCACACAAGGGGTTTCAGAGTTCAACTTGACGAGGTGAATGGTTTTCGTTGAGAGGCAGAGCCGGTAAACACCTGTGAGGTTTTTCGTTTGACCCAGTCCTTTAGGTTTCACATTCACCTGCCACACCTCCTTAAACACGGTGCCAGGAGTGACTGTCCCGTATCCGTCATCCAGATCATCCGAGTCCAGGTGCCCTTTCTTGCCCTCACTCATCAGCTCACTGACAGCCACGTACCAGTCCTCCTGCTCCAGCTCGTTTTCCGCCACAATGGCAAAGTACTCGTCCTTGGTGTAAAGAGCAATGAGGTGTTTGTTTTTGGAATCCGCCCTCTTGTTTACGGTGAAGCACTGGTAGAGGTAAATCACCCTCTTCGGGGGAGAAGGGGCCACCGCTCCGCCGCTGGCCACGGCCGCGGCGGCGGAGCGCAGGCTGCTCCTGAATTTCTTCTCGCTGTCGTAGTACTCCAGGCGGCTCGGGCCGAGGTGACTGGCCGCCCGCAGCACGAAGAACCTCTTGTGTCCGTGTTTCTGCTTTCTCAAATAGCCACATTTGCGAATATCATCCACAACGTCCGAGGTGTTGGCGACACTCACCGCCGCGTATACATGGCTGCTGCCGCTGCTGCTGCTGCTGCTAGCGGCGGGGTCCTCGGCCGTGTGCGCCTGGCTGAGGGTCGACGAGCAGGAGGAGGAGGAGGAGGCTTTCCTGCCCGGGGACTCCGCGATGTTTTCCCCGGAAAGATGCTGCTGCTGCTGCGGGGCCAGCTGGTAGTGGTGGTGATCCTTTGGCGGGTGGTGGTGGCTGCTGAGGTGGTGGTGGTTGGAGGGCGGTAGGTGGAAGCGAGAGCCGCCTCCTCCTCCTCCGCCGCCGCCGCCGATATTAATTAACGGGGAAGGGGGTTCCCCGACCGAGCCGTCTCCGTTCGC
Organism: Verasper variegatus; assembly: GCA_026259375.1. Taxonomy (NCBI): domain Eukaryota; kingdom Metazoa; phylum Chordata; class Actinopteri; order Pleuronectiformes; family Pleuronectidae; genus Verasper; species Verasper variegatus. Next base: position 12,958,668 of record CM048059.1, read on the forward strand.
TGCAGCCGCGGGCTTCGTCCCCATGTCCCTCTGCTGCGTCTCCACCATCAACATCGCTGCCTTCCCTTCCTGGTAGTTCGTGAAATTTGCCATCGGAGAGTACAATCAAAGGTCACTCCGCCAGCGAGCTAATCCGAGCGGACCCAGACCCCATTCTTGTTTTGGGAGCCGAGCTCCCGAGTCCGGCTAGGCCAGCTAACGTAGACTGGCTCGGATTCACAATCCCCCCCCCACCCCCCGCACACCGGCGCCGTTATTCCGCCACAGGGAGCAGAGACGCCGGGCCCTTCTCCCGGTTAGCGGAGCAGGCTGGAGGGTCCGGTGCGGGCTTTTAATCACGAAATGACGCCTACCGTGTGCGACATGACCACGCTCGGTGCTTCGGTGCTCGGGAGGACGCGGCTAGCTGAGTTAGCATCGCTGCTCCGCCTGAACACATAGAGCACAAACAACACATGACCCGCTGCGTCACACGCCAGCGGGAGGAACAAAGACCCGGCCGGGGGCGCCCATTGGCTCCTCCGTTTGACTGGCGTCCCGTGACAGGCGCCGCGGCCAATCACACCCGGACATTAGCCCTGCGTCAATGGCTCGGACCAATCGCGCCGCACGGATTGTTCCCGAGGTTAAAAATAGGCGGTGACCGTGTGAGGCATGTCTGGAGTCTGTGGATCTGATTCCCCCTGCGACTGTTTACACGAGGAAACTGATCCCAGAGCTGCGGAGAGCAGAGCGGAGAGCAGAGGCTGCCACTGTCTCTGTGGGCCGCGCCACACACTTTATGTATTTACATTCACAACCTGACAATAAAGTATTGTTTGTGTTATTTAGCTTCCTTCTCTCCGAAGCTGCAGATGCACTTTGATCGTGTTTCATTCAATTCTAGTTTTTATTATTGTAATGCATGGTCATGCTTCAGGTTCAGTGTTTTTATTCTGTTATTCACGTTTTAATGTTATGTTTTATGTGTTTTTACTCGTCTTTTATTAGCGAAGTGTTTTGTAACTTTGTTTTGATTGTATTATTATGATTATTAGTAGTAGTACTGTTGTTGTTGTTGTTGTTGCTATGGGACATATATATATGCCTGAGTAAATACTGTAGCGAAGTGAATATCTTCTTCTATTATGTTTTCTTCAAGATCCACAAATAATTTACAATTTGAAATAAAACGCACACAGGTCCCATCCATTCACCAAGTTTCGTGTAAAGAGTACTAGAGTAGTTAACAAATAAACAAACAATGACCTGTGAATTTACTTTACTGCATCAGCAATAATAGCAGTAATGAATATGATAATAATCCCTTTTTCATTTCCAGCTGTGGAGAAAAGCCTGTTTTGTCTCCTGAACTCTGTCTTCCTCGTTCCCGCTGGGGGAACCGACTGACGCGAGGATCTGTCCGGTCTCTGGACTTGTTGCCTGCAGGGCCGGAGGTTTACTGAAACACTGCGCTGCTCCGGTCATGTGAGAACCCTCTGGTGAGTTTGGGCACCGGCCAACTCCAGTGTCAGCAAGGGTCAAGCCAGCCGCAGTGACCTCACACGGCCTGCATCCTCCGCGCCTAAAGCTATAACCAAACTCGGCTTTGGCACAGGTGGTGAATTCAGATCAAATCCAGGGTTGTACCAGTGCCATGTGCGACATCTGCCATCCACACCACACTGCCTCTAATCCCCGAGTGATATTAAGTTGTTTTTTAAAAACCTTGCAGCAGATACATGTGGCAATAAAAGAGCGTGCATGTGCAACAGCGGTGATTCAAGGTCCTTGCTGTGTTTTCCAAGGAAACCTAGCTGGAGCAGTCCAGGAGGGCTCCCCTCTTTGCCCTGGGGAGGTCACCGTGATCTTCCACGCCGTTCTGCTTTCTAAACACCTACGACAGTTTGCATGCAACACTTTGCTGGAGCCCTTTTATCCCAAACACCTTCCAGTATCATGAGCGGGATCATGTGTAGTGCAGCTGGTCCCAGCAGGAATCAAACCCTCAACTCTGGCAGAGTTTTAGCCACGGGGCGATGCGGGACCACCTGTCTGTGACTCTCACTGTAAATGAGAACCGACCAAAAAGTCATTAACGCTCATTAGTAATATACCTCTGTCCACGCCGGCTGTGTATAAATACAACTCTTTCCAATAACACAAACTCAAAGCGACTGACTTGAGGAAATGTGTTTTCCTGTCATCATCAGGTGGTAGATTGAGAAGGTCAATCTCAATCTGTTCTGGAGCTTTCAATCATATCACATGACCTTCCTCTACAGATGAAGTTATTAGTCTGAAGAAGTTAAGGACTTCTCATGGTCCTTTCAGATAAATGGACCTCGTGGTTAAACTGTGTCGTCAACTACTGTTTCCATGGTGACAAACAAACTTTCAACGCTAATTGTTTTACATTTTGTGCAGAAATGACCCAGGAATGTGTCCATTGTCTTTGCGCTAAGCTAGGCTAAAAATGTCTTTGGTTTATTTCTCTTTTGGACAAAAAGGGGACATTTTTGTGAATTTAGGAACCAGTCGTCCTGTAGTTTGAGTAACTTTATTGACACAAAAGGTCACAACAGTTTCCCCCCTCTTGCATTCACCCCCCACCCCGTCCCACTCTTTCACCTCGTTAACCCCTTGTTACGGAAAAAGGGGACAGCATTGTGACAGCCGGAATACCAGGCTCCAATCTCTCTCACAATGACAGCTAGCTACCAGTCGAGCCGACGGGCAACCCAACTCTTCCCCGGGGAAGTATCAGCTGCTTTTCAAAGGAAGCCTGGTTCCCGCTAACCTCCATCTGGCGCGGGTACAGACAAACGCTCGGAAATACCCCCCAGACCTTTCATCTGCGAAGTCACATGGTCTTCAACCTTTTGCCTTGTTTCTATCTCGCTTCTGAAAACAGAGAATATCAGATTCTGCAGAAATCTGACAGCTGCCTCCAGAAATTGTTCAGAATCCTACTCTGTTGATTTAAAATTGGGACTTGCTGATGAGTAGATTTGCAGCTTCTAGGTGTGTTCCGAGGCAACCGGCTGGTTTGTGATCATTTCAGGAGAATTCAGACTCTTTTTTTAGCTGCAGAAAATACATTTTGTGATACAGAAGCCAGAACCGACGCTGTGGTCGTGCGTCATTCCCAGTGTCCGCCCGTCACTGTGCCTGCTCATTGATGCAAAGTTCACCTGCAGTGTTTTCAGATCAGGTCATAAACTTGTTTAATGTGCAGCGGTGCTTTGGACAATGCTTGACGTCAGTTGTCTCGCTCTGCAGACACACGGGCGGGAGTTGAGCCGCTGGAAACATGGATTTGATACTTGATCTTTAAATCTCCTGGCAGGGGAACGTAGAAACAATTCATTTGTCTGATTAGTGTAAAACGTCCTATTAGTGCACTCTATTCAAATTCTAGGCGTTTTTAAGGTTTTCAAGGTTGAACCCCTCCAGTATATTAACCTCATATGGTAAATATGTTTCACATTTAAATATTTAATATGAAATAACAGTTCAGTTTTCAGAACAACAACAATTTTGTTTAGACATTCATTTGCATTCATCCAAATTCATGCAGACACTATATTTTCTTAATTTGTTACTATTTTGGTTTCAACCCTCTATTTTGTTTATACTGTGACTATTACATTGTCTTTCTGTTCCCTTCTGTTCTCCTGATTGACAGGGACCATGGCACAGCGTCCTCTGCTGGTGTAAATTCAGCCCTACACTCGAACCCTGCGCTGCCATTGTACTTGCAACAAAGGAGCAGAGCCAACAAAGCAGAAAGACACACACAGGAAACACAAAGGAAACAAGCTTCCCTTTGTCACTGACTCGGGCTGTGATTTCACAACAAGCACAGTTTCCACACTGTGTTGTTGACATTGCAATTTAAACACACACACACACACACACTCACACTCAGACACTCTATTTACACAAATGACCTAACTAATTACTAAAACACACACACACACATTGCTCCATGTTTTTGTATGATCACTAACATTCAAACAAATAGAACTTTGACCTCTACACTGTTTGTGATACTCAGTGCACATCACTGACTTTTAGATTTTCTGTCCATGATGCACACTCAAGTATTTCTTTCTGCCAGTATCAGTAGGTGTTATAGATATTTACTGTATATTTCATACTCAGGGTGAGTGTATTTGTACGTACTTCTGTATTTTTATAGTATATGTGTATCATGTGTGTATTTTATTAGTATGTTGTTGTTTTAACGTGAGGCTGAAGGGATGAAGATAAAAACAGCTCTTGATCTGCTGTTTTAAACACTCAAAGAACCAAACATAAATACAGATGCTTCTATAAGACAAAGTTAAAAGGTAAGAATTTGGCAGTTCATCAATCTGTTGCTGCAGAACTTCAATAAAAAAAGCCAACAACCCTTTCATTGTTGTAAAGGGCTTATTGAAACATCTGTGTCTAGGTGCGTAGCCCCTAGTGCAACCTGAGGGTCGGGGTTCCAAAAGGGGTCGCAACACGAATCTGAGGGGTCGTGAACGAGACAGAATCCAAAACCTCAACAAAGTTTGGTTTTATCTTCGTTTCCGCTCTTTAAAAAGTTTTTAATGTAATAGTTTGAGTTGAAAAGATCATTTTAGTTTAATTACACATGAATTAGAGACTAAATCAGGTTACATGTAACGTTTCGTTGGAACTACTGAGATGAGAGTACGAGTCCGTTATCTACACAGTGAGAGAGCGTGGTAAGCTCCCTGTCAGTTTAAGGATTTTCAATGGACACACACACACACACACACACACACACACACACACACACAGGATCAACAGGGATAATCCTGCGGAGTTTCCGGGTTGCCCATCTGTAGTTTGGATAAATCAGAGATTATTTTGTATTTGACCACTAGGGGGCGTTGTGGGATTGTTTTTAAAATCAGATTCACATAAAACAGTTGGAGGAGAAACTTTTAAAGTCAAACTTAAACCTTCTTCAATCAAACTTTATGGAAAAATGAAGCCATGTCAATGCAGCTATAGACAGGACAATCTGAAATGTCCTGCATTCAGGAAAAAGTTTTTATTATGAGGATAAAATAAAAGTAAAACTAATGATATTAATTAACTGAAGTATTTATATCGACACAGATAAAGATAAAAACATTAAAACAGAGCTACAATCACTCAATAGTAAATGAATTCGCCTTCAAGGCTGAACTACACATGATTGTCATGTGAGAATAACGGACAAATTATATAATTAGTTACAGTAAACCAGTGTTTGTGTGTTTAGTGTAGATTATCAGATCCCATCAGCCAAATTCCTGGATGGAGGATGGAGAGCAAAGACAGGGTGGTGAAAGCATGAGATGGTCATTTATCCTCCTTTACCCTCCTTCCTCTCACGTCTCCTTCTCACCTCAGTTCGCTTCCCTCCTCTCTCGTTTCCTCGTTTCCTCCCCCCTTCAGACGGAGAAACGGGGAAGTGGAGGAGGAGGAAATGAACTGAAGATTAGCGGCGTTCCTCTGCTGCTGACGGGCAGTTTCTGCAGATCCCTGCTTTGCTGAGTCACCGCCTCTATACATAGCTCCAGACAGGACTTCATCTCGTCACTTCAACACACAGACACACAGACACACACACACACACAGACACACAGACACACACACTCCTGCTAACTCTTCTCAGAGGATGATCTCTGTCAGAGTCCTGAGGTAAAGTTGCGTGTTCGGCCCCGTCCGGGTGAACATGTGACCCACAGGTCAGTCAGTGGTGAGACATCATGACGTTGTCTTCGTCTTCGGCTGCGTTGACCTTCGTCACGACGCGGACGTGAGAGATCTTCTTCACAGCCTCGTGAAACACCTGCTGCAGTATTGGTCATAACTTTCACTTCTGTTGTTTTTTTAGCATGAATCACAATTTAAATAATGCATTACCTCAGTGTTTCTCCTTTGCAAGTTGTTCCTGTTGCAGCTTCTCTGCTTTCCGTTTCTTGTACTGGGCGATCTCGGCCATCTGCAGCCCGTGAGCCATTTGCCTGTTGGGACGGAGTAAACAGCGTAAACACAGCTTGCACTCACATACACAAAACGCCATGTTGCCAAGAAAAAGTCGTTCCTACCCAGTTTTGAGTTCTGGAGGAACAGGCAGAGGTTTGGTGAACCCATCTCTCCCTACGAGCCAGTAGGTCTCCTCCACACCTTTCCCCTGAGAAGAAAGATAAAGAAAAGTGATGAGACGCTGTTTTCTGTTGAAATCTTGTCCCTGATAAAAAAAGTTGTACCTTGACTTCTGTCCTGCCTCTTAATTCCCACTTGTAGCCGAGGTTTAGATCCCGCAGGACCTTCACGGTGCTCTCGTGGACATGGATCCTGTAGGCTTTAGTTTAGAAACAAGTAATTACTGCCTGGTTATTTTATACACTTTCAGTCCTTTGTTTTGTCGGCCTGTGACTTACGCATCCCGCTGGACTCCATACGAGAGGCAGTGGTCACCGTGTCTCCAAACAGACAGTAGCGAGGCATGGTCAGACCCACAACCCCTGCTACACACGGACCTACAACACAAACCACAACAGCTTTGTGAAAGGGTTTGGATTCAAGGATTAAATGTAAGTTATCTAACGTCCAACACTCACCTGTGTGCAGTCCGATTCGTATCCTGACGGGAACATCAGGCATGTGTCTCATTTTGAAGGTTCCCACCGCGCTCAGGATGTCCAGAGCCATGTTCGCTATTTCGGCAGCGTGACGGTTGTCGTTAGGGACGGGAAGTCCAGATGCCACCATGTAAGCATCACCTATCGTCTCCACCTGGAGAACAACACAACACAGTTAGCAAACAAGGGATTTAAAGGGATTTGATTCCTCTTGCTCACAGAGGTGGAGACCACCTTGTAGACGTCAGTGGTTTCCTATGATGGCATCGAAGATGGTGTAGAGGTCGTTGAGCAGGTCGACCACCTCGATGGGTTCGCTGTTGGCTGAGATAGGTGGTGAACCCAACGATGTCGCTGAAGTAAAGCGTCACGTGGTCAAAGTGCTCTGGTTCGACTGTGCCGCCCACTTTCAAAGCTTCTGCCACAGATCTGAAGGGAAGAAGACGAACACTAGTTCAAAATGTGGGTTGAATTTTATTTAAACCATTGATCAGGATAAATTGTAATGACGTTGTGTTGTGTAGGAGTTTGTTCAGGTTAACTCACGGAGGAAGCATCTGCGTCAGCAGCTTCTCCGTCTTCTGCTTCTCGATCTCCAGCTCCTCCGTTCGCTCTCGGATCAGCTCCTCCAGGTTAGACGAATACTGCTCCAGCATCCGCAGCATGGAGTCGATGATGTTGGTCTTCTTCCCCTTGTTGATGTCTTTAAACTTAGATATGGGCGAGAAGGACAAGACATAAGTAAAACTTTAACCGATTAACCAACGACAGGTATTTAACTCCCGAACAAACAGAAAGCAAATTGACTCCTGCGTTTAGTTTTACTTGTTTAAAATCAGCTTACAAAGCTTTTAGATGCAGACATTTTGCTCAACCACCTGGTCAAAGATCTCCTCGAAGCTGGGCCTCTTCTCCGGCTGCTCGTTCCAGCACTGCTTCATCAGCTGGATGCACTCTAACGGGGCGTAGTCTGGACTGACCACCGGCCGACACAGAGGAGGAGGCTTACAGAGCTTCTCTATGATGTCTGAAACACAGAGAATCATCAGCTGTCGTTGTTTTAACCATGGTGGCACTTTGGCTGCAGGGATCAGTGCATCAACAAGTAATTAGGGTCTTTATAGATATAAGAAAAGAAACTGTGCATTTAGCATTTTCAGAATCACGACGCAGTTCACTGACCTGCAGCGGAGAGGTCCAGCATGCAGAACGGAGGCCCTCTGATCACCACCTCCTGCATGATGATGGCAAAGCTGAACACGTCACCGGTCAGAGTCCCATGAAGCCCCGGCTGCCCGCTCCTCAGGATCTCTGGAGCCGTCCACAGCAACTCTGGAACACATGGAACCGTATGACCTTGGTTCTGTTGTGGAAACGTACACACGTCTCCACTTGGACAAAGTGAATGTGACCCTGATCTGTTTGCTCACCCTCTGCTGGTGGTTCGATGTAAGGGAACCTCTGAGACTCCAGAACCTCGTTGTAACCGAAATCTGTGATCTTCAGGACAAAAGCGTCCGTCCACCACACAGTTCCCGGACTTCAGACGAGCGTGGGACACTCCACGGTGGTGGAGGTATTTCATACCCTGAGGGGGGGCAGCAGACAGGATGGATTCATATACCTGGTCAAGTAGCCCTGAGAAGTTTTCCAAGTGCATCTCCATCTACTTTTTATATCGACCTTGATGAGATCCAACAGCAGAGAGGACTTGAACATCCAGTCCAGCTTCACGTCGTCGTTCAGCAGCAGGTCCTCCAAGCTTCCTCTGGAGCAGAACTCGGTCACGATGGCGAACACGCCACAGTCGTGAAAGAAGCCCAGGAAGGATTGACGTTCTCGTGACGCATGTCCTTCATCTGCAAACTTTGTTGAATTAATTCATATTTTAAATGAATGAATTCCACTTTGTTTCACAGCAACATGACATACCAGTTCAAACACGTCACTGGTTTTGGGGTTGATTCTGCTGAACGTCCCATCAGGGAGTCTCTTCAGCCAGGCCCAGTCCCCCTGAGGGAGAGAAACACAAACGAAACACAAACAGTTACAGAAGGAAACAGCTTCTTCTTGTGTTACTTTCACAGGTAAACTCAAGGATAATGATGGAGAATAAGGACTGTGGGATGTTGTCAAACATTAAACTGGCATCACCTCGTAAATGACAACGTTGGAGTTCTCATAGGTGGCCGGGGTACTGGTGGACACTGGTGAGGCGACGCTGCGGTCCGACACGCTCCTCATGCCACTGGTTCTGCTGTCGTCCCGACTCAGCTTCTGTGCAGACAGAGTTCAGGGTGTGATGTTTGTTGTGCAATTTCAAAAATGTAACAATCAATCAATCACCGGAGACAAGAGACTCTAGAGGAGATGTCAAGCAGAGGCTGACCTTGTTGCTAAGCGACGGGTTTATGAATGTGACATCTGCCAGAGTCAGTAAGATCTTGTTTGGACCCTTGACCAGGAGAATCTGATTGATGCGTCGCCTAGGCAACAAGAGAGCAGGAGGAGACATGTGAAACTTGACGATAACATCAAACTTCTCTAGTTATTATACCGAAAAAGAATAATTCTAATCTATATTGATACTCAAGACTTTTCAGGCTGGACATAGATTCGTACCTGACGCAGTAAATCAACGCCACAGAGACGACAGAGAAGAAGATCGCACCGAGAAACATCCTGATGGCCGTGAGCAGATCCACACCTGGAACAGAACATTGGAAAATGATGAAAATGTAAAAAGGGGAAATAATAAAATGACTTCACACAAATTGTAATCAGCGTTTCCAAGGACCTTGAATAAATAAGACTATAAAGAAAGATTATCCAGAGTGAAGTCCTCACCCCCCGAGCAGATGACTCCAGGAGTGAACCAGCAGGAGGAGTCTCTCCTGGGTCCGTAGCCTCGGGGGAAGTGGATGTCTCGACCCAGGAATCGCACCATCCCGACCTCCATGTCGATCCTGTCATCAGTCCATATGATCGGTATTAATGCAACCAGCTGACACACCCCTCTTATATGAATCATCTCTCTGTGCATCCCTCCTGAATTATCCCTCTTGTACCTGTACACTGGCTTCAGCTCCCACGAGAGACCGTCTGTGTCCAGGATGAGATATTCCAGCAGAGCTGCTCCAGAGTCGTTGGTTTTAATTGGGTGACTGAACCCCTGAAACGTTAATGAGATACTGCATGAAAATATTATAAACATGTTTCTTTTCAGTCCAGACAGATTTAATTGTATGGCATTAAATTCAAAAGACACATTTCTCATCTTTATGGACAAAGGGGACAAATGGACAAACTTTTTTCCGTCTCCCAGTCTTCTCAGTACCTGAAAGGCCAGATTGTGGGTGTGTCTCGCCAGGTTGCCGCCAGACATCCACTCCCCCGACTGCCGAACACGATGCACCGCGTGAGCCATGAAGAGGACGGAGCTGTAGATGGTCCCGAAGAGAGGAGACACCTGCAGGTCACAGAGGTCAGCTCAGACAGACTCACTATAAGCAGCACACATGATTCGTCTCCAGCTCCATGCATCACCTGCTGTGGCTTCAGCGTCCTCGCCACCTCCCCCGTCTCCATGGCCTCTCTGTAGGCCTCGTAGAACGACGTCTGGGGCGACTCGATGGTGACGGTCAGCACGGCGTCGTAGGCCCGCAGCAGCTTGCTGTTGCTCTGCAGAGCCGGGTAGGTGACGTTGCGGTAGGGGAGGCTGTAGAGCAAAGTGTCGTACGGCACAAAGACCAGGGAGCCGTCGATCATCTGCATGTCGTAGGCCGTCTCCAGCAGGAGCTTCTGGACTGTGCCGCCGATCAGCGCCGAGTGCATGCACAGGACCACGACTAGGACAAGACAAGATACTAAGTTTTAAACACTGTGTCCTTGAGGAATGTCCAAGATCTCAAGTGTTATTTCGTCCAGACATGCAGAGCAAATCGTCTGCCGTGGTCAATCAGTTCCCACCTCGTATTTCACTCATCTTTCGAACCTTGGCCAGAGTTCGTCTGATGCCATGAGGAGTGTTCTCCATGAAACTGACCAGTCTGACCGGCAGGCCGTGGCTTCTCAGCGAATCAGCGACCTGAACAGGACAGAGACAACAAAGGGAGAGTGTGGATTCCTCTGTCAACAGCAGTTGCTCTTTGTCAGTGTCAGAAACAAAAGCAAATTCAAACCTTGGTGGCCGTCTCCATCCAGATGCCGTCAGAGGAGGAGATGATGGCGATGTGCGCCCACCTGAAGTAATGCATGATGCTGAGCAGCACCCACGTGGGCCTCGCCATGGAGCGAGCGAAGGTCGGGTGGCTCCGGACGTCATCCAGCTCGTAGCCAACACAACCCCAAGGAAACAAAGCCTGGAGGAGAAAAGAAAAGATCTGATCGGATCTGTCCAAGCAGGAGAAGACAGGATATCTATCTGCAAACTACCATTCACACCTACTTTGTTCCAGCCTTTGCTCAGCATTGATGCAGCGTCACAGTAGCCGGGGTTGACCGGCCCGATGTACCCAGAGGCCTTGGCGTGGAAACCCACGAACGCCTCCAGCGCTCTGGACGTCTCACACGGCTCCTGAGGAGGAAGTTCCAATAAGTCAACTCATCAAATGAATGAATGAAGCAAGCAGTCAGATGAGCAGCCTACCTGCAGCACGGTGTAATCAAACGTGGCAGCGTAGGACAGAGACGGGTCCCTGTTGATGCGGTTGACGGCGAGCTGCGCTGCCACATTGGGAAGGGCCTTGGCGAACAGAGGATCACATCCCCACGGTCCCACCACCCCGACCTTGAACCAGGCTGCCTGAGCCGGGTGGGGGAGCAAACACAGGAGAACCAGGAGGAAGCTCAGGAGGCCACGGAGGGATGGATGGAGTGGAGGAGAAGAGAAGAGAGCAGCAGCAGATTTGCCTGGTGTAGATTTGTCCGCCATGTGTGAGGTGTTGAGATGACAGCACGGTGCTGGTGTCGCATCTCCAGCTCCACGGCCTCCAGAGCTCAGAGGAGCCAGGAGGAGGAAGGTCTGAGGAAGACCCCCTCACGTTCAGGAGCAGACACAGGCTCGTCCACACATGTAACACAGATGAAGGTGCATCTCTGGAAGGTTCGCAGCTCGTCTGTGTGTGTGTGTGTGTGTGTGTGTGTGTGTGTGTGTGTGTGTGTGTGACCTAGAACAAGTGTGCGACCTGTCCTGTCAGATTATATCAAATCCAAATCCTTTGTCGGTTTAAGCCACGTAGACTGAGAAGTGAAAATGATCATGAATATTAACCAACAGGATAAAGATGTTGTTCTTTCACATCTCGTCACGAGTCCAAATGTCATCATTACTGACTCATCTGACTTTTCCTCCACATTCATATTTACTTGCTGTAATTTTGTAACAAATATAATAAACAAGAAGTCAGAAAATGGAAATTTGACCTTGTGCAAAGTACAAATGTGACAACTTTAATCTATCATGTGCATTAAGATCATGATTTCAATGACAACTTCGGATCTGCACTGAATTTAACAAAACCATTGATGAATATCAGCCTTATAAATATGTCTAATTTGTAAATAAAGATCTGTGAATTATTACCTGCAATTCTAAAGAAGCGGGAAAAAAAACGGATCTGTTTAATTTGGTGGTTTTTGCGAAATCCTGCTGACAAACAAACTGGTGGAAAATCCCACCTCCTCGTTGGCAGAGGCACCAAACAGCACGATGCTTCTCTGGAAGCTAGGGGGCAGCAGCAACACAGAAACACACCGACCAGCCTCTGTGTTCCCGGACAGAAAGAAAAACGTCCTGCGGTGGAAGTTCCTGGAAATAAAGAGGTTTCAACTTTGTGTCAACATGAGGCAGAGTTTAGTTTGCTCTCGTCCCTCTGAGGTGATAAAAACGTTACAAGGCGTTGCACAATGTGGCAGAACGAGCTGCACACGTCTGCAGGGTCAACTGGGCTGATGGATTCATGCTGATAAAATGAATCGCCCTCTGCTTTCCCCCGGCTCAAACACACGGCTGATTGAATTTCCCCCCAAATTACAAACAAGCTCCGGCAAACTACCAAATGTTTTCACGAGTTCGACGCTAAAGGCAACTTTCCAAACTGTTTGGACAAGAGAGTCGACCCCGGTTTATATCTTCTGTATCTTTATGTCCAAACCAAGACGAATCCGTCCAGATGTGAAGGTCTAATCCTGCCAGATGAACCCAGACCTATGCTGCTTTAACGCCCTGTAACTCCATAGTGTTTCAAAGCACAAAACTGAAACAAGTTTGGAATCAATCCGTGATGGAGGCCATGATGTGCGATGTTTGGTTTGTGTTTTAAATCTAAAACCAAACTGAATTAAAAGCAGTGACTTTGGAAAGTGAACCACTCGGCGAGGAGCCTTCCCCCGGGGTCGAACAATCCATTTAGAGGAAAACAGAAAGGCCTAATGGATTTGGAATGTGGTCGTTTCCCTGAGCGTGATGGACAGCGAAGACACTGAGTTACACAACAAAACAGATGAACCGTGAGAAACCTTCACATCACAATCAAAAGATTTTTATCCTCAAAATAATGTTACTGCTCGACGGGCACTCAGAGCACAGAGCTCTGCCGAGGCTGATTGTCCAAACATACAAAACAAAGTCCAAACGTCCAAACTGTCGCTAGGACACAGACAAACACATATTCATATAAACATGTAGAATCCCTCCTCAAACCAAACCCACTTTAACTGAAACAAGATCGATTTAAGATTAACAAGCAGTGAAAACTTTATTGATTTATTGATCTCTGTGAATCTCACGACTAGATTTTAATTGTAAAACAGATATTTAGTAGATTTCTGTTCATCCTGACTGAAGCAGAGTTCACTCAGAGGTTACTGTACCCCCCCCCCCCTTATATCCAGGTGATGACAGTCTCTGCCATGCGACTCTTTGAATTGATCATGTGCTCCTTCTTTTTTCCGAACGCCACTTATCTTTATGAAACGCAGTCACTTGGCGGTCGCAGAGGAAGGGCCCCTCGAACTCAAGACTGACCGGCACCTCGGAGGGGGAGCGAGCTGCAGGGGCCTGACCGCCGGGGCCCTGGACGGGACTAAACAAGTTTCCACATTACATCACTGGTGACAGCAGCAGCAGCAGCGTACAGGGCTCCACAGGGCAGCACCACATACTGAAGAAACCACAGCCTTTAAGAATAAGAGCGACATAATGGTTCAAATCTATTTCTCATGTGCTTTTAGAAACAGAAATAATAATAATTTGTTTTTGACTTGGTCAGATTAAAAACAGTAAAGACGTCTTTGTTAGAATTAGGAAGATATCATGAGTTTTAAAAGATTTAGCTTTTTTGTCAAATGTCCCAATTACGAGGTTTGTTCACGTTAATTAGCTTAGCTTAGCATAAAGACTGGAAGCAGGGGGAAACAGCTAGCCTGGCTACACTTGGTGCTTGTGATTAACTTAACGTGCAACTGAAATCTGAACTTCGTAAACACTTATTGTAACTTATAACTTTGATTGTAACAAGCTCCGGGTCCTGATTCCCACCGACTTTCTTTACTTCTTCTGCAGGACAGACGGTTTTAAAGCGCAGCCGGTTCCACATTGACGTGTGTTGAAACATCCACTCAGAGCCTTTCCCCTCCACCTCAAGTCCGGCTAAAAAAAGGCTCCCTTATCTGATGCGGCCGGAAATTTGACCGCGCATCAAAGACGGGAGCCACGAGAAGTCAGAAATGCAGGAAAGCGCAGTGACATGAATGAAGAATAAGGACGAATAAAACCCTGGTGCCACCCAGAAGCCGCCGCACGCAGCCGGAACGTACGTGTGTTAGAAATAAACGGGTCTCACGAGGCTCAGCAGCGCTAAAGCCTCATCGGGACAAATGAGTTGTGTAACGTGAGTTTCGCAGAGTCGACCTCGCTCAGAGGATTTCCTCCCCACGATGTGTTTGATAAATCAGCATGACTCATCCCCTGACTTCGCTCTAACTCCCCTCAGCCTGTTTGTCTTGGAGAGACCGAGAGGCCGAGGGGTGTCGGTCAGACTAACTGGAGAAGAGCCAGTGGTAAACACCCAAACACACTTAGACAGTTAACACAACATTTGTGTTTGTGCCTCAAATGCACTTCGTGTCTGTTTTTCATTCCCCTGTGCTGCGATGGTCGACTTCCTTTGGCTCACGAAGCTTTATCACGACATCAGATAGCAGCAGGCGGCTAGAATAGCACAGACACACACACACACACACACACACACACACACACACACACACACACACACTCTCAGTTGCTGTAGTTGCTGTTTATTTGTTAAGGAAACCTGAGGATCTTTAAAATCTTTTATCCACCAGCTATTTAATGAGCTGCAAAAACCCATCGATCAGCCTCCTATTTACTGTCAAGAACAGAATTCTCCAGGTTCTTATCTGGAAAAGATTCCAGGCAGCTGTTGCAACACAGAATTTCTGGTGATTAATCAAAACCTTTTTTAAATCATTATCTTGAAGCCAGTGAGCGAGAGGCAGAGACACGGTGGGAAGATGTGATAGAAACCAAACTGCAGCTTTCGAACACGACCGGGATTCAGCGGTGGTTAAGTTCGTGGTTTGAATGACCTGTAAAGTCCAGAGAAGAGGAAGAGGAAGGGAAATGAGTAAATGAGCTTCCCACTGGGAGCTGGAGCTAAAAATAGAGACAGCAGACCTCAGATATTGTTCTTGCATGAACTCTGGTGAAAACGACAAAAACCAAGGACTGTAAAGATGGATCAGGACGGACTTCAAACCTGCGGCTGCTGCAGGAGGACTCAAGTCTCTGCACATGGGGCGTCCGCTCTGCCATCTATCTCAAATCTCTCTCTATCTTGATTTGGTGACCTCATGTCCTTGCTGAAGTATTTCTAATGTTTGTTTTCATCATTAAGAATCAGATAAGTACGAGTGCTGCCCTTCACTCACACTGAACACCCACGTAAACCAAGATGGATGATGCAAAACCGAAGCCAAGACACATTGATACGAGCGCGGCCATCTTGTACTTTTCAAGTCGTGTTCATTCCGCTTGTTTGAGACGTTATTTAAAAGCGTGGGCCTTTCTCAGCGACATTCATCCGTCACTCGGAGATCGCAGAGTGAACGTCTGTGATCTCGTCTCGTGCTGAAAGCCGACATGACGGTTTGTTTAACGTCCGCACAAACGAGCTGATGAGTCTCTGATGTTCTGTCTCATTTTTATCTGTCGGACTTCATCTTCCTTTCAGCGCCCGATACCCTCTCTCCTCCTCTTCCTCCCTGTGTTCTGTCAACTCTCTTTATGTTGATTTTATTTCCTTAGACTAAGATTCTGCTCTTCTCTCTCTCTCTCTCTCTCTCTCTCTCTCTCTCTCTCTCTCTCTCTCTGGGTTCAGGACCTTGGTTTCATCCCAGACGGGACCGTAACTTCCTGCCGCCTCCTACAGATAACAGAACAGGGCACTGGGGCATTAACACACACAGACACACACACAGACACACACACAGACAGCTGGTTAACGTCTTCCACACTGCTGCTGAAGTGCTTTCCCACAGAACAAGAACACCGATATGCTTGTGTTTAGTTGCTTTTCTTTGTGTATTCACCACAGGAACTTTCCCCAGGAACCAGGAACCTTTGCTGGAACTCCAGGGATCATATCAACTTAAGTTCCAGGAAATCTTTTAACCCCCCCCAAAAAGTCCCTGCTCAGATTCAGGAAATCTCCCCTGGTCTTTAGACTGATTATCCTGAGTTTCTGGGATATGTTTGTCATATAACAGACACAAGACCATGAATAAACACAGACATTCTCTTTCTGTCATCATTAGAAGCTCTGAGACTCAAACAATTCCTCCAAATTCAAACAAGAAATCTGTGTGATTGAACACAGACGTTTTGATGTTTTTGGCTTCGGCCTTACAAAGATCCTCTTCGTGATCTACACGGCTGTGGAGCAGGATTGTGTTCGATTAGTATTTTCTAACATTATCAAAGTTATTTTGATTTCTGTGTTTTCCTAAACGTCCGGAGCAGAAACCAGAAACCCGAGCGTTCCCAGCCGTTACCCAAAAAGGGAACGTTTAGCCGAGGCTGCGTTTTTCTAAATGCAGCCTCGTAAATGTCGCATTACTTCTTCGTCCATCAAATAAAGTCTCATTTAAAGCTTGTTGTGAGATGGCTGCTGGCTTTGAGGAAAAGAAAAGGGAGGTAGGTCATCGTTTGAGATGTAGGAGCACTTGTTACAGTGGCACACAGGAAGGAGGTGTTTAAGAGACACATGGTGTGTGGGGGGGGGGATTTAAGTTTGGATTTCAAAAGAAAACACAAGGGAATTGAACATAAAGTAGAATATCTTTTTCTCTCTTGCATGAACACGTTACCAAGCATGTGTCATTTTTGTTGCAGCATTTATCAAAAACACCATCAGCGGATTCTTGTCTAAATCCACAGTGAGCGAGACGATCGGCTTCATCTTATCTCCTTTTCCAGACTCTGATGGAGTCCTGCTGCTTTTTACAGGTCAAAGGGCAAAAGGTCACGAGTCAGGGTCAGCAGACTTTTTTTTAAAAGTGTGTGTGTCTGTGTAGAAAGGGTCTGAGTGGTGGTTCAGGGACCATGAAAGAAATTCCAGATGCTGTGGAATTTGTCTTCACTGGGAATTTTTTTTTGTGTGTGTCTCAGTATAAGAGAGAGGTCATGAGAACAGCAGAACACACACAGACACACACACACACACACACACACACACACACGTTGTGACTGATCCAGATAGTTCCTCTTGTTGGAAAGAGCCTGTTCAGCTACATTAACTCCACACGACACTAAAACCTTTGTCCCTGTTAAAACAATAGAAATGAAATATTCCCATTAAAGCAACAATCACAACTTCAGTTTAGATTCTTTAGGCCGAGCTAAATTTAAATTAAACTAAATAAGTCAAATAAATGTAATCAAATCTTTTATTTGAGAGTAATCGTATAAAGTGAAAAAGTTTCAGATGAGGCATCGACTTATCTTAAGGATCATTTATTTCTATAAAGAAAGCCCCAAAAAAATCTCAATTGAAAAACACAACATAAAAATATCAATGAAAAACTGAGCCTGAAATAAAGTCTTGAGCAACATCTGCTATTTCCTTGAAATCTGATTGGTTGAATTCAGTAATTCTTTATTGATTTGATGGATTAAATTCAGTTTTCAGCCTGAAGGAAACCGAGACACGATGACGTCGGCGTTCGGAGGATCGGGCTCCTCACGAGAAGCTCGATATCCATCACGTTAAAAACACGCCACGTTGGATTCTGTGACGTGTGCTGTGATCATCAGCTCTTGTCACTTCGACTTGTGACTCTGATCCAAAAACACAGAGACGAGCTCAGCTGCCTTAAAGATTCAGTCTTTGTCTTTAATCATCTCTCCGCAGACGACGACTTGTTCTCTCCTGAAGTTCATCTGTGCGTTTTCCTGCCATTAACACATCTGGTAATTTCCCTTCAAAGACAAATGCACGACTCTGATCTTCCGATGAAGCTCTGACTGTCTCTGTCGGGATCTTGTTCTTAGATTATTTGTCCCGCTGAGATCAGAGAGTTGTGGCCGACTTGACCTTGGAGGAGAGGACCTGCCTGAACCTCCTCTTCAGCTCCTGCATGTTGGGAGATTTGGGTCGAGCCAGGTGGAGGCCGCCTCGCCTCTTCTCGCCGTTACCTCCTCCCAGAGCTCGGATCACCTGGAGGACGAGAGGTCGGGACCAAGTTAAAGACCTCAGGGTGTCAGAGGGATATTTGATTTGTTACAACCAATGGAGAATGTCCAATAAATGATTTAAGAATTTCGAAGCTGCATCGAATGATCCTTCTTTTTCTTTTCTACGTGTGTTACAGCAGCATTTCTCAAAGTGAACACAGCCTCATTAGTTCAAAGCCTCTGACATCAAACAGGAATCTGCTGCTTTAAATACCACAGAGGAAACTGACAGTGAAAACACACTCAGATAAAACGATCCTCTGGGCATCATCTCCTATTACTCCAACAGATCCATGTTGATATAGATTCTGCACATCGACAACCATCTTTAGCAACAACAAACAAGTCCCACCTCCTGGCAGAGATGGAGGAAGGCGCCGTGGACTCCGTCGTGGTTCTCTCTGGCCGAGGCCTCGAAGTAAACGCCTCCTGTGAGCAGAGGATCAGAACTTATCTTCCAGATAGCGCTCGGCATTCCTCGTTCATTAGACAGCATGCAGGATATAGTTCACGTGCACGGGAGCGGGCAGGGTAACGAGCCGCTGTGATTGGTCAAACGACATCAAAGCTGAGTGCGGTAAATTCAGAGCTGCAGAGAAAAGACGTTCACTGACGGAATTTCTCTAAAACAACAAAACAAAAGAGTTGTTTGAAAAGTGAGGTTCGACTGAGACTTGGCTGCTCAGAGGAAAAAT
The DNA here is from genome assembly GCA_026259375.1 of Verasper variegatus. NCBI lineage: Eukaryota > Metazoa > Chordata > Actinopteri > Pleuronectiformes > Pleuronectidae > Verasper > Verasper variegatus. Next base: position 12,977,750 of record CM048059.1, read on the forward strand.
CTGATCAAATCTCTTCTTCGCCTTTTTCTCCTCGACATGACGTCAATTTAAGATGAATGTGAGATTCAGATTTAACTTTGCTCTTGTCTCAGCCAAACAAAGGATCTGGTGAATTTAAGTGTTATTAAGTTTCATAAGGTTGGTTATTGAACAGATGACATGAGTCTTGGTGGAAGGATGCACGGATCTCGTTTGGATCATGACTGGAAGAAGAGGAGGAAGCAGCAGCTGCAGGAGGAAGAGGAGGAAGCAGCAGCTGCAGGAGGAAGAAGAGGAAGCAGCAGCTGCAGGAGGAAGAAGAGGAAGCAGCAGCTGCAGGAGGAAGAGGAGGAAGCAGCAGCTGCAGGAGGAAGAGGAGGAAGCAGCAGCTGCAGGAAGAAGAGGAGGAAGCAGCAGCTGCAGGAGGAAGAGGAGGAAGCAGCAGCTGCAGGAGGAAGAGGAGGAAGCAGCAGCTGCAGGAAGAAGAGGAGGAAGCAGCAGCTGCAGGAGGAAGAGGAGGAAGCAGCAGCTGCAGGAGGAAGAGGAGGACGTCTCACCTAACGAAGCTGCTAACGTCTCGCCCTCGTCCGCAGGCACCTGTCGGGCGCGGAGCAAGTCGCTCTTGTTTCCGACCTGCGTGAGATTTCAGATTACAGAGCAGATTACAGGGATTAGGGTCAGTAGGTAACTGCTTCTGTTCCTCTGACGCTGAGGCCTTTGGTCTGGATGATCTGGACCAGGCTGAAGGCACCTGAGCACATCAGTGATCAATGATAATCAATAATCTGTCACCATGGGAGGCCGCACACTGACCAGTATCACAGGGATGTTTCCAGACGGGTGGATGCGTCGGACGTGCTGGTAGAGAGGCTGGATGGTTCGGAAGCTGTTGTGGTCGGTGATGGAGAAAACCAGCACGTAACCGTCGGCCCAGTAGATCGACCTGGAAGTCCAGTTAGTAAACAGTTACTATATCTAGTGATCATTATGCAGTTGTCACAAGGTATTAGTCATTCAGATGAAGGTCTGACCTGTTGATCTGCTCCTGACAGTACAGACCTTCTGGATCGTCCTGCACAAAACAGACAGATCATGTTTCAGGAAATAGTGGTCAATGGTCAAACTGTCAAAATAAAAGTCTTTAAATTGGTCATTTGGTCAGATCATCATCTTTCTGATTCCTTCATTGACTAAATGTGGTCGACACGTCTCCACTTCCACAGACTCTGGCTCCAAAATGGCCGCTCTCACATCAGAGACATACAACAGGAGGAAGTAGAGACTGCGTCGTCCATCTTTATTTACAGTCCTTGTTTGTCTTATTCCTTCTGATGTGTCAGCGAAACACATTTTCATTCTTTCCCAAAGATTCTCCTGCATCCTGGAGGAGGAGGAGGAGGAGGAGGAGGAGGAGGAGGAGGAGGAGGGGGAGGAGTGTGAGTCTGTTTATGGACACACACCAGCTGTTTCACAGATTGAACCTCTGGCTCCTCCTGACCCGACCACCCAGTCGTCTGCTCAACTCAACCTCGAGTCGGACGCTCACTTTCCACATATTTACCCCAAAAATCCAACCTGCTGTCATCAGAGCTAAAAAAGAGTTCAGGATTCTGAGGTCGAGGTTTTCACTAATGGTTGTTTATCCTTGTGAACTTCTCTCACTTCTCGACTCCTCCCGACTCCACACACCTCATCATTTCCTCCTTATCTCTGCAAACTGCTCCACCATCCTCCTCCATCGCACCACGTCCTCACCCCTCCGTTATCTGCCCCCCCCGTTAGCTGCCAGGCACGTTTCACTCATTATCCTCATCCTGAGTCCAGAGATGGTCCGACGGTCACTTCCTCTTTCTTCAAATACGTTTCCTCAAATTGCTTTGAGATAAAAATGGAAGTTGTTCTTTCCTGTCGACCTCTGAGGGACTAGTTTACACGTTTTCACCAAATGCACCAGATTTAAATGTACAGTTTATGCAGCACTGCTGACTCATATCTTTTACCACCTGTTTTTCTCTCTGTTCATTGAAACTGTGGAAACATGGCGGCCGCCTCTGCCTTTACCTGGAGGGCGACGCAGGGAGTGTCCTGCATCTGAAGTGACACTTCCTCCCCGTCCATGGTGACCTTTCGGGAGTAGAGCGCCCCTGTGGAGAACGAACGAGATGGGGGGGGGGGATGAATGAGTGAATGGATGGACGGATCAATGGAGCCGAGGGTTTTTTTCTGCTTACGCTGCTAAATATTTCAGAGGCTGAAACTCACCCGTGTTTGCTTCATAATCCCCGATGAACCTCTTGGTGAGGAACCTGACGATCAGAGCTGGGAGGAGACAAGAGAAGTCTGGATCAGGGCAAAGAGGGAAACGTGGAGGAGGATCACGTGTCTCTGAATGATCCACAGCTTGTGCACGACAGTTTTTAAGAGTCGTGCTGTGTGCATGATAGGAAATCTGGGCTGAACTCGGAATAGAAAGATGAATTCGCCCAGATTCAAACCTACTGACCTACATAACCGCTAAATATTTGCTGCTCGTGAGCGACACTGGAATTTCCCGTTTCCCTGAAGAAAAGGGGGGGGGGGGGGGGGTTGATTTCAGAGACTTTCACAGCAGAGAGATGAGCAGAACAAACAGGACACAAGTCGGCACGGAGACAAACATCCACCACAGAATCTGATGTCGCAATCCTCCCTGCGTCATCTCGTCCTGCTGGTAAATCAGTGACTCGGTTGTCGCCTGTTTATTTGGATTCAAGGTTTTTGCAGAGTTTTGTTTCTCTGACTTTCGTCCAATCAGTGGGTTTCTGCTGGTTTCACACATTACAGGGTCAGGAAGTGTCGCCGCTTTATAAAGAAAATGGAAGATGGTCAGAACTTCAGCAGCAAAGGACAAAAGGTCTTGATTGTCAAGCTCCAATAAACCAGGATCTTACAATTCCCATCAACTTTCTAACAGACCCCTACTGTCCCATAAAGACTCGTTCCTTTTTATCCCCAAAGCTCCAGTTTGTAAAACCACAGCCTGAGACATGTCCACTTCCTACTAATCCCTGGAGGGCAGTAGTGGGGCAGTCCTTGAAATGGAGTGAATGGGGCTAAACCATAGAAGAACCATAGACTGGAAATAAAGATGGACGACGCGTCTCCAACTGTCCAGAAATGAGGCCAGAACATCCTCATCTGAAACATGAAACATGATTTATTTAATGTGCTATGTCCCATTCGCTAACATGGAGGACGTGGGATTTATCCCCTGTACTGCAACCAGCCACCAGGTGGCGATTGAGACACTTTGGCTTCACTTTTAGCGAAGTGTCATGAGCGCTTTAAATAATTATCTACACCCGTTTAACAAAAAACAAATACTACTTTTAATCGGGTAAAATTATAAATGGAGTATTTTTATATTGTATCTTTTCTGAATGATTTTATACTTATAGTTATATCGGAAAAAGGCTAAAAAACGTTTACAATGTCAACGCGTAGAAGGTGAAATGTCTCCCCCTGTCGTCCAGGACAGGTATTACATCTCCATCATCTTTACCAGCAGACATTTATATTCATATTTAATAACTGTTTTAATGCACACATGTAGATTTGAGGTCTTTGGATTCGTACCGGTCTTCCCCACGTTGCTCGCCCCCAGCACCACGATCTTCACGGTCCTGTTGGGGACACAGTCCAGCAGCGGATACTCCGGGATGGGCACCAGCAGGAAGTTGCCGGACCCGCCGCTGGTCATGGTTCTCGGTGCAGAGTCGCCAGTCAGACGCATCGAGCTCCTCTCCGCCCTCGGATCAGCCTCCTGCTCAGTGGGGGAGAATAATCCCTCCGCCCCGGGGAGAGGGAGCAAACACAATCACTCCAATATTCCCATAATGTCCCATAATAATCCCTCAGAGCTCCAGAGGAATCCCGGAGCCGGACTCGTGCAGCTGCCGCTTCATTCCGGGAGAAACGGGGTTTTTCTTTGAGACGCAATATTTCCAAATATTTCCTCAAAGTTCTTCCCCCCGTGCGACGACCACGTCCCCCGTCTGTGTGCAGCGACGTGCCCGCGCGGACTCCAGCTCGCTCCTCGCTCCTCGGTGCGCACGGTGCGTAAAGACGCGGAGAGGGAGGGAAGCGGAGTGAGAACCATCCCCTAATGTTCCCATGGGACCAGACTGGGATCCAGTTTCCAGCCTGGACTCAGACAGCATTAACCTCCTCTGGTCCAGCGAGGAAACACAGGGTCATGGAAATAAACCAGTAGAACAAATGGATCCTAATGGAGAAACTGGTGCCAAAGAAAAGCTCCAGTTCCACTGTTTGTCAGGATTAGTGTGAAAAGTCAAACCAGCCAAACTGCAAATAATGAAGAGTTTATGTTGTTATAATATTAAATAATTCATATTTAGCACCTGACTTGGATCAGTACAAATAGTGAAAAGACGTCACAACTTCCAAAAACATCATCAATCACTTGTTTTACTTTATTGTGTAAAAGTGTAAATTGAGGATCGTCCCCTGCAGCCAGCGACACAGCGCACCGCCCGCCTCTTCCACCCCCCGTGTCCAGAATCACACTAACAAGCGCTCCCTCCGGCTGGACGACCGGAAGCGTGAAGTCAGACAGAATCACCCCGACTGATACCGGAAGTCCCTTCATTTTGACTTTAAAAGTAAAATGTCACTTTTACAAAATGTATTCAGTGTATTCCTCTTCAACAGAAAGGTTCGAGGTGGAGGAGCTCCTCAAAAACACTCAAACTGAACAATATAACCGTTATTATCATGTATTACACGTCATACTCATGATACTAACAATGCTCATACGACTTCTAGCCTACTACTACTACTACTACTAATAAAAATAGTAATAATAAGAGTTAAAGTTTTTACTTATATCATAATTATAGTAATACATACTACAAGTACATATATCATATAATATGTGACACGTACAGGACTCAGGATTGGAAACGTGATATAGATCATGGATGGATGGTAATATAATATAATATAATACAATACAATACAATACAATACAATACAATATAATATAATATAATATAATATAATATAATATAATATAAACAACAATAGAATTAAGATAAAATGATAATAATTACAATCATGAGAAGTGTAAGGCTGCACGAAATAAAACTAATAGCAATACTACTACTACTAGTACTACTACTATTACTACTACTACTACTACTACTACTACTACTACTACTACTACTAATATTAATATTAATACTAATAGTAATACTAATATATTATTATTAGTGTGACTATGTTGAAAGCTCCGGAGCGGAAGTGCAGCCTGTGCTCTGCGGGCTGACAGCAGCCGGACACCGGGGCAGGAGACGCTCCCTCTCCCGGAACTGTGCAGCCGCAGCGGCTCTCTACATTTCATCGGCGGGGTTCGGTCCAGCATGGCGGCTTGCGGATGGAAATACTGATGACAGTCCGAAAGATCGCCTCGATTTGTACGATGGTAAGAAGCCGAGGTTTCGGCCCCAGCCCCGCGGCGGCTCGTCCCTCTGCCCGGGCGCTAAGCTAGCTGCGCGGCTAGCAACAGGATAATAACACGGGGAGTTGTGGAGCCCGCTAGCGTTAGCTCCGTGGGTAGCGGGGTTCGGTGGAGTAATCCCGGCTCGGGGTGGGAGTCGGGGCGGACCCTCTGTGTTTATTTACCCGGGGTTCAGTGTGTTTACACGGGAAGGGCAGTGGGCACCAGCTTAGCTTAGCCTGCTAGCCAAACGGTGTGTGTTGTGAAGTTGTTTACTCAGTGCGAGTCCACATGAAAACCAGCAGTTCAGGCGCGTGTCGCTGATTCCAGCTGGTTTCTAGTGGAATGAAACCAGTTACACGCAGGGAACTGGTGAACACGGTGAAGTCCAGTGGGTGTAAACACCTCACACAGCTGATCCAGCGTTTCCTGTCATGGGACTCGAGCCTGAAACGTTCCATCTCTGCTAATGTTCAACCAGCGGTTTGTGAGGTTTAATCAGAGGAAGATAAAACCTCCCTCATCATCATCATCATCATCCTCCACTGTTTCTGAAGCTTCAGTCTGACTTCTGCTTGTTTTGAAATCCTGAAGCTTCATTGATCTTGTCCAGAGGTTCAGAGGTCAAACATGCAGATTCTCCTGCTGAGGTTCTATTCAAGGATCCGTAAAGCTGCAGGATTTCAAACCAGGGTATTTTAAAGGTTCTGATGCTGGTGCACGTACCGATTCTTCTGCCAAATGTCCACGTGCACGTTTTAATAAAGTTTCAGGACGTTAAAACCTTTTTAAGAACCAAGCTACTCAAAAGGTTTTGAAATCCTGAAACCTCCGTGATCCCTGTGCAGATATTCTGCAGAGTCAGCGGTCAGAGGGCCGAGCTGTGAAACTACACTTCATCCTCGTGGGTAGATTCTGCTGCTGAGTTTCTCTGCGATGATCAATAGTTTCTGGATATTAAAGCTTTTTCTTTAAAAGAAGCGAATGAAAAGGTTTTGAAGTCGAGCAACAGAAACTCACTTGATGCTCAAAGACCTGCGGCCTCACTGCAGATCCCCCAGCAGCAATCTGTTACCAGCGAGGTCGAGGGGGGGAAAGGTCGATCCTGTTGTGGTAGACACACACACACACACACACACACACACACACACACACACACACACACACACACACACACACACACACACACACACAGAGCTTAAAGCTACAAAGATTAACTTGTGACTGAAACTTATCCGCTGCACCTTTCAGAGCCGACAGACGGTCAGGCAGATGCCACCGAGGAGTCTGTTGGCCGCTGGTGCTTCTGATGGCACGTGTGTGTGTGTCTGTGTGTGTGTGGGGCACATGCACGCTGTTTAAAGACCGTGCGCACACACACACACACACACACACACACACACCAGGCCATGTAACCCCATTTAAACACTAACAAAGCTGTGGCTGGCAGGTTTGTTTGGTCCGTTTGCAGCTTTGTGAGCCGACCGGCTTCTGTCCACAAGGTTTTTTTGTTTGTGTCATTTATTTGTGTGAAAATCAATTTGGCTTGTGAGAGCGTGGATGTCAGCATTCAGGCTGCACAGGCACCGGAGCCGTGTCCATAACATCACCTCCGAGGCGTCTGTACTTTTTAGGGATGGCTATTGACGATTTGATGTGAATGTGGTGACGACAGTGGTCAGAGATGTTTGTCTCAGTACAACAACTTGTGATCAAATCTTGTAACGTTTAGCATTTAGACTGTCGGGCTCTAGGTTTCACTACATTCCAAATGACAGGGATCAGAACATCTCACAGACTGTTGGACGGCTTCCAGACAAATGTCCGAGTCAGTTGCTTTGGACCTTTTCTGGAACTTTTCCTGCAAAAATTCTGGACGATATCCGAGCGAGTCCGTGTGAGAATAGAGCAGGAAAATGTCAAAAATCTCAGGATACAGCAGAATTTAAAGGTCCTGTTGAAACATGACGCAGCAACAAAACAGAACAACCAGTCTGTCATATAATCCAGTTTCTACTGAAGCTGTTGACACTGAAAACATAAATTACATAAAGTTGTTATTTACAGCTCATCCTGAATAAATCTTTTCCTCGGGCAGTTTATGTATCTGCCCCTTTGTTTGATCGCCTGACGTGACAGAGCGTGTTTGTGTTTGTGTCCCCGTGTTGCTCCGAGGTCGCGTTTGTTCGATAGATAACCTCAGTCCGTGTGCTCGCCTGTTGTTGACATCACACAGGCTGCAGTGTGAGGATGAGTAACCGTGGCTGCACCGGGGTCGCCAGCTTCCCTCGTAGGAAAAGCTGCATCATCGTTAGCGTCATGATCCTCTTTCCTCCCCCGTGCTGCCCGAACAAGACGCAAAAACAGAACGCCTGTTGGGTTCGGACGGCAAATTCCAGCCTGAGCTACACTCTTAACAGCTTCTTTTAAATGTCTAATTTATGTAAGACATAGACAAACACATAATGAGCCTCAGTCTGTACGTGGAGACAGGACATGAAGCAGGAAACACAACAACCAGATGGTTCAGAGCAAAGAGAGCAGGAAAACAATGACGAGGAAGGAAATGAAGGACAAAGGAAGTTTTTTATTACAGTGTTGAGGAAATTATGATAATGAAGAACAAATGTATGAGGAAAATGTTTATGCCACAGTTCTATGTACATTGTGACCCTCTGCTCCGCCTCTCGCAGGGCGCCAATGCCTCAGCCTTGGAAAAGGAGATTGGACCGGAACAGTTTCCCGTTAATGAACACTACTTCGGATTGGTCAACGTAAGTGTCCGTCAATCACACCCAGCTACACATCATGTGTTAAGTTCACTGTTAAACCCAACAGCTCCCAGGATGAGCAGCACTTTGTCGACTGTAACAAACACGCCCTCCACTCACTGTGCGTTTCCTTCCCTCTGTGTTCTCCTTCCCCTTCTTGTAGTTTGGCAACACGTGCTACTGTAACTCGGTGCTGCAGGCTCTGTACTTCTGTCGGCCGTTCAGGGAGAAGGTGTTGGCGTACAAGGTAAAGTGCTGAGAGAAACACCACGGCTGTCACAGCCAGCACGACTCCCATCCGCAGGCGGAGCGCTCACGTTGGAAGAATGCACTCAATCATCCAGTGAAAACATCGGACCGACTGTCAGACACTTCTTTATTGACTGTGTTGTATCTGAGGACGAGACATTTAGTTTTTATGACAGCACATGTTTTATATCTCAACACTTTCCAAACAGCTGATGCAAAGGGAAAAGATTACAAAGGCCGGTTCACTGGGTCTTTTCCGTCTTTTATGATGTGACAGGTGTGTCCTCCTCCTCCTCTTCCTCCTCCTCCTCAGGTGCAGCCGCGTCGTAAGGAGTCGCTCCTCACCTGTCTGTCCGACCTCTTCAACAGCATCGCCACGCAGAAGAAGAAGGTCGGTGTCATCCCGCCCAAGAAATTCATCTCGCGGCTGAGAAAAGAGAACGGTAGTGACTGAGACGTGTTCTTTAATCTTTTTAAAGTTTTGATGTGCAGCTGTTCTGTCTTTATTTACACTTCCTCTCACCATGAGCGACACAGCTGAGTCACTTGATTGTTTGGAGAAGATGACATAAAGAGGTCAAGTGGCGGGAACTCGTCTCAGCTGAGAGGTTAATCTCACAGCTGAGGAAACAGAATCATCAGCCAGATCCAGGAATGAAGAATCGATCTTAATTAGCTCAGTTCCCCTCGCTAACATGTGCTTCCTCTCTTCCTTCCCCATCTGCCTGTTTTCCTCTCTCCACTTCTTTCTATGTCTCTCCCCCTCAGAGCTGTTTGACAACTACATGCAGCAGGACGCCCACGAGTTCCTCAACTACCTCCTCAACACCATCGCAGACCTGCTCCAGGAGGAGAAGAGCCAGGAGCGACAGCAGAATGGGAAGCTGGTGCAGAACGGAGGGGGAGGAGGAAGTACAGGTGGAGGGGGAGGAAGTGAGGGAGGAGGAGGAGGAGGAGGAGGAGGTGAAGGTGACGGAGGAAAGGAGACGCAGCAGACGTGGGTCCACGAGATCTTCCAGGGAACACTGACCAACGAGACGCGATGTCTCAACTGTGAAGCTGTAAGTGTCGGTTCCCATATTGTGATTTCACCACTTGAAGACCGGGCAGTGAAATAATGATCACTGCTCTTCTCTTGGGTCCAGGTCAGCAGTAAAGACGAGGACTTCCTGGATCTGTCGGTGGACGTGGAGCAGAACACGTCCATCACGCACTGTCTGAGGTAACTAGACGCTCATTTGATGGAGGAAAGAAGGGTGATGATCGCAGTTTATCTCAAGCTGCGTGTGTTTGTGTGTTTTCTGAACAGGGGCTTCAGCAACACGGAGACACTATGTAGTGAATACAAGTACTACTGTGAGCAGTGTCGCAGCAAACAGGAAGCACAGAAGAGGTGAGTGACAGCAGCCTCTGTTTTTCAGTCCGTCTGATTTGTTCTATTAGAAAGAAACCCCTGAAACCACATCTGGTGTTACCGCGGCAACCAGTCAGGGGGACTTCCTGTTACAGATGTTCATCATGGGTGTTTTAAAGTCTTGTAGTGAACCACAGCGGTTTCTGAACTGCGCTTTGTCTTCACTGGGCTCAGCGCGTCTGCTCTCGAAGAGCCTGATAAGTGCACCGGCTAAAAATCCATTAGCTTGAAAGCGCCAGGCTGTCACCGGCGACGGGGCGTCGTAGTAACACTGAGCAGAATGCTGCGAGAGCGTGAGCCAAATTAGGAGGAACACAAAGCCTCCAAGAACCCACTCCTTGCTCCCGGTTGGGGGTCTGGAGTGTAAATGGTCTGGACATGGAAAGCTTTTAGGCCTCTTGACTTTTAGTCTGGGGACGACTCACCATCACTGCGTCTGTGGTTTTTTTCCACTGACCTTTTTAAACTTTACAGCCCAAAATATACTTTGCAGTCTTCCTACTTTATGTTGAGTTCAGAGACTGTTTGATAAAACGACATGACACCATTAAAACTCTCTGTCTCTGTGTCAGGATGCGGGTGAAGAAGCTCCCGATGATCCTCGCCCTCCACCTGAAGCGCTTTAAATACATGGACCAGCTGCACCGCTACACCAAACTGTCCTATCGCGTCGTCTTCCCGCTGGAGCTCCGCCTCTTCAACACGTCCGGGGACGCCACCAACCCCGACCGCATGTACGACCTGGTGGCCGTGGTCGTGCACTGTGGCAGGTCGGTCCTTCGGTTTAGTTTGGCTCAGTTTTCTGGCTGTTGCTGCAATTTAAATGTCTTAATGTTGTTATTACAATTGAAATAACATTTAACATCTTAAGTTCATATATATGACTTTTAAAACTGTCTCCTGTGTCTCTCTTGTCCTCTCTGCAGCGGTCCCAACCGAGGACACTACATCACCATCGTCAAGAGCCACGGCTTCTGGCTGCTGTTTGATGACGACATCGTAGAGGTAAGAACGAATCTCCTCTCGTCTTCGTGCCCGTGCTCTGGTGACAGCCGGTGGCCGGCGGCTTTATGTTTTTCCGGGTTCAAATGGTGTGAACAACCATCACTTAAGGTCAAATTAGGAAACCACAGTGATATCGTTTAACTTCCAGACCTTTGGAGGTTTCCTGTCTCATCTTAACCAGACAGGAATCTCAAACAGCTTCATGCTGCAGATCCTGGCGCTCCCAGTGTTGTGTTTGGATTTCCTACGACGGCTCGACTTACATTCTTCAAACTTCAGCTGATGGACGAGGAACTGAAATCGTGTTTTAGCGATGTGGAGAAAGTGAATACCTGCTTTAGATTAGAGAGCAGGATCAGATTAAATACCTGAGGACAAGACCTAGAATGAGAATAATGTTTTCCTGCTCTTTCCTCTTCTCATTTGCTCTTCATCCCTCTTTCCCTCGCTTCTCCTTATACTCTTCTTTTAACTGACAATTCATTCATCCCAGTTTTCAAATTATGGGAACTGACTCGTCTGCTCTCGTCTCCGATGTGTCGACGGGGGGGGACATGGCAGCTGTCGTAGAACAAACAGTCTGACATCCTTGCAGCATGTGTGATGGTGCTGAGCCACTCAGCCGATGGGACCTGAACATGCAACAGTTTGTTTGCATAACACAGTGGAAGGTGATGTGATGATTATTGAGTCTGAGGAGGGAAATCCTCCCCTGCGGCGTGTGAAGTTGAAAGTACAGTAAAGCTTAACGAGCGCACAGCGTAACCAAAAGCACGATGCAGGTCCTGAGCCTTTGGCAGTCGACCGCAGCTGTGCACGGCCGGGGCCTCGGCATGTTGATGTGTTTTATCTGCAGCTACGTAACCTTTCACTTTGTTTTTCTTGGTGGTCGGAGCCAAAAAAAGACGACATGCCGCAGCAATCAAGTGATCAGGAGTCGGGTTAAATGTTTCTGGGTTGGTTCAAGTTCAGTCGGCGTTAAAGAGGAAAGTAAAGAGATGGTTTTAAGTTGCTGGGGATCGTGGGTAATGTCCAACGTTCAAAGATGAACTGATCAGATTATGGTGGTCAAAGTGACCTTAAATGAATCCAGACTGGTTTTCTAAAGATTTCTACAACAGCTTTTACATTCTTCATATTAATCGACAGATCGTTTCTCATCCGCACACAGTTCCACTTCATTCACGAGCTACTTTGCCTTAAATAGACTTGAAACCTGCACCGGAGTCATGTCTTTGGGAACTTTTACCCAATTAGAGAAGTTTATTTTACTTTAGATCTCGGAGGTTCCCCTGCTGCTCAGGCACAGTCTTCAGGGACTGATGTTTAGAGCTGATGGCAGCCGTGTGTTTTTCCACTTGGATGGTAAAGAATCCTGCTGGAACATCTGGTCCAGTGGACACGAACTGGCTGAGTTTGCAAAGCTGAAACTCAAACTTCTCTTCTTCTTTTTAATGGATTTACTCGTCCTGTCTGCTTTGTATTTTAGCTTCCACCCGTCTTGCTTTCCTTGTTAAGCTCTGTGGGTCTTTCTGAACTTCGCAGCCAGTTCCCTTTCACCAGCGATCAACAAATATGTTTTGTAAAAGCTCGTTTTCAGCCTCATCCTCTGCTGGACCGAGAGCCGCTGCACCAAATGAGAAACAGGCGTCAACGTACTCACATTTAAATGGAGATTTGTGAGCAAATGAAAAGAAAAGCTGGTGAAAGAGTTACACGACAGAGCTGAACACCACACAATGAAAAGAAGGATTACAAGGAGTTCAAAGACCCGTCGTCCTCCGTCTAATACTAAACAAAGCGTCCTGATCTCTGCAGTAACAGCTCGGGTTTGTCTCAGACTCAAAGAACATATGAGTTTTTAAAACTTCTGTGTTGTGTGAGGAGGAAACTGGGAATAACATCTTTTCTTTTTCTACTAACTTTGATTGCAAGACAGAAACAGGTCACGTGTACATAAAACAAAGTGGTTTCTATCATGACACTAAGCTTTTGCAACTTTGGTGGTTTCCTTTTAATAACTTTATCATTTTCCGTTGATTTGAAATAGAAGAGAATGTTTTATATCCCTGTAAATGTGATGTTCTTACCTCAATTCAAGTCTTTTTCATGTCGATGTAAGATGCCGGATGAGCTTTAGCCTGAGGTGGTGTTTGGTGATAAGATCTGAACTTAAAGCACAAACTCAAATAACTCGTATGTTACAACATGGTGTCGAGCTTCAGCTCAACCTCCGTCTTCTCTCCCTGTAGAAAATCGACGCTCAGGCGATCGAGGAGTTCTACGGCCTCACATCGGACATTTCCAAGAACTCTGAGTCAGGATACATCCTGTTCTACCAGTCCAGAGACTGAACCAGCCGCCACTCAATCCCCCACAGACTGTCACTCAACAGAGGGGGAGGGGCTTACAGCTGCTACCGGCTCCGCCCAGTACGCTCACATAAGTATCCAGGCTTTATTCCCTGTCGGCGGAGATTTGCACTGGAGCGCCCACTCGGATCGGTCGAGACGTGCGCAGGTCGCATGGCAGCCTCCTGGATTACGACCGTTCAAATCCTCTGAGCCCACACTGCAACGAGCACCTTGACCAAAACAAGATGGCCGCTCTGCACTGTGGCATCAGCTGGGACGACGTGAGTAACGCCAATCCAAGAGGCTGACATCACCGTGTGCACGCCGGTCCATCACGGAGGTGAACGCTGCAGGGACTGCGGCGGTGACGCAGAGTGACCAATCAGGACGAGACACCCGAGGTTGCCAATCCTCCTCGTCATGGTTACCGTCGGTGTCATCATGTCTTCTTTTAGTGTGCGTATGATACTGAGCTCAATTCGCTTTCCACAGTGACCGTGAAGCTTTTCCTTCGCTTCGCGCTAACACACACACATTCACCCACAAACCAACATCGTGTCACAACAAAAAAAACACCGACACGGCCGTTCCCTCATCGTACAGCGTGATCGTGTTCTCTGAGCAGCTGTTCACGAAGCGGTGCTAACATTTAGTGTTAAAACCAGCCACTGGAGACGTGTGGAGGCTTCTGACCAGAAACGTCTTTGACTGAAAATTCAGGCTCATTATTTTCAGTTTCTTCATTTTCAATTCTGAAAATATAATTTAACAAGTTGTGTAATTTAACCGTTTATATTTTGATTGATTGTTTTACAGGGTTTGTCCTATTTTTATCTTCACTTCCTGTTCCCAGGACGACACTCACAATTTAATGCTAAGGTGTCGTGCTAGCTGTCAATGCTAAAGAGAAACACACGGGTAATAAACCTGTCTCCTCCTCCTATCTAATCGACTTCTACCGTATTCGCGACGCAATGGACCCACAATGCATTACAGTAATGCATGACGTCACCACAACCAGCTGTGTTTCAGGTCCCGTGGTTCTATAAACTTTTGTATAAACTCATGAAATCTGAGTTGAAATCGTTAAACTCCAAATATCAACATTTGGCAAATGTGGAAGTATTTGAGTTGCTGGTGTGTCGCGTCATATTCGGGGCCACAAACCTTCAAGGAAGAGCGGTCAGGTGGTTAGTTCAACCTTTTGAAGCAGGTGTTTTCCTGTTCAGACCTTTACCCACAGTCCCTTTCTGCAGTTTGTCTTTAAAGCTTTACTCGTCGACATCGAACCCTAACTCCTCCGTGCACGCGCCTCGCTGCAAGCTGGCACAGTGCGTCAGCCGCTGGCCCAGTTCAGCTCTGGTTTGTGCAGCTGCAGCTCTGGCAGCCGCTCGGATCTTTTACATAACATGTTTTTCCCTCGGTGACGTCGGTGGCGCTCGCGCTCGGCTCGCGTGGAGCTCGCCCACAGTCGGTCCCTGACTCGGTAGATGTGATTGTGGTTAGAATGGCTTCCTCTGCTCGGTATCGGATCCAATTCAGCACAATGGCAACGAGTTGAGGAAGGTCACAGCTTCTGATTCACCGCTGACTCATCCTGCCGGTGGTTAAATATGAAGGGTTGTGACTGAAGCTTTTATCCACCAGTCAGTTGTTGTTAAAACTCCTTCAAACAGCTTCATCACAAGGTTTAGTTTGACTTCAGGAGAAACAGGAGCCGTTTTAACGTTTGACTTTACTTCTCGGTTTCGTCTTGTTCTCTGAAGTTTGTTTTACGTAAAAAAATGTTCCGATGCCAATTTTTCGACGCCTCGATTCCCGAAAGTACAGATCCGATACCAGTGCGTTTTAACGAGGATACAAACTTGTTTAACGTATTTTATTCTCTATTTTAGACTTTTTACTTTACAACTTACATGTTCGCTAACTCCGGCTAACGCAACACTCCCGCAGAATCACTTCTTCTTCTTCGCTGCTCTACCTGCTCGTGGCAGAACAGCACAACTGCTGTTTTTGAGTTTTGCGAAGAAGAAGAAGAAGAAGAATTGATTTCTGATCAATAAAATTGCAGTTTTGACTGTGAAACTAACACTTTGAAGACGTGGTGTCGCACCAGTTCATATATTCACTGACTTGCCGTGATTGGCATCGGAACATCTCTAGTTTTACACTGCTGAGCTCACGAGGCTCCACCCGACCAGGCTGTCCTGGTTTAACAAGCGACCCCCCCCCCTCTGTCACGGAGCTGCAGCAGATGGAAAGTGAATGGAGACGATCTCTCTGCAGCGTTTTTAGCTTGTTTATATTCCACAGCGGCTGAGTGGCCGGGCAGTGGGTCAAGTATTATCTGAATGTTCAAATGTACAGTGAAATGAAACCAGGGCTGCCGCTGCTTGACCTGGAGACTTAGTTTGGGTTTGGGTGCGTCTCAAGACCCTCAAGTCGCTCGCTCTCCTTCTTAGGCAAGAACCATCGTTTGAGAAACAGAGTGAATCCGTCGCCCTGATCCTCTCTGGAGAGTTCGGATTTACATTGACGTCACGTCGCCTCGATTTCCATGGAACTCCGACAGTTCAGTCACCGAGCAGCTTATTAAAGTCGTGACAGGAACAATGTTCAAAGTAGGAACTCACGGGCAACGTTTGTTCTGACCCAACAAGCCCCCACGTTTATTTTGGGTTCGATGAGAGGAAACAAACTAAATTTAGTTCCTGCAGCAAACTACACGTGGGAAAAAAAGTTTCTGCCCAGGAGGAGGGAACTGTTGAGTGTTGTTAAATCTCACCAACACACTACTTTACAAATTAGGACAATTCTGGACATCTAGTTAAGTGACTGAAATGTTCCAGTTCCATGCGTCGTACGAAAGTCCTGGATCGAAATCTCCTTCAATTTAAATCTGAGAGTTAGAATCGCAGGAGGAGAGAAGGCGACTTCAGACGTCTCGTCCCCAACTCTTCGTTCACTGGGTCAAGTTCAACACTATTTTCCTTTTTTCCTGCGCTGCTATTTTTCGTGAGACGTTTTTTGGGTTTGATCTACTTTGTTCTACAATTTCCTTTGGACGTCTGCAAAATAAAGTTGAATTTTAACCCTTTTTAAAAGGAACGTTTCCTTCGCTCTCGTGATGTAAAAGAACAGTAACAAGCACAAAAAGGCCTCATTGGAGATGAAGTCCACAGAATTCAAATAAAACCGTTCACGGAAGTCGTCAGCGCCCAAAATAGTAACGTGTTGGTTGAAATGTTCGCTTTGGAAACTCGTGTCGAAAACAAGGCTCTTTTTATTTAAATATTAATATGAATGTTTATATTAACTTCTTATTTTCTTAGATGTTTCTCTTGATTTTGATATGTTGTACTAATTTTAACAGTCTACCATTCTTGCGTCGGCAGCTCCGGATGTTTTGAGGATTTATTTAGTTTCCTGGACGTACGTGACGAGAGGCGCTGACGTGTACATAAATACAGATGTTATTATTGGAATATAATTCATTGCTTGCTGGAAATAATCAACTGACCTAGATGGAAAATGTTAGTGGATGTTTTTGTCTCCACCTTTAATTCTGGCGGTGAATGAATATGTCTGGGGCTTAATTATAATAAATGATAAGCCCCACCCATGTGGCATCACAAGGATACTAAAACAAACAGCCCCAGATAAAACTGATTGGTCACAGTATTGTAACGAGAAAGAAGAAGAGACGTTTTATAAGAAACTGACCGAAAACTGTCAAGTGAATCACTGTGTTAAAGGAAAAATCCACTTTAAGTTATATACAGATTTGTATTATAATTAGTTCAATAATTAATAGAACTTAAATTAGTTTATAGGGGATTTATCAATAGTTACAGCACAGACATTCCAAAGATTTGTTTAGAAACAGTAAAATGTTTAGTCGGAGGTTAAATGTCAAAGGGATTTTCATCCAAATGTTTTTCAGTTTTGTTTCAGCCTTAAATGTTCAGTTTTCAAATATCAGTTCAATAACTTTCTTTGCACAACTTTTCATACAAATATATTTTAACGACAATTCTACACATTAGAAATTCTAAAGGGTCGTTAAAAATAAGTTGTCATCTGCAAAGAGAGAATATTTCAGTTTTCTCTTGAAACAAAAACAAAAGATGATGTAAGGGGGGAGGAAATGAGACAGTTGTAGAAAGGCATGATGGGAAATGTAGTAACTTGACGTAGAAACACCAACATTTAGCCACAAAGTCAATGAATAAAAAAGCGCAGATGGATTTTTCCTTTAACAGTTGAACTTTGTTTCCTCTGAAATGTCTGGACTTCACATCGCTTCCTCTTTTAAAGACGAGAATGTAAATGTTTGAATCGTTAATCACGTGACAGACGAGAACGTGTCGTTAACACGACGAGACGCAGCTTCACAAACACAAACCAGGAAACAACATATTTACGCCAAAGTGAACCAAGGACGAAAGAAACACACTCCTTGATGTATTATCTTTGTTAAATGCAGTGTGAGTCTGGATTCAAAGTGGATCCTCGTCTCCTGTGAGTTTGTGTCTGTGCAGCTGAGCTTCAGTCTGAATCCACGCGGAGGACGTGAAGTTTGGGAATGACGGCTGGTTTCTGATGGCGTCCAAACTGTTTGAAATAAAACACAAACTGGTTTTAAAGAATCGTCTCGTGTTTTTTCTCTGCGGCCGATTCTCAGGATTCATTTGTGTGAAATCGTCTGCAGTGGGGTTTTTTTTACAGGTGTTTCCAGACAAAGTTCCATTTGTACATTATGTTCTGATGTGTAAACGACAAAGACTCCAGAGACAAACATCGGTTCAGTTTCAGCTTTTTCCCCCAAAACAAAACACGCTTATCATAAAGTTTCCATGAGGTCACACGAGTTCAGGAGCAAAGTGAGCTGACGTGGTGAATGTCTCCCTCTTGTGGTGGAACAAAGCTAAAGCACAGCGGGAAGCCTCAGAAATACAGATTCCTAGGAGCTGGAAGAAGCTTGAAAGCTTCTCCCACAAACCTTGTTTCAACACGTTTCAATTATCAGTTTATAATGAAATATAAAGTTTGAAATGCTTTGGATCATAGGAGGATTTCTAAAGAAAGCTGTGGATCCTGAAACCTCGATATCAAAAATAGAATTGACTCGTATCACAGCTTTCCACCAAGTTGAGAAAATCCTGCCGACAAACAAACAAACAAACAAACAAACAGGAAAGAGACGCTGATAAAACATCTGGTTTCCTTTAACATAGTTTGTGTTTGATCTGTTTTATTGACATGGAATCTTCCTCTGGAGCTGAAAGGTGAAAACAGAAACCGAATGGAGTCTGGTCTTTGGTGGTTACAGGTGAAGCTACAGTTACACACGTCTACGTATAGTAAAGACAAAAGGTTTGTAAACTTAGGAATACGTCATGTACACATATTACATCAGTACTGCAATCCACTTCCTGGTAATCTCATGGTGGTTTTATTAAAACTCGGTCCTGGTCCAGGTCCGAGCAACTTGTGCTTCAAATGTTTGGCCTCAGAAATGTTTCGAGTGTTTTTCAGACATTTTCCTTCTTCACTCGTTGGTTTTCTTCGTTCAGGAATGAGGTCAGGACTTGGATGTATTTTTAATCCTGAAAATATACTTTTCCTTTCTGTAAATGTAACAGGAGCTTAGACCAGTTTCCCTCTGACCTCAACTTACACACCTTCAACCTCCTCTCGCTTCCCTTCGTCTTCCTCTCGCCCTTCATCATACCATCGTCTCCGAGCCCGACCCTTTCCCGGTGAAGAAGTCCCAGAAGTTGGCGACGGGCGACGGTTTGCTCTCCTCGTGTGGCGTCTGCCTCACCCAGATGCTGCTCTCGGTGGAGCCGCTCAGGCTGGAGCAGCTGCCGCCGCTGAGGGAGAAGCTGAGGGCCGCACCCAGCGGGCCCCTGCGGTCATGAGGGTCGGAGGAGGAGGAGGAGGAGGAGGAAGAGTGGGCCAGGCTGAGCAGGTTGTGGTGGGAGTGGAACTGTCGCATGTGGCTGATGGATTTACCTTCTGGGACGTCACCTGCAGGAGCGAGACGGGACAGTTTTACATCCTCGTGCTGGTTTACCAGAAAAATCAAAGCAAAAGCAAAACATGTACTGATTCCTATTGTTTAACAAAAGATTCAAACAATATTGACTCCAGTAAAACAAGGTACCGAATCTGGTCTCCTGCCGCTTCCGGTTCCGGTTCAGTTTGAGCACGTTGAGGAACACCTCGCTGATCAGGGTGCCCTCGCTGCCGCTCCCATCGGGGGGGAACAGAGGCGAGGGGGGCTCGAGCGGGGACAGACTCCCGCTGGAGACTCCCCCCACAGAGTCCAGAGACGCCCCTGTGTCCCGGCGACCTCCGGACTCACTGCCGCCCTCTACTGTCAGGTGGCTGCTGCTGACGGGAGACAGGAACCGGTCAAGACAGGAGGCGGAGCCAGAGCAGCATTATGGAGGGACTGGTTGTCATTGGTTACCTGAGTTTCCTACGCAGCAGATAGTCGATGATGTCCGGGTCGGTTTGGATCAGACTCATCAGGACCTCCTGCTGCACCTCGGCAGACACCTGGACACACACACACACACACACACACACACACACACACTTAGTGTTTTCTGCAGGGGGCGCTGTTGCTCAGTAAAAGTTCCATAGTGTTGCTTTAAAACTAATAAAAAATAGACAGAATAAGAAAAATACCCAAGTGCACAACGTCAAAACTTTAAATCTGCACAATTAAATTTAAATTTAAAGTTTTTCTATGATTTGAGAGAATTGAAACTAAAACAAATGACACATTTCTGAATGTAGATCCACTCATGTACATTTCTATCAATAACAGTACATAAGAATATTTCTCGTCGTACTGTGAAGAGTCTCCTGTGGTTCTGTACGAGCACCAGAGTGACGCTGATGATCGCTGTGCTGTCCTCGATCCCCATCGAGTGAGGACTCGCGTCTCCGCCGCTTTCCCTCTGCAGCAGGTTCGGCCCGAAGATCACCGCCAGGTTCGCCGCCGTCATCTTGTTCCCCGGGATCTGACGGGAGAGGAGGGAGGAGGAAAGAAATGTGAATTGACCTTTCAGAAGTTGAAAGGTGACGATAAGATGTGTGTGTTTAAAGGAGCATTCCAGCTATTTAATGTTCAATGGGAGCTTTTTAGTGTAATAAATAATACATCTTTATTTCTATGGACAAGGTTACAGAGTATGTGGTACCTCCTCGTCCTGGGTTCCGACGGTGTCCTGGGCGAAGCTCTGCACCGTGTGTAACAAGGTGAGGAGACGCAGCAGAGTGTCGCAGTTACAGGGCGGGAGCAGGTAGAGGAGGTGCTGCAGGTACTGGAGCTGGTCGGCTCCTCTCAACACTGCAGGAGGAAGAGGAGGAAGAGGATCATGTGGTGGCAGCACAGACCGTGAATAAAGATTAAACTGATAAACTGCAGCCGGCCACCAGGGGGCAAGTTGGCTTCAATTCTGGGGAGCTGTGACGTCGTCCATCTTTATTCAAGATGAAGATTCAAGGTTTTCAACCATCACATGTTCACGTACTTTGTCACGTGAGAGGCACAAGTTTGGATTTAGATATCGAAGACAAAGTGTTTTTAAAGTATTTCTACACAGTGTAGTGAGCGTGTGTCGTACGGTTGGCGTGCAGGAAGGCGGGGTAGAGCTCTCGGGGCAGCAGAGGGTCAGGCATGTCCCTCAGAAACTCTTTGAGCAGCGCCGCCACATCATGGACGCTGTGCTCCTCGTCCAGCTGAAGGTCCATGCCCATGTCAAAGTCCTCCCTCAGCTGACACACACACACACACACACACACACACAGAGTTACTCTCACACTGACGCCACTTTTCCCCTGATGGAGGCGATTTCTCAAAAACAGGATCTCACACGTCGACACTTGGTCACTTGAGGATTATTTTTATATTCCAGCGCAGAGCGACAGGAAACACAGGACGAGAGCGAATCAGAGGAAAATTCATACCGAGCGTCAGGACGGGGAAATGAACCCATGATGTGACTGACACCTCTACGTGTCATCATCGTCTTCATCTTTAACCCAATGAATAGATCAAATAGAATATAATGTAACTCAGATTATGAAGACTTACAGAAAACACTACATGCAGCAAATAAAAAAATAGTCAAAAAGGTCAAAAGGTCACAGAATTCAAAAATAGAAATTCAAAAGTAAATCACACGTTTCTCGTCTGCTGCTTTGTCAGTTTTATGTCGGGGTCGTGTTTTATTTCTCATGTATTCGTAAATGAAAGTACTCGTCACCTGTCTCACTCGCTTCTTGGAGCTGCCGACCCGGAAAATTCCCACAGTCTGAAGACCTGAGATGACAAAATCCACATCCACGATTTATTTATGTGCATTTACACTGATTAAAGCTTAGAATCGTGTCCTCTAATGTAAATCCACACATCTGGATTTATAGTTTGAGGCTCTGCAGGTGGATTCCTGACCGTGGTTCTCGATGTGGCTGCAGCATCTCTCCAGCACCCGGGGCACCTGTCTGTAGATGGGGTTGAGGCTCAGCTTGGTCTGGGTCCTGCCCTCGGACGAGCCGCCTGCCCTGAGACTTCTTCAGCTCCAGCTCGGCCGGGTGGGAGAGCTGCAGCGCCTCCAGCAGCCGAGACTGACTCTCCACCAGGTCGGAGATGGAGTCGACCGACAGACCTCCCTGAGGGCGGAGGAGGAGGAGGAGGAGGAGGAGAGAACTCAAATTAATTCAAGAGTTTCTGGATGTGTGGATTTTCTCATTTCTTTAAATAAACTTTGTGATATTTTGTTCTTTCTTTACTAAATAAAATATTTCTGTACACAAGTGATACACTCTAAATGCAATTACACATTTTCCCACTAGATGGCATCAAGTTCCTCATTTCAGATATTAATATTCAAATCAGATATCAGATATTTATGCTTTCAGGTATTTCCAATTGCATTAAATAAGGAATAAAACCCAGGGCATGAATTTGTAAGCACGATGCGTTTGATCTCTGCCTCCACCTGCAGGAGAGATGAATTTATTAAAAGGTCCTGATGATGGACGAGGACAAAGTGTTGAGGTGAGACGCTGGAGATTAACGGGACATTTGAAAAACAGACATGATGGAGACAACAGGACCGAGAGAAAGAAGAAAAACAAATGAACTGGCAGCAGGAAATGGAAAGAACGTTTTAAGATGGATGTCCTTGTTTTGTTTTCATCCCTCATCCTGAACGCTGCCATCCAATAAATATCAGAAGAGCTGAGAACTAATATTCCACAGGAACATGAATCACCGTGTCTGAGACCTGAAAATCATTTCCACAGGAACGCAGAGCGACGGAGGAATTTCCAGCAGCAACCAAGTGGAACTCAGACATAAGAGATTTATTCAAAATGAAAAGAAATGAGCAGAACGTTTATGGTGACGACTGAAAAGTGTCAACATTTTATTTGCATTTTGAGTGAAAACGTAAATATCTGAATATTCCACCAACACTGAGAATGACAGTCACGACTCTGATCCCTGGCCCGATAACCTTCGTCTAGCGAGAGCAAAACAAAGATTGATTCCGTCTTTTCCGTCTGAGGTCATCTACAATAGCTGAACAACCAACAACTCAGGATTTATTATATTATTCTGTTGCTGTAAGTGACCAAACATCCCATTAACAGAAAGGGTCATTATTGTCCAGCCTGAATCTGCAGAAACAAAAACCAGCTCAGGACCAGTTCACAAAACACCTCCTGAATCTCTCCACTGGTCAAATGACTGCACTGGTCAACCTTCACTCCGTCAGTGCACGAGACGCGACGCAGCGGCGACAACACCGAGCTGCTGCTGCGTCATCCGTCAGCCAAGTGTGTGTCTGTGTGTGTGTGTTTTCCTCAGTGAGCTGCACTTCACGGCTGCTTCAGTTTCCATTAAGATGCTTTGAGGCTGTAATGACACTTATTACAGGCTTAACGTAACCACTGCTTTCACATCCGTGAGGAGAGGAGTGCAGAAAAGGTAAAAACACACAAACAGCACCACAATGCAAACACACACAAACAGCACCACAACGCAAACACACACACTGAGGAATCGGTTGTGAAAATGTTTACAGCTGGAGATGCAGCCAGAGATTAACTGACTGAACTGGAGGCCTTCATTACAGAGCACACACACAGACACACACACAGTTGGCAAAGAGGAACAACAGTGCTGCCAGTTTTCATTTCTCCGATAAGAGAATTTGAGTCTCTTTCAAAAAACACAAAAAACCAAACAAAGGAAAAAGAAAAACACTGAATGATTAAATCAGGAATTAAAAAAAAACAGGGACTGAAACTTGTGAAGTGAAAAGGTCAAAACCTCCTTCTGCATCAAAGTGTGTGTGTGTGTGTGTGTGTGTGTGTGTGTGTGTGTGTCGTCTCACCCTCCTCTGCCCTCGGCCGCTGTTATCCAGAAACGTGGGCGACATCGGTTTGTTCTGGTTTTCGAAAATGGGCGCCGGTGCCACGGAGTTGGCGGAGGGCGACCCGGGGACGCCGCCCGTGATGGACGAGGAGCCGACCAGCGGTTTGCTCCCGTTGAAGAACTGACGCTTCTCGGCCCGGAAGCGCAGGACGCTGGCCTCCAGGTCCAGGCAGTCCCGTCGGCTCTCCTTCAGGGCGTCCTGCTGCCGCTTGTAGGCCCGGTCGTTGGCGATGACCTGGGAGAGCGGGATGCCGAACGCCTTCTGAGACGATTCTGACGGAAGAAGGGAGATGGAGAGAAGAGACAAGATGTTACAGAGAGGACATTTAAAAGCTCTTGTCCTGAAATCAAACTCTGACACCATGGAAGGATATTTATTATTGGTCAATGCACTTTACTCAAACACCAACACCTCGTTGACTTGTGACCCTTTCACACAGAGAGTCGAGGGTCAAGTGGCCGAGCGGTATAAGAATAGACAGGGTGGCCACAGCGAGCAGGTAAGAGGGCGATCAACCGGTAATCCCGTTAGAGCGGCCGCAGCCACAAACCAGACATCACACTCAGACTGATACAGGCTTAACCGCAGCGCCAGCGATACGCAAAGTTCGCCCAAAACCACGAATCCCTTCGCTCTGCTGCATCACATGACCACAACAAGTGAGCGCACACCCTGATCAGTACGAGTCCAGATAGAGGTGAGGAGAAACCACAACAAAGGCTTAGATCAAACCACACTCAGAGAACTGAGGAAATAGAACCACAGGTTCCTGGGTCTGTTTGACCTTTGGCCTCTACGATGGACGCCATTTCCCATCTTGTTCTGAGCTTTAATATCATTATTATTTTATTAAAGCAGATTGTTTTGCCACGATGGACCATTTGTCTTCAAGTTGGCTGAAAGAGGTTTTTCCGAACACGCACCATCCTGCGTTACCCAAAAAACACAGCGTCCCTGCCAAGCAGAACGGGCTCCGTGCTCTGATGGATGTCACAGGTTAATGTGTCTCCAGCTGCACTTGATGGCCCTGTTTGATCAGTAAGCTTGTGATTATTCCTCGGGCCTGACGTCTGTTGGCAGCGGCGGCTGAGCCGACCCCTCCTCCTGACGCTCGGCCACGTTTGCCAACTCCGACGAGCTGCTCCTGCTGGACGCGTTGGAAATGAACTGGTTGAGGATTTTAATAAATGGCTGCAGCGGCGTGGATGTGTTGGAAAACACTTCTCAGAGTCAGGAAGTCTGTGACTGCACAGTTAAAAAATGTTGACCAGAGAGTTGAGTAGTTTCTTTGATCCTCTTTTCATTAGTTTGATAAATTCAACGGAGTTAAAGTGGAAACAAGCGGCAGGATGAGCTTCACATGTTCAGAACACAAAGGTCCAGTTCTTACTTAAGTCTTTCAATTACACAAATTTCATTTGGGGATTTTGATTTGATTCGTCCTGTTCTTTAGCAGCGGGGCAGAAACTCCCTGGTTCCAGTTCCTCAGTGGACTTTTACACTATTTAGTTTCAGGAGATGAGCATTTGTTTTAAATCGTGATTTTACATGGTTTCCAAATTTATTCGGTCTTTTTCTTATGCTCACAGTTTACTGGCAAACTGCTTAGATTTTTTTAGAAGATATGACTTCTTTTAGTTCAGAGATTACAAATAAATAGAGCCAGACCACTTTATGCCTTATTGGCCGATAAAGATCTGAAACAAATAAGCCTTTCACAGATTTATTGGTATCTGCTTCAATGTCAGTTATTAACAATAAAGATTATGGTTAAACTGTAAATCAATATCAATCTTAAATTACATTTCTTTGTCATGAGGGTTTGAAGATAAAGATATCTTAGGTTTCAAATCTTTTAAAAAGTCAATATAATTAGTCAGTCAGAACTGAGGAAGCTTCTTAGATGAGAAGTGAAACGTCTTAAAGAAACACAAGCAAGTCCAGCTGCACGTACACATGTTCTGATGATGAACTCCTCATCTCTAACATCATGTCTCTGAAGCTGCATGTCCTGAGTTACCGGGACAGTAAATACCAAACGTCCGACAGGGAAACAGCTGCACGTGAGTGAAAAGTTCACGTCTGATTGTTCCCTCTTCGATGCCCCTGCAGCTCAGGTCACTGTCTGTTCCTGGAAGACATGGAGGAGATAAATTTAGATGCAGCTCGGGCACTCGCTCCTCTTCGTCTTTCCCCACAGCAGCAGCTGGATGGTGATATTGGTCCTCCAGGGGCTCAGTGCTTTTTTAAAACTGGTGTTTGGTTAACACGGCCTGTCCTCTGGGTAAACTCCAGTGAAACATGCGGGAATACAAAGCAGCAAATTACAGGAAGCCGAGCGACTGTCGTGAGGCTGCAGGGAAAACCAGTGTTGTGTTAGAAAGTGGAGAATGAGACATGGAGAGGAGGGAGCTGAGGAATCCGTGCGTCTGGGACCCACGTTTCTGACGTCACAGGAGTTTCCAAAACACAAGATTCACCAGTTCAGCTCAAAGTAACAAGGAGTCAGGAGCGTTTCATGATCCAGATACAACGAATTGAGAAACAGAGGATCTAATTAAGGGTGAAACATTGCTCCGGTTTATTCTCCATCTCCCTCCGTGGTTTTCTTTACCTCTCAGGGTGAGACACGCGGGGAATCATCTGCCAATGTTTCCCAAACCTCTAATAAAGAGATGTTCTCGATTCTCAGGCGATTACCGCAGCAGGTCAGAAAAGGAGCCAATGCACACAGACACACAAACACATTCCCAGGATGTCCGTAAATCCTGCCTCCAGCCTCTTAGCTGCAGCTAACCCTGCTAATCAAAACTCAGAACATTGGGACCTGGCCGCGCTCCTGCTGGCACCGCTCCTCCACTACTGCAGGGCCGTGACTGCATGGCCCTCAGGGGTTGGCAGGTAGCAGATTACATGTGAGGGGATTACACCGTGGGAACTGTAATCTGCGTGGGGGCGACGGTTTGTTTTGGGCTCGTAGGAATAATGAGATTTCTGGTTTTTCCTTCACTTGATAGTTTCGCCATTCAAGCATCTCTCTTGCTGCCAATAGGACAAAGTACAAATTATATATAGTATAACTGAGATTAAGAATAAAGTAAAATATCAGTCTCCTTAATGGAATGTGCCTAGAAATCTGTTGAGTGAAGAAACCAAAACACATGAATAAAAGGCACAATCATCCAGCTCGTGATTTGTGGCTTTGATTTCCCCGAAACCTTGAATCCAATTAATCAAGAGGCCGTCACTTGTTTTATCACTAAAATACAGACGATAAAACAAACTCTGATCAACTACTTCAGATGCAAGAAATAGAAAATGTTTGGGAATCAAACTGTGAGATAAGGGCCTTTAAAAACACGACCAGGCACAGAAATCTTTAATCAATGTTGAAGTAGAGACTAAAGTATTTTACCACGAGCTCGTTTCTTCCAGTAATCACATTAAACTCTCCTGATGCAGCGGTCGTTTGTTTTTCGCTCATTGTTGTTTCTGTGTGACGCCGGAGAGACGCTGCAACAATGGAACTGGAGCTCGACTGAGTGAACCCAGCATGAGTCAGAGTGCCGGCCCCGAACCCTCTTGAGCTGCATAAACACAGCATTTCAAGTGTGTGAGACCATTAGTGGGAAAGAAACCCACTGGACATCAGTGGTGGTGAAGCTGATCCAGACGACAGAAGAGACTTTGTCCCGTGACCGATTCTCACTGGAGAAAACACGAGAGCAGCTTCATAGAAGAATAACACACTCACATGGGAACGTCTGTGTTTACGTGTGAAACCCACCTCGCTCCTTCTTTTCCTTCGAGAAGGAGTCGAACTTCCTGCGCAGGGATTTTCTCCGTTTGTGTATTTCTGTGGAGAAAAAAGGGGAAAAAGTCACCGTGAGTAAAATGAGACAAGATTAGAATGTAAACAAAGATGGACGACACGTTTCCACTTCCTCCCGTCGTCTCAATATGAAGTTAAAACATCTCAAATGCGAGTGCTGCCATCTTGGTTTCTCCCAGAAGATCCTGTCTTATTTATTTAGTTATCAAGTGTGCGCACAAGTACTTCCATGTGTATCGGCCACTACACAAATACTCATCTATACAAAGGAACTCGTCCTTTATCGGCCCTGAATTAACATCCACCTCTTTCTCTAGAAATCACACAGACCTCACTACGACCTTTTTCCACTTTTCTCCTTCAGTTATTATCCTTCTGCTCCTGAGAGCTCGCACCCCCCCTCCTCGCTCCTAAGAATAGAGTCGAGTCGTCACAATGGACGAGACCTTGGAGTTTGTTTGAACAGCCGTGAGGGACAAAGGGATCTGGAGTGTGAGTCTGTGTGTGTGTGATTATTTGTGCACATCAGAGAAAAACGTGAATAAACAGTGAAAACGTCTATTTACAGGCAAGAAAGTAAAGGAAAATGTAAAGTTAACATTCAGAAATTGTATTTGTGTGTCGCAGGCTGCTGGTGGGATGTTAATGGTTTGATTGGCCACATGAAGAGAAGAAAACAACGTGAATCTCAATACGATCTCATTTACAAAAGGAGACATGTACGCTGTAATGTAAACATTAAACTGTATTTCTCCATCTTCTGCGTTTCTGTAAATGACCGGAGAACATTTCCAGCTCGGTAACAGTCACGTTTTAGAGCAGTAAGTGTGTGTGTGTCAGAGGTGGTGAGACATTTGTTATAGCAGCTCTGTTTTTACAGCCCTCTCTCTTTTCTTTTTGCGAGGCCCTGCATCCTCCTCGCACCGGGTTTACGTAGAAGGAGCCATTGTTTGGATTCGTAAAGCTGCTGTTTAGAAATCAATGATCCGAAGTTGGGTCTTTTCCCTATTAAGGACGGAGCGGAGTTCCCTGCGCCTCCGGGAATACGTGTGATACTCGTGCAATCACAGGGAACGTCAGAACAGATTTAACAAAGCAGGGACAGAAACAGACAGAGCTTTGGTGTCTGTTTGTGTGTGTGTGTCTGTGTGTGTCTGTTGTGTGTGTGTGTGTCTGCTTTGTGTGTGTCTGTGTGCCGTCGGGATAAAAGGGGTCAAATTCCCATGACTGCAGGAAATTGAAGTTTATTTCCAAAGCGCTTGGCCCCTCCCTCCACACACGCCACCTCCAGCCGACGAGTGTTTGTGCACATGTATGAACAAAGTGTGATGATGTAACGCATGTTGACACGCAGCGAGGACGAGGGAGAACAGGCCCGTGCAGAGCGTCCAAGGAAAACACACTCAAGTAGACGTTTCCTGCAGTTTTGCATCATTATTCGTTCTTGGCGGAAAGTTTTAGTGAAATGCATCATGGGTGAGGAACTGGTTACCAGTCACCTGAATCCAACATTCTGGAGAGGGAGCTGGTCCCAGTAGAGAACCAGAGGACGAGGGCATGAGAACCAACTCCTGACCACAACTAATATGTCTCACAACCACCGAGCTTTCAGCAATGAAACCATCAGACACACGCACAGTTTATTAAAATAGCTGCGCATGAAGCCATGCATGTGCAGGACATAAATGTGCTCGTAAAAACAAACCCCCAGAGATTTAATGGCACAGATTCCTCCGAGGAAAGTGAACAAGAAGGAGGAGGAGGAGGAGGATCTAAATAAAGATCTTTGGGATGGAGAGAAGCGGGGAGAGAGAAGAGGAGCGAGGAGCGGGCGGCGTGGTGGGAGGTGACGCTGAGACCGTGACAGACTGAGTGGACCGTGGAGATTTGACCCCAGGGAAGAAACTGAGGAGGAATATTCCCACACTTAGAAACGGATCTGAAGGAACAGATCAGGCACTGATGTTGAAATTATAATTCAACTAGTAAAACTGAAACTCTGCAGCTGTCACCGTCGGTTTTATTGTTTATAGTTGGGACGGCTGAGGAGGTTATAACCGAGCGGCGCTGTTTACTGGTGACGGTTTGTAAACACAGCCTGAAAGAGCAACGTGGTTAGAGCAGGTCAGAGGTTAATTATCCTGAGAGAGAACAACAGCAGGAGAGAGAGTGGTAGAGTCTGAGAAAAGAGGTTTACATACCAAGTGTCTCACAGGAGAAAGACTGCTGACACACACAGACAGACACACACTCTTGAATCTGTCTCTACACTGTGACCCCCCGTAACCTTTAGCCCCAGTAAACACCAGTGAAATCCTCGGGGTCTCAGTCATACGACGTGTTTGACAGATTCATGGTTTCCTGGTGATTCTCTCTTGATTTAGTGCTTCAGAGTTCAGATGGACAAAAACAAACAGCTTCATGTCTTAAAAAACACAGATAAACTCAAAATCCCCTTTAAAATCAATGCATTTCTTCTGTGTTTGAAGACTCAACAAACACGAGGTCAAAGGTCAGTGGGAGTTGAGCCTCAAAGCTCCGTTCTCATCGCAGACCAACAAACAACAAGTCAACGTCGATCCCATGATGCTGGTTTTGCCGTCGGAACAGATCTGTGAGCTGGAACCAATTTGGAGAAAGAGATTCACAAACAAAGATTACATCACTGACTGTAAATCAAATGTCACGTCTCAGATGATAAAGATATCGAGCTGAAGTTTCTCCGAAGACTAAAACGAGGTCCCCCAAGATTATAAATAACAGTTTGAGCCAGAATTAAGAACAAATACTGGATGTGAAGGAAACAGATAACACCCCCCCCCCCCCCCCCGATACATGTCGGATTGAATTATTCAGATTAACGGGTTATCATCACGTTCCACTGTTGTGTTTGGAACGTCCTCGTCTTTCATCAGTGTTCTTTCCTTTAATGGTCTTTAGTTGTAGTTGTTTTAACTCCATGAGATTAAAATGTGTCAAAGCAAAAACAGACGAGATGAATCATCATTGAGTCATGAGTCATCATTTCATCCAAACCAGAGAAACAGAAACACTGGTTCTGGAGTTTAAAGCAGCTTCAAATCACCTTCAAAAATTAAATATCAGCTTTTATTCCCCACAACTCCTCACATATTATAGAAAGTGTCCTCATCAGCCCCCAGATAACAAACGCTTCGACACTGACCTGAGCTCTGGAGATAGTTCAGGTATTTTCCAGACTAAATAAACTAATCTTTGCACTTTTCTTATCACAAACGACAACTCAGCTCATTCACACCAGTACAGAAGTTGTCTCTGACCACAGAGTTGTCAGAGCTCACAGGCTTCTTCCCCAGAGTCTTCATCACTTCACACTCACTTCCTCATGTTCACTCAGATGAAGGATATTTATCCTTCAACTGGCGCCAAGTCGACCTCGTCGTCATGAGCAGGATGAACCATTGACAGTCACGTTGATGACATTACGCCTACGTTATCAGGAGGTCTTGACCCCGTGTTTTGACCTGTTATCTACAGATGGTCAGCTCCTCCATAGACTCCGGGTCCAGAAAGTGACGCCAATGTTGAAAATGACTCGACTTCTCACTTTGTAACGTCAGCAAACATTTCCCTGAGGAGTTTATGTCTCAATCTCTCAAGTCTTTATTTAGTAAATGATGGTTCATTTAGAGTCCAATAGATCAATCCCCATCATGTTCATTATTTTTATTCATGTACCTCTCGGGATGCTGATCTTGAAGTCCAGGTCCCGCTCCTCCAGGTGGTACAAGGCCACTTCCTGTAGCCTGGCTCGCTCCAGCTCCGACAGGCTCTGGATGGTCACCGGCTGCAGCCGCACGCTCTGACCCAACATGGTCGCCCACGTGTGGTCCCCCTGCAGAGAGGCGAGAGCGAGGGGTTAGCGAGGCAGGGATGTAAAGACAAATGACGACCCAGATTAATCACAATCAATCAACCATCAAGTTCTTAAAAAGGAACAAAAGCCTCAAATGGCGAAAAAC
This sequence comes from Verasper variegatus, assembly GCA_026259375.1. NCBI lineage: Eukaryota > Metazoa > Chordata > Actinopteri > Pleuronectiformes > Pleuronectidae > Verasper > Verasper variegatus. The sequence goes on from CM048059.1 coordinate 13,009,315, forward strand.
AGACATTTCGATTGCGATCAGTGACCGAAACAGAAACTCAACTCAGTCCCTGCTTCAATCCTACGATCATTCCCAACATCAGCAGCAACATCACAATCCCAGTGAAAGATTTAAATAAAAGGAAGTAAAAGAAAAACATGCTCCATTGTGGACATGTCTCTGGGGTCTAATGAAAACCAGTTAAATCAGGGCCACGCAACCAGAACAGAAAACAGTAGAAACTCTCCAGTGGACGGTTTGGATTTCCTGAGACCTGAAACACATTGAAGTGACAAACGTTCATTTCTCTCCTGCATTAAAACATTTCAGTGGAAACCTCTGAACAGTTAATAATCTCGTACAGACTGAACTCCATCTGACAATGTTTCTGAATATTTGTTTTAATCTTCAAATCTTTAACATTCTAGGCTTTTTCTTCTCCTGCAGCCACAAACGCACAATAAGCCTCAGGCCTAAGTTTAGTGGGTGGTTGTCAAACTGGGAGGCGAGCCACTGCAGAGGAGGGGGTGGACGACCGGGGGGGATTGAGCCTTGTTTACGGGAAAGATATACTTTTGAACAGATATTCTGAGCAGCCTTTTAAAACACTGCTAAATATCTGCATTAGGGTGGATGGAGCTTTAATCTGAAGGCTTTCACTCACACCAGCTCCTCACTGAACTGCAGGTGGACTTGTGGCCATGACGGAGAGAGTAATGAAGAACTGGCAGTTGAAGCAGGATATTGAGGTTTTAACAGAAAACAGAAAAATCTGAAGTGAATGTGAACCGCAGTGAAAGAGTGTGGGAGTAGAGTGGCAGCGAGGTGGTGTGACCACATGTTAACGAGATCCAGACAAACACAAACCAGATCTGAGGTCAGAGATTCGCAACATGTTCAACAACACAGACAACACATTTTAAACGGTTGTTGTGACCAAAAACCTAAAGTCATTAAATCTGAGGAGTTTTGCACAAAAGCATCTAAATCAAACAGATAATGAAGTTAGTAACGTGGGCGGCTCATTGTTGATCAGAAGGTTGTAGAACCCAGAGCTGGAGGAACTACTTTCTCGGTTTGATTACATGATTCAAACCTTTTGTTTCTCTGCACTTTCAGCTTCAACCCTCAGATTCTTTATGTAAAAGAGCCAAAGTCAAAACGTCACATCACCTCTTTGTGCCTCAAACAAACGAAGCAATTAAAGAAAATGAAAATCTAACTCTGCAACACGGCAAAGATCTTATTGAAGAACCAACTAATCGATATCAGAGTGGAATGTACTGGAGCTTAAAAACGTAAATTTGCAGATGAGATCTGTCTTATTTCTTTGTGTTATTAAATAACAGTCACATCTGTTTTCTCACACCGAGTCCTACTCGTCCTAAATAGAAGACAGAGCCTTCTGTGTAAAATTAGCAGAGTTCCCACGCATGAAATCAGCGTGAGCGAGGATCGGGGGTGATGACATCATGCGTTGCTGTCCAGCCACAGAGTCTCTCTTGATGGACGGCATCGAACGAATGTTACGTAACGAGGCTTAAGATGCGTCTGATTGAGAAAAGAGGCTGAAACATGTGGAATGAGTTTCATCATCGCTGAAAAGCTTCTAACTGTTGTTTTCTGTCTTTACTCACAAATCTGACTCTTGACTGATAAAAACGCTGGAGTCACACACTTGGTTTCTTTTTAGATTTAAAACCCTGACGGAACATTTCCCGACTATAAGAGTTCTTATTCTAATCTTTGACTAATCTATATGACCTCAATACACACGGGAAACTGCTGAGGACTTCAGGCAGAAGGAACTTTAGATTTAAAATAGATCTTAATTATGTTTGTATTGATTTAACGCCACTTCTCAAAATGTCTTGGCAGCATGTGATAGTGTTCAGTCTCATCCTTTTCTTAAAGTCCCTGTTTGTGTGATCATATACGTCCACATCTGTGTGACCGGCTCATGTCTGTAATTGCGGGGGGGGGGGGGTACCTCAGCGTGATTGGGGAAAATTGCCTCGGCCCTGAATGCTAAACGTAACCAGACAAGCGGACTGTGGTGAAAGTGGGTGCACCACAGAGGTCGCCGAGGCCTCGTCTTCACCGTCTGTAAAAACAGGTCCCATACGTGGTCTCAAAGTGACAACGTGGTTCAGCTGTAAACAAAACGGTGGGAGCGACGGTTTCTTCTGTGAAAGGTCATCGGTTGGACGTGACATTTAGGGAAAGTGTCCCGACTCACGCTCTGGCTTTCTTAGAGGCGGTGAACCGGTGCGTTAGCTCACAGGTCGAAAAGAAAAATGGTCGTCACCGCACAGACTTGGTTTGGTGTCTGAAATGCCAGAGGGAAGGTTTGACCTTCACAATAAACTGCCTGGTTGTCAACTCATATATATTTTAGGCAGAAAGCTTTTATTTTGACGTCTGTGCAGCATTCAAAAGATTCTAAAAACTAAATGAGACTCTTCTGTTATCACTTTGATTTGACTCATCTTCTTTCTTAAGTAACCGGACAAAGAACATTTGAGGTGATAATGTTTCGTCAGAGCCCAGATTCTGTCGTACGTCACTGAGCCCTCGTACATTCCTTGTGGTGCAAATTCAAACATGAATCACACAGTTTATTAGTTCAAGTTTTCCAACGTCACAGATGCATGACAACGACAATGCTTCACTCCCCGACCTGAACTAAGTAGGTATTTTAACCCATAACTGGGTTTTTCCATTTCCTGAGTCGGGTTACGTCTGTGCCTGAACATAACTTAACTATGGCTATTTAAGCAAGTGATTCAAATCTGAAAACACCTCTGTGTGTTTCTGTTTTGTCCTTCAGCGTATTGAATGTCCTGAGATTAAAACTTCCTCATAACCGTGATAATAGCTTTAATACAGTGGAGACGATTAAAAAAGGAGGAGGCCGCTCAGAGAGCTCATAACCCTGCAGAGGCTAATCTGACCCCAACTCGCCATGTTAAAGAAAAGTGGAAAATAAATCCTAGAGCCGCTCCAAAATGTAACGGATTATCCCTCAGGTCACGGTCACGTCCCCCCCCCCCCCCCCATCAACAAGGTTTAATCAGACACGTCCCGGTGGTTTGTGAGTAATTCTGCAAAGACACGTTAATGAAAACTCTACAAGGTCGTCATCTGGCTCTTTGTTTTCGGTGCGGAAATATTTCAACAGACGGTAATTTAATACAAAAACATTCCAATAAACCAGAACATAGACCAGAAAACTCTCACGTGGGATTTGATATTTGTCAATATTCAGGAGAAAATAAAACCAAATTCCAAGGAATCAACTACGTGTTTGAGATTCTTTACACCGATGTGGTTCTTCGGGGTTCGGGGACCGTCCTCCCTCGACTTTCAGAGATCTGACGAGAAGATTAGACAAAACTCTGCAGGGAAACACATGCTCGAAAAAAGGCCGTTCAGCCCCCGAGCTGACGGCGTAATTACTGAGCTGCACCGCAGAACTCAATCCTTCCAAGAGCCCGGTCGTCGAAGAAAGTTTAAAATGAATTAACCAACAGTTGGGGAGATTTTTCAGTTTCCCAGATGTTCATTTACATGAAGACAATGTTGATATTACAAACTATTGTTATATTACATTTCCGGATGTTCTAGGTCACAGATCAAGTCGAAATAAATGTTCTAGATCGTATTATGACGGGGGGGGGGGACATGCTAACGTTCAAAATCAGGGAGGAGACATTTGCAGAACGACGTCACACACAAAGCTGCACCTGCTTAAACTCACCGTGTCCAAACTTTGCATTAAAAACGAGCTCCGAGGCGAAACGTGCACGAACGTGTGTGTTTGTGATTAGAGGCTGTGTTTGTGTGTTTTTGTTTCCCTCGCCTGATAAAGTGATAAAGTACTTGTGTTGTGATCGCTAACAGATGCTTCATCTCACTCGCTCGCATGTTTTTAAATCTCCATCTCTCCTCCATCCCCTGTTCTCCGTCTCTACCCCCCCCCCCTCCCTCCCTCCCCTCCTCGTCTTCCACCTCTTCATCAGGGCTGCTGTTGATTGGCTTCTCCCAGGGGAGTTTGTGTTCGTGTCCCTTGTGCTGCTCATCATTAACCCAGGACTACGTGTTCCCACTTCTGGGCAAAAACTGTGCAAATGAGACAGATAATTAATCCTGCAACTCATTTTCTTTCACTGAGGCAGTTTGTTTTTCCCTGAATAAATGGAAAAGGTTTAATTGTTGCCATTACAATTAACATAACTGTGCTTTCCCCCCCCCATCGCTGTGGGGAACAAAATTCCAGACTTTGGCGTCAAAAGTGCAACATGGCTGCTCATTCATTTGGCTTTATTGTTGTGCGATGGGAGGAGTCGGAGTCACGTCGGCCATCTTCCTCGCATTTATGTTAAAAACGTATCACAACAAACTCTTTAAAAAAGGTCAGTTTCCGATCTTGTGTAAGAAATGAACCGGTTGTGTTTCCCAGTTCATTCCAGTTAACACTTAGCATACGATCCGACTCTCTGTGTTGTCTCCTGTTCTGGCCTCAGGGTTTTTTGCTGCTTCATGGGTGAAGGACAATAGTTTTACTATAGAGGCTTCGTCTTTCAAGTCTATAATAAACTGACCTGCTTCCCCAGGACTGAGGGAAAACTCCAGAGCTGCCTGGTCTCATGCACGTCTGTGAAATGTTCATGTGCACAGATGAATAAAGCCTGTACACATATAATATAATACACATTTAATGTACATTATCTCCACAACACAAGCATGGCTCTTGAAAAACCCATTGTCCCTGACAACATAATTATATTTATCTTTCCTCCCCTTTCATATTTCAGGTGATGGACACATGAATAATGTTCTGTTCTCCTGAGAGATTATTTCTATAATGAGAAAACATTGTGTTCTCATTATTCATTAAATGAACCTGGAGCCTCATTAGGACGATCTCACAAAACACATCACAACTGAGCCTCAAATGCATTAGTATGCAAAGGTGCGTTCTTATATTCACATCAACACTGAGGAGAAAGAACACACTCTCTCTCTCACACACACTGAGACAGACAGGCAGACTAATAGGCCCCTTAGCAGCACTTCAGGCTGAGCCACAGAAACAGGTCTTACGTCGACACAGCAGAAGTATTGTGTCAGTTCTGACTAAACTGGCGACGTACACACACACACACACACACACACACACACACACACACACACACACACACACACACACACACACACACACACACACACACACACACACACACACACACACACACACACACACACACACACACTTGTTCCGCAGAGTGATTGCTGTAACAGCTTTGTAATAAAAAGCTTGAGGTTAATTACAGTTCTCACGCTTGCTGCTGGCTCACATGTACACAGAGTTTTTGGGCATCACTCTCTCTGCTGTTTGGACTTCAGTGTTAGGTCAGTGGATGAATACTGATAGAAGCAAATTAGTGGGATGATGCCAAATGCTTATTTATGTGCAAGTGTTGTGTTTTAGTGCGAGTGAGTGTTTGCTTGTGCATGCATCTCAGTGTTATGCTATGTAATGAAAAGGTTCATGTTTGAATATGAAGTTTTTCTCAGAATCAGTCTATATTCTAAATTTTGATTTTCCACATTCTTAAATCTTGCCATCTACATTGAGTTAACCACATTGTAAAGGAAGGAGTTATTAATTTGTTTTCCAAAAGTGACAGTGACTAAACAACACTGGACAGATTCTAAGAGAAGAACTGATCCTTTAATTCTTACACCTGAAGGATATTTAGCTTTTTCCCTCAGTAAATAATATCCTATATAATATAATAGGACTTACTTCTAAATGTCAGTGTAAGACATCAGTGACATTCTGCATCATTTAAAGTTCATCAGTTAGGTTTAGACACACACACACACACACACACACACACACACACACACACACACACAGGTCGTCACTTACTCTCAGTTAAAAGTCCCTGCAGATTCCTCGGCTCCGTGTATCCAGACTTTGCTCAGACACAAATCAACAATGAGCTGAATGAGCAGAGTCGCAGTAGAAGTAGTGAGCGAGCGAGCGAGGTAGACAGAGACAGGGTGTAAAAGAGAGGGGGGGGTGGGGTTGGGTCAGGCGAGTTAGATTAAGACAGCAGGAGGAGGAGGAGGAGGAGGAGGAGTGGTGTTTACAGGCTCCACATTAGGAGCTGGCAACATAAACACAAGAAAGATGGGAGGAGAGAAAGGAGGGAGGGGGGAATCAGAAAAGAGGGAAGAGGATGAGATAGGATGGAAGTGAAGGAAGGGAATTAATGGGGGGGTGAGGAAGCAAAGAGACAGAAGACGAAGGAGATGTAAGAAGAGATAAAAAAGGAAAATAGGGGAGTGGAAGTAAAGAAACAGGTAGGAAGGAGAGAAGGAGAATTTAGGGAGTAAAAATGATTTAATACAGGACATAAGAAGGAGAGGAGGCAAAAAGTAGATGAGGAATTGAGGAAAAGGAGGTAAGGCTTTGACAAAGGAGAGAAGAGGTAGGGAGGAGAAAAAGAAAGGATGAGAAGGAGGTTTGGGGGAGGGAGGGAGGGAGCAGGAGGAGGATTAAAACAGGATAAAAATACAAGCTCTATAAAAAGGACAGACGAGCAGGTGAGGAGAGAAGAGGAGGAGGAAGGAAAAAGGAGAGAAGTTCAAATGAAAGTAGAGCTGCTGCTCATCATCCTGATTCTCCTTCATGTGAGGACAACACTTTCTATCGTGCTCAGGAGGTGGTGGAAAAAGACCTACAAAGACTACAAAATAAAACCACTTTCAAAGTGTGCATGTGTGCGTGCACGTGTCACAACAAGCCTGGAAAGTGTCCGTCAGCACTGCAGCTGTGCGACCCAAAACAACAGCGGCTAAAATGGACGACACCGCGACCCTTGTGACCTCTCGCTTCATCCCCCCGACAGACGACAGATTTCATCGTTGTCTGATAAACGGGGGAAACAACTTCCTTTGAAACAACACGGCACGAGAGGAAGTCTCACAAAACAAACACAACGTCCAGCACGGACGCAGAGACTAAACAAAAACAATCAGAGCAACTTCAGATCGGACGAATTCAAACCCAGACGACGTGTTGCTTCTCGTTGCTAACCTCACTCCAGCTGCCAAAGGAATCAGCTTAATGTCGCTCAGACCTCCCGGCTCTTCCTCATATTTACAGTCAAAACAGCTTCTGGATCTTTTCAGGCATTTGGATGTAGACTTCTACAGGACCCTGAATCTTTTTCTGTCACACAGCCGTGAGTCAGAGTGCAGAATGCTTTTAAGGTTTCGCTTACTGAAGTTACTCTAGGGAACGACATGGTCACATCCTGGTTATTTCTGTCTCATGGGGACATTAACGACCCGAGGACACAAACAAGAACCAGAAGCAGGAACCTTTGAAAGAACTATTGAGATAAAACAAGATAATTAATATCACAAACGTCCTTTTGGTGAAAGATCAAACATTTCTTGAAGCTGTGGTTGGTTTCTCTACAAATCCTGACTCGACAACTTTCCTGAGCACCTAAACTTTGCTTTTACTTAGTTTATAGATTTTCTGAGTGGATCCAAAGACTTTGAACACACCGTGATGTTTGTGGACATGGTTTTATACTTGTGTTCAATAAATTGTCCAGACGTTGGACAAAAAAAATGTATTTGATTCCATCCAGTCCATAGAAATAATAAATAAATCTGTTATCTGTCTTTAAAGAAAAGGTCTTAAACTGATAAGTTTAAAATCATTGTAATAGTACCAGGGGCATCAGGCTGCTGTGTATCGTAGAAATGTGCTTATTACAGTAGAAACCCATCTTGACCTCTGCCCCCTGCCCCATCCTTTTCCATTGAGCTCATGGATATAACACGTCTGTCACACTCTGTGTTTTGTGTGTCAGCTCATTCTCCGTCTCCTCTTCCGGCTTCTACCCGACCGCCTTTGATCCTGTCCACTTCCTGCTACGGCGCCGTGCGTGCACAGGTCAAAGGTCACGCGTCGAGTCGCACATCTCGTCCTCAAACTCATGTGCTGACTCCGACTGTCGGCCTAAAAAACAGGATGGATGATGAACAGGCGACGCACACCCACAGTAACACACACACACACACACACACCCACAGTAACACACAGTGAGGCCGGAAATCCATGTCAGGGCAGCATGTTGAACTTCACTGACTGCACTGCCCTCTACTGTCCAAACACAAGTACAACCAGATTACAGGATCCAATCATTCAAACATTCATGCAGGAAAGATGCACAGAAAAACATCCCTGTGGTCATAAATCCAATTAGTGTCAAACTAATCAAGATGTGAACGTTCCAGGAATGAAAAGAAAGAAAAGCTCATAAGGCAGGAGGTGGATTTCCTCCTCTACTCTTTAACCTCGTCAGCAGAAAGCAGCAGAACATGTTTTCACAACCACAACACGACTCAAAATTAGTTTCCGGACTCTTCCCAGCATCTTTAAAAGAGTCGGAATAGGAAATTAAAGCTTAAGTTGTCCACCTGTTCACCAAGAAGAGGTCAGGACGGATAGTTTGGGTGGATCAGGAGGACATGGACACGTCATCCAATCATCTGAGACCCTTATCGATACTTTATACTGCAATGGACCTCGACCTGTCCCAGTATGTCCACAGCTCAGCTGCACCAGCACATCACCCCGACTCTAACCCAAGTCCTGCAACCCGTTCCCATTATCACCCATCGTTGATATGAATGTTGATTAGAGCAGCTTGTGCAGCCACATTAAAGTTGTTTAATCGGCCCAGAGTTTAAAGTACAAACTGTAAAACTGGATCAAAGTTAAGTGTTCAGTAGAACATTGTTTAAAATGTGATGCAACTTTGATTTCCCAGACGTCTGAGAGGACAGTCGACTGCTTCTCTGACTGAAGTCCACACCTTCGGTTACTAAGACTGACGAGCTGCTCATTACGGGACCAGAGGTAATTACTCACGTCGACAACGGACATTTACGCTCTTGGCTTGCACTGAGCGCCGGACTTCATGTGCACTGAGGTGTGATTCTACCATCGCTGCACACACACACACACACACTGAAGGGATATTTATAGCAGCGAAACACTAAGTGTCCCTGTTCTCACGCTGAGACGTGACCGAGCATCCAGACAACCATCGTGTGCACGAACAAGCAAACTCACTGAGGAGGAAAGAGCTGAGAAATGGCCTCGCTCTGCTCTGCTTTTACAGCCTTTATTCCATTATTCTGACCACGTCTCTCAGGCCGGTTGATCATTATCACTTTATGGCTTTCAGCAGCCCGGTCCAAGAACACAAGTGATTTCCTGTAATGCATCTGATGGCAGATAGCACCTTCTTTCTGCAGACGGATTATTGGGAAGGTCGCAGAGTTCTTGATAGATAAGGAGGTATTGACTCGTAATTACAGTCAGATTGGCTGAGTCCATGTCATGTGACGGCATTCAGCAGACGGAACAAGCACAGAAAGCGTTTCACAGATTCCTGAGGGACACGGGACAATGTCCGATACGTGATTTACACCTGGTGTTAACTGAGCATTCTGGGTTATTAAATCACAATCATCACCACCAATATCTGTCAACCTGCTAATAGAGACATCTGCTCGTGGGCAACTGGGAAATTCCAGTTTTAAACAGCGCTGCATTAGTAATTTAAAGCTTTACAGTGAATATCACAACCATCAGTTAGTAAGCAACAGTGAAATCTGACAAACTTCAACATGGTGCCATGTTCCTGTTTGAGTTTCCTCCTTTGCCTTGTTGAGTCTCTACAATCACCACGCCACACATCACTCTCCATCATCGTCTGGTGCTTTTTCTTTTTTGCATTTGAAAGAGGAAACGCCAACATCTAGAGAGGAAACAACATTCCAGCGTGGACATCGATAACAAGTGTTTCTCATTCCGTCTCCAAACAGGACGTTCACGTCCACACCCCTCGTCAACGCTCTGACAACTTCCTAAAACATCCTCCTCTCTTAATTTGTATACCGATAACGACTGAATGGCTTCCTGCTGAAAGAGGAAACCGTCAACAGTTTAGTCTATGATGACGTCAACCTCTCCATTAGCTGTATTCAGTGTTGAGTTTCAACGAGTGAATCTCTAACACAAGTCTGGCGGCACCTTGATGCAACGACCACAGATGAAGTTACCAAAGAGTGAAGCCAAATCTTAATCGCCCCCTGGTGGTTGACGGCAGTAGAGCTCATAAACCCTGCCTCCTCCATGTTAGCAGATGAGACATGGACACACTGATGTATGTTCCAGTGATAATTTTCTCTCATAAGTTTGGTTTTAATTAGATATTTGATGCTATAGAAACCAAAGGCCTGTTCAGACAGAGGTAAGACGAACAGAAGAAAGTGTAAAACTCAAGTGGATAAACTGACAAACATTAAAAACGTGGATCATGTTTTCTGCCTGTTGCAAAAAACTCAAGAGACATGATCTCATTTTGAAGGAGACTCTGGCTCAGGGAAGGTAAATATCCAGTAGTCACGGACTGTTCTCCCAGAAAGGAAAAGGCACAATGTGAATAATATGTTTGCATTTGATGTTTTGATTCCACATTTCTGTTTCCGATCAAAGAGCCTTTATGTGATTCCAAAAAACGTACTGCAACAAAAATGTTCCTGTAAATACTTTAACAGTTTAACGTACAGCGGACGGATTGTCCCTGTGTACGTCTGTACAGTATGTTCAATCTGAGTCGGCCCATGTTTCGGACGTCTGGTACAGATTCCTGTTCGCTGAGATTCTCAGATAAAGCATCCGTTTTTGTTTCTGACTCTCAAACCACAACATCTGTCCATTTTCCAAACACTAATACGTGTTTGTTTGTCAGGAGGAACATCCAAAAGGAGCTTGGCACCGACTTCGAGTCTTGAAGTTTCAGATGTAAGATTGAAGTGACTCCGACACGTTGGTCCTGCTCAAGCATTTTGCTGAATTCCACCAAGTTACACTCAAGTGAGACGGTCAGAGAAATTAGACTCGACTGTAACCAGGACACAGAGCCACCGATTCACAGACAGAAGGTCATAATATCGATGACATTTTATCTTTTTGAGATAAACATCAAAACTCCAAGCAAGCCTAACTCAGAAAGCATCGTCATTTCTGATTTTATGCTTAAATACTGTGAAAAATGCGATTAGAGGAAGAATGTCTCACTTGTAAAGAATTACTGAAGGTCGCCAGCCTGTGACCTGACATTTACCGTTGTGCATTTCATTATATAGCTGTGTGCAAAACTATTTGCTGTGCGCTTGTGTCCATAAAGTTCAACAATCAGGCCTCCGAGTTTCAGCTTTCACTCTCTAATCTGTGAATGGACTCTAATGCCAAGTTTGCAGCCCAGAACGGAGAAAGTCTAACTTTGTAAAAGGGCCTTCAATGTTTTTATCCAACCTGATCATCACTATAGGTTGTCCCACACATTTGGGTGAGGTGAGGGGGTTATGTTGCAATATGCAGCTTCACCACTAGATGCCACTAATCCTACAGCCTCAATCAAAACCAGACTGCTCCGAGCATTCATTTAAAAAAAGAATAAACTTAGACTAACACGGCTTGTTGACATGAAACTGAGTCGTTCACGAGCAGCAGGTCCATTTGTTCTCCTCTCAGTTGATGAAATTTAACATCTTTTGTTTGGCTCACGGTGATGAAGCCTCGTCCCCAGAGGACGGAGGAGAGATCCGGAGGAGAGATCCGGAGAAGTGACGCAACCGCCACCTGCTCTCGTGGCTGAGCGACGTACATTTGTTGTCGTGGAGACGCACTGCGGCGTGAAATTGTACAGCGGTACATTTTATTTCCATCAGACAGAATTTACTCGCTGTAAGTTCAAATGAGGCTTGAGTTTCCCCCCCCCAACCCTCTATGCTTTTTCCGAGGTTTGTTTTATTCATTGCGACAGTGATATGAAGCAGAGGGGAAGTGGGGAGAGGGAAGAGGAAAAGCAGGAGAGGAGAACAAGAAGCAACGCTTTGTACTGTTCAGGAATAATGCTGAACTTTAAATAAAGCCTCGATCAGCTGGGAAGGTAATTTATCAGAGATAGAAACAGCCTCTATCACTGATTTAATTGATGCTGATCGAGGCTGACTCCTGATTGGTCGAGTGTGTGTCTCCATGGAACCTCAATACCGTCGCTCCAAAGTGCAAGTTCACCTGTAATTGGGATATTTCCACATTTTCACCTCATAGCTGAGGCCTGACAATGAGACAAAACTAACATAAACACACAACTTGAATAAAAGCAGCAGCCATGTAACGTGTTTTAGTGACACCTGCACAGATTGTGTGTGTCATTTCATTGATATATTAAAAATAAAACTATAAGAGCGGCAGAGAAAGCATCCTCCTCCGTCATTAGGAATCAATACCAGGTCACAGGAAGTGACAGCTCCGACCAGATCAACCGTCTTACAGGATGAGAGCCGTGTTGGGATGTGGACGCCATTTTGGGCCAGGCAGGGATTCCTCTGCAGGGAATAACCAGGAAATGTGGTAAATGTCGACCAGGGCTTTGAAGATGGAGCCGCGCCGTCTCCGACATGGAGAACGACGCATCCTGTCTCCTCTGAGCCGACTCCGTCATGTGATCAATTCACCGTTTGGTTATTTCTCATTTACCTTCATAAACTGGTGTAATTACTTCATCTGCTGCTGAGAGCGATTGACTACATTTCCCAGAATGCATCTTGACAACGCAAAAACCAACCTCTGCACCAAATCTCCCAGAAAACAACGACTCCTCATCGCGTTTCTTGGACTGAATTCATGGAAAGCGACACTTCTATCCGCCCCTCGTCTTTGACCAGTCGCCTGCAGCTTGTGTAACACGACTAAGTCACGTTAAGAGGATTTCTCCACAGAGAACATTAACTTCATTAGAACGACTGCGATCGCAGCAAATCTCCTTAAAACCAAGGAAACTGCTCACGGCACAGATTAGTAAAGACATGTAGTGGATTCCAGTAATATCGTTCCTGTCTAATTCCATTTTAACAATAAACAATAATAAAAAAAGCAACAGAAATACTGATATCAGCCGATAATGATGTTATTGAAAACTTGATGAAGAAATGTAATTGAGGCTTGTCAGAGCATTTCAGAGGAATGCTCCTTTAAAATGCATTCTTTCCAGTTTCATCTCTTTTCCTTCACATTCATGATTAAATACATGCAGCCTGAAACCTCGGCGGTGCTGCTCCCACAAACCCAGACTTGTGACCAAATCCCTGAAGCAGCATGGCTCGGCTCCCGCCTGCCGTGTGAGCCGAGGTCGAGAACGATCCTCCAGCGTCAGTAAATCAGGCCCAGACTGACAGTCTCTGTGGTGCAGCACACCATCCGTCACAAAGTCAAAACCCCCGACACGCACACAGAGCTGGCACCGACACGAGAAGATGGATCTGTAGTGAGCGAGGATGCTCTTCACTCAGGAAGCTGGAGAAGGATCTCTGACTCACTTCACACCACGTAAACACAGAGATAGAGGAAAAGATGGAAACAGTTTCCTTATTTTTCCAGTGTTGTTTGGTTCCTGCTCCTCACTTCAGATTTCCAAGGAGACTAAACACTGAGGGCTGAGGAGAGGGAATCCTGTGGTTCTCCTGTCATAACTCAAGAAAAGGTCTCCACACACACGCGCACACACAGAGGAATGTGCACACAAATCACACACACCTCTGCGAACGTGGAAGTGTTTCTTTGGACGTGCTTCCACAATGCACACGTCAAACACACACAGATGTTATCTATCATTTCCTGAGCCGAGCACAAATGAACGTCTCCTCAGCTGCTGATTAACAAGCTGCTCCAACGTTTCCCAAACTTTGACGTCACGTCAGTTTTAGCCCGATATCACTGATTTACCTTGAAGCTTTTCAAATCTATTCAACATGTGACACTCGTATTCTTAGACACAGTGAAAGACGACGACATCCAGTGTCTTGTCCAAAGACACTTGAACCTTTGCCAACACCTCTGCAAGCGAACTGAAGGAGCCGGGAATCGAACACCTGACTGGTGAACGGACGACTCGCTCTGCCTCCTGAACCACAGACACACATCAACATAGCAGATAAAGAACCTAAACCAGTTCAGATGAGCTTTTCTCTTAATGGTGCAGTGGAGACTGAACCTGCAGCTGGAAGTGGCCACTGAGCGCTGGTTGCATAACTCAAAGCTGATGAGAGATTACTGGCTGTTTATGAGGACACCCTGAAGGCACTGACACACACACAGACACACACCCACAGACACACACACACAGACACACACCCACAGACACACACCCACAGACACACACCCACAGACACACACAGGGTCGACACACCAAATGCACAGAAACACATTGAAGTCTTCACCAGAGAGAGAAGCAGACTGGAGAGAATTGATTCGCGTAGAGGTTGATAATTAAAGTATTAATGTTTTTCTGTCTGTCAGTGTGAAATGAAGGAAACTGGAAGAAGCCATGCAACATATTACACATCATGCTGAAAAGTGTTTATTATATATTATATTATATATATTTTATTATAAACAAAATTCACTCAGCACTTAAGTTAGAGCCGCGCTGAGGAAGCATCAGAGCTTCATCACTGGTCCGTTAATGTTTGACCCATAATCAGGTTCAATCAAGTCTGTGATATAACGAGCTGCCACAATTAATCTATAGCCATCGTGATAATCGATAACATATCTTTAAATGCTGGATTAATGTTAAAAAATGAACCTACATATTTATGAGCCACGTTATTGAATAACAGCTTTAACTCATAAATCCAGGTGAGTTTTCTAGTGCAAAACGAGCCCTGGTTGAAGAAGTTGCAGGCAAAACAAATCAGACAAAACCCCTAAAGAGACGGAGAAGAGCAGCAGCAGCAGAATTATTTACCACAGTTTTCAACACCAGCCAGAATTAACAACTTTTCCTCAACTTCTCTGAGGGGAATCGAGAACAACCACAGATCTGAGTCGCTGTGGAACATATTCCACACAGAGCGGGTGGAGCTGGATGACAGAAACAAACTCTGATTTATTCTCAGCACAATAATGAATAAGTGGCTTTGAAATGTAGTCATGGTTTCACAAACCTCCGGAGAAAAGCAAACATTCTCCTGGAAACGATGAAATTGATTGAAGGTGTTGTGGAAATTCAAGTTAGAAAATAAAATAAGTTTCATACAGTTTCTATCATGTTTGAAATAAACCCCAGATTTGCAGGAAGACAGAGTTTCACTGAGCGCAGATATTTAGATTTAGTTCCCTGGTTGAATTTGACGTGTTACAGTGAAGAAGACACAAGAAGACAAGAAGACACAAGACTCCTCTGGGTGTGTTGTTTCTATCTGACACAGAAGAAACCTGAGATGAACAGGAGGTCGTGGTGGTCAAAGCCGGAGGTCAAAAGCAAAAACATCATCTCTGAGCGAGTCACGTTTCTCCTCAGGTTTCATCTCTGTCACACCCCCCCCTCCCAGCCACGAGGACACATGATGCTTTTCAAGTTGTTTGGACACAATATTCAACTTGTAAACCTTCATTAAAACCTGATTATGTTCACATTAATATCCCCTGAAATAAAAACTCTTACCAGAGTCACTGTTGTCCTCTGGTTTTCTGGAGAGTTTTCCTTTGTGTGTTTGGAGGAAGAGAAACGTGAAGTTATTCTCCTCCTCTC